>BROE01000026.1:5156421-5224797 GCA_036571765.1 Plecoglossus altivelis
TTCAAAGATTAGTTCATTTGTAATCACAACAGATTTTTATATACATATATCTAATCTATGTCTAATCTCCATGTCTCTAATCGCGCTCCGTCGAAGCTAGGCCTGCGAGTAAACTTTCTGGAGGCCGGTTTTGTTCGCCCCATTGCCACCAGGCGACCTTGGTGAAAATCAAACAGGTAACTTCTAAGCTGAAACGCAATGGTGCGCCGCGCACCCTCTCGTGTTAGGCCGAACTATCATACCTCATCAGTAAGGCGGCGTAGGGGGCCGCTGTGTTGCCCTCCCTCTACCTTCCAGGCGTCGGACCATCGGCGCATCTGGTCTACCTTTGCTGGTGGGAAGCGCTGCCTCTCGCGCTCCCAGGGTGCACTGCGACAACACCTCCTCGCTCTCCTGCAGACACGCCTCGGCCTTGACTGAACCAGGGGGAGAGGAGGGACGCCAGAGTTTAAGCCCAGGGTCATAGTCACACAACACGGCTGTTCCATCTACATTTCCAGTGCCCGACCAGACCACTGACCCAGGAATTCTCTCCCGTCCCCTTCGATGTGGAGGTTCTTCACTCGGAGCTCGTGTCTGGTCGTGTCCACGGCTGTGGCGAAAGACCGGTACTCTTCGATAAACTGCTCGACTGTGTCGGCAACTGGAGTCAAAGCAGCAATCTGAAGAGAAACACACACGTTGAACGTAAAGGGACCGAAACAGGCGTCCAATCCTGGCCGTTTAGAGTCTAAACGGTCAGGATAGTGGCCCTCGAGGACCAGGATTGGAGACCCCTGGTTTAGACGTTTCCCTGCTCCAGCGCACCCGATTCTAATGAAGGGTCATGAGGCTTCCATAGAGCTTAATAATGACCACTATAGTCAGGTGCGCTGGAGCAGGGAAACATCTAAAACTGTCATGTGAGCCAGCCCCATGGGGGGGGGGGGCCTATAGAGGAGGGGAAACCACCCACCTGCAGATCCAGAACTTGGTTCATCTCCTTGTTCTTCTCCCTCAGGAGGTACTGCCGCTTCTTCTCCTGCATCTGCTGACGGAGCTGCTCCTCCTCCTCCTTCACGGCCAGGATCTTGCCCTCGGCCTCCAACTTCAGCTTCCTGTTGTTGTGCTCCATCTGACACCACACCTCAGTCGTCAGTAGACGTTCAGGGCTAAACCCCCACACCACCAAACCCCTAACCTTGCTGCGAGCGAGCGTGGAACCTGCTCGTAGCAGGTTCAGATGGGTAGCTAAGAGATCTGAGAGGAGTCTAAACTCTGGTAGTAACAACATCAATCGAATATCAGCGGACAGACACTCTCCTAAGGTTCCTAATGTTAGAACTGTTCCCTTTCTGGTCTTTGATCTGCACACGGGTGCTTTGGGGATTGGGTTTGGGGGTCTCCCAAACCCAACGCATGTCATCGACAGTGGTCCTACCTTGGCTGTCAGGTAGGTTAACAGAATGGTTTGCATCTCCAACTCTCGCTTCTTCTCCGCGTTCTTGTCTACGTTCTTCTCCGGCTTGGCTGCGCTTCCCACCACCGTCTTGTCTAGAAAAGACAACGTCACATTCCAGAAGTTCGGATCGTCCCTCCCAGCTACATCTTGACCTTGGTGGTCTCTTTAAGGGGTCTAAAATGACATGCCAATGACATTCACTCCGGTTCTCTGCAGGCTGGATCGTTCCGCGTGCACTCACGGGCAGGATGAGATTGAGGTGCCGTAGACTGCCTCGGAAGGGTGCCGACTCGAGACTTAACGCTGCCCAGTTTTTTGGGGGAGGCAGGGCGGGAAGGCACGAAAACCGGCTCATTGGTCAGAGAATTTCTCTGAGAACATAAGGAGAATCGCTGTAGGGGCTTAGCGTTACGGCGATTTACAACGGTACATGGTTAATCACAAATCTATATGGATTATCGCAACGGACATGATTCGGTTTGAGACTCAAATCGGATTCATGTTTAAAGACGATACAGGGAATACAAGGTATTACAAGTTACCAACCTTCGAACTTTTGTCAACAGACTGCATGTATCGAGATTTCACAAATGTTGCACCACCTGAGAATAAAAGGTAGTTATCCAGAACGTTACACTTCACGACCAGAAACGATCAATTAAGCTGAAATCTGAAAACTTACGTTTAGTTTTCTTCGAGGCTCCGCCGTCAGTTTTGTTTTCACTCGCAACCTCAGAGCTAACGTTACAACCAAAACAAAATAAAAAGGAGACATCACTACCGGTACAACAATAATGTACACAAAGTAACGACTTCTTCCCAATAGAATGTACTGACTGAGTAAATTGTCAGTTGAACTCTTTTAATTGCCTGTCAACAACAAACTCTCATCATATTCCTGACGCAAACGATATATATAAGAGAGATACATAGATACACAGATACGAATGACAAGCAATCTTTCAAACTATCCTCACATGATGATTACAAACAGAATAAGCCCACTAGTAATCGTATATAACCGTCGCCATATACTTACGGAATGATAACACGCAAACGTATCAATAAAGCGGTCAACAACGTACCCTTTCGCATCCGTAGAGATTGGTTTCTGGCTGCTGGGGACAAACGGCACCCTTTCTGACGCCATGTTAATTTGAGCGTAACGCTTTTCTTTCCGTGTCCGAGAGGAAACTCGTCCGGGTGGGAACGTCGTCTTCTTTAAATTTGGATGACAGCTTATATATATAGCGGGGCAGTGTGGTCATACATTCCGCATACGCTCTTCTCACACGCTCAATCAGTTTTGATTGCAAACGTAATTTTTCAGGTCTGATGCCAGCGGCTTAAAATGACCCAAACCAATCAATTTAGTTACATGACAGTCAGCAGGAATAACATTTTTTAACAGTTACAATTCGGAAGTATGTACAGTCTTGCATTTTCCAGTAATAAATACTTGGCAAGAGTTCAGCACATGCAGTTTTAGAAGAAAGAAGAGAACGTGTGCACAACTAAAACCACTGATTCTTAAAACTGCCACAGGAGGGCTGTCATCTCATGACATTAGCGGTTTCGACGTTGTAGGGCCCTACAACCTTTTAAATAGTTGACGCAGTGGTCTTCGACCCTGATCCAACACACCTCATTCTAATTAAGCGTTATAATAACCTTTCATTTGAAATCACAAAAAAAACATCCAAAGGACCAGGGTTGAAGACCACAGCATGGGTTTTCACGCATTGAGATTTGTCTAACCGTGTGTGTGTGTGTGTGTGTGTGTGTGTGTGTGTGTGTGTGAGTGTGTGTGCGGTAGCTGGAGGTCTTTCCAGTGAGTGCCTGAAATCCAGCATGCTGGCCATTTACCTGCCTAAGTCTTCAGCAACAATGACGAGTGCTGATCCTACCTGTCTGAGCTGGGCTTGGCCCGAGAAGGACAATAGATAGGATAGCAGACAAGGGGTGTGGCGATGTAAACAGGGACCACCTTCTAGCTACCGTCCCGTCTGTTTCCAGAATCTTCCGCAGAAACAGAGGATTGAGAGGAGGGGAAGGACGGTGTGGCTGGAGCGTATAAAGGCATGCAGGCTGCCTGTGAAGCTTTGCTAGTGACCTTTCGGCTTTAATGAACTTTCACAGAGATAAAGGTTGAGCATTTGGGCTTGGCCTGCAAACGCGCACGCATGTGTGTATGTGTGTGTGTGAGAGAGAGTGCAAGAGACAATAGTGAGTAGAGAAAAAAAAGAGATCAATTGAACCCTAACATGTGCCTGCAGAACTACTGTGTGAGTAACTTTGCGTGCGACGAACACGAGACGTTCAATTTTTACAGACGTTGGTACGGGTTTGTGCGCGCGTGCATAACACGTTTCATCAGGCAACTGTCTGTCTTTGTAAAGACCGGGTCGTACCTCTGCTCCTCTTTCACTGTAATAAGGCACGTGGCTGCCGTGTGCCTGTATGCCTGTTGACACGTCTGTCTGTCATCACCAAGCAATGCCCCAACCAATAGGGTCTTTGAGGTGAAGAACAAGCCCTTCTGATCTGTAGGTGATAGCAGCCAGATAAATAGGTCCTGCTTCAATTACAGTTCGGGAAAGATCGCGCAGATGCGCAGCGCGATGTTTCTGCTCTATCGATTGTGCTGTTTCTCTCTAGGTAAGAAGGGAGCAGTATTCAAATGAAGATATTTGAGGAAGAAGTACCTGGTGAGAGACGACACCAGAAAGAGCAGAGAGCCTGAATGAAAGACCTTGTCCTGGCCAGCAGAGCGTCTCCCTCCAATCCGCCGAAACTCTGACGTCTGCACGCCAACATGCGTCATGATATCGGTAGCTCCTTTGGCCTCCTGAGACACTCACTGATAGATATGCACACACACATGCACACACACCACACACACACACACACGCACACCACACACACACACACACACCACACACGCACACACTCTCTCTATACAGAATGCAGACACCCGACACTAACACCTCATCCTCTCCACCCTGGCCACAAGCCCTTACTCATCCCTTTAGTCTGGTTCAGATTGAGCTTCCAGGAATGCTGCAGGCAGACACATAGTCAGGCAGACAGACAAGCTGACAGACAGCAGGCTGGCTGGCTGGCTGGCTGACAGGTAGGCCGCAGACACATCAATTTAGTAATCCAATCAAGAATAAAATCCAAAACACAGAAGAGTCTCCTTCTTGTTCCTTCTTGTGGATGTGGAACAGGAGCGTGTCTCCTGATTGGCTCCTCCAGTGGCTCCTCTGGTATCCCCTGCTGTTGTTCTCCCCTATTTGCTCAGCCTTTTGTCGACCCACCCAGTCTGATTAATACCTCTTTGTTCACTCAGAGCCTAGCACTTAGTTCACCTAAATAAGAGCAGGTCAACATGCAAAGTCCTGCTCAACTTGAGAACGTTCTTGGGACTTTGTCGCTGTGGTTAGATGAAGCGTATCATCCATCCATGCATTTTCTTCCGCTTATCCGGGGCCGGGACGCGGGGGCAGCAGTCTTAGCCGGGAGGCCCAGACTTCCTTCTCCACACACACCTCCTCCAGCTCCTCCGGGGGGATCCCGAGGCATTCCCAAGCCAGCCGAGAGACATAGTCCCTCCAGCGTGTCCTGGGTCTCCCCCGGGCCGCCTCTCGGTAGGACATGCCAGGAACACCTCCCGAGGGAGGCGTCCAGGAGGCATCCGAGACAAATGCCCGAGCCACCTCAGCTGGCTCCTCTCGACGTGGAGGAGCAGCAGCTCTACTCCGAGCTCCTCCCGTGTGACCAAGCTCCACACCTTATCTCTAAGGGAGCGCCCGGCCACCCTGCGGGGGAAACTCATTTTGACCGCTAGTATCCGCGATCTCGTCCTTTCGGTCATACCCAAAGTTCATGACCATAGGTGAGAATAGGAACGTAGATTGTCCGGTAAATCGAGAGCTTTGCCTTCCGGCTCAGCTCCTTCGTCACCACGACGGTCCGTTTCAGAGACTGCATCACTGCAGGCGAATCATCGATCGTTCCGTCCTTCCCTCACTCGTGAACAAGACCCCGAGATACTTGAACTCCTCCACTTGAAGCGAGGACTCCCCACCCACTCGAAGGGAGCAAGCCACCTTTTTCTGGTCGAAAACCATGGCCTTGGATTTGGAGGTTCTGATTCCCATCCCGGCCGCTTCACACTCGGCTGCAAACCACTCTAGTGCATGCTGTAGGTCCCGGTCAGATGAAGCCGTCAGGACAACATCATCTGCGAATAGCAGAGATTAGTTCCTGTGCTCCCCCAACCAGACACCCTCCAGCCCCTGGCTGTGCCTAGAAATTCTGTCCATAAAAACAATGAACAGAACCAGTGACAAAGGGCCGCCCTGGCGGAGTCCAACATGCACCGGGAACAAGTCTGACTTACTACTGGCAATGGGCCCTGGACTCCGTACTCCCGGCAAACCCCCTACAGGACACCACGAGGGACACGATCGAATGCCTTCTCCAGGTCCACAAAGCACATGTGAACTGGTAGGGAAAACTCCCATGAACACCTCAAGCACCTGATGAAGTGTGTAGAGCTGGTCCAGTGTTCCACGACCAGGACGAAAACCACACTGCTTTTCCTGAACCCAAGGTTCGACTATCGGTCGGATTTTCCTCTCTAGTACCCCAGCGTAGACCTTACCGGGGAGGCTGAGGAGTGTGATCCCCCGGTAGTTGGAACACACCCTCCGGTCCCCCTTCTTATAAAGGAGTACCACCACCAGTGCCATTCTTGGAACTTTGTCGCTGTGGTCAGACGAAGCGTATCAACGAGGTCTAAATAAATCTAAATGGTCTTGATGCTGTCTCAGAAGGGGGGAAAGGGGTACTCGGGGTGGGGGTAGGGGGCCTGGGAGGTTGGATTTGGTTTAGTATATTAAGTTTTGGTTAGCAACAGACATTCCTTCATCTCCATCGTGCCTTCGACTCCCCTATGCGCGACACTTTCTTCGTATCGTTTCAACCGAGCTCTGACAGTACCTGTTGATACAGTCAACAGGTGTGCCATCTATTCCCCCCCCCCCAACCAACACCCTTCTGCTTAATATATTCAGTGCACCATTATGTGAGTGTGCGAGCAAGCGAGCGAGTGAGGGGGAGAGAGAGACATAGAGAGAGAGACATAGAGAGAGACATCGAGTTTGTGTGTGTGAGAACCATGCGCAGTGCTTTAGGGGGCAACGTAGCGTGCAGTGCAGGAGTGAGCTAGGCAGAGCCAGCCCAAGGGAGCCCCTGCACCGGGAGTAATCCCTGGGTTTTCAAGAGCCCTGGCCCGTACTTGATGAGCTTGGGTAAGAAAGGGGTAGCGCTCTCTCTTGCTCGGTCCCCCCATCCTCCCTGTCTTTCACTCTCTCACTCTTTCGTTCCCCCTATTTTTTCTCATGCCCCCCCCCCTCTCCTCAACCCTCATCACACCAACCCCCGCCCTCCCCCCGACCCCCCTTTGCCTGGAGCCGCTGTGTGAATGAATGGGTTCTGAATGTTTATTCAGCAACTTTCTCTTTCCCTCCTCCTCCTCCTCTTGGTCATCTGCTCTTCTTGTAAAGAGGATGCCGACCAGATGCCCAGATGTGCTGCTGATGAGTGAGCAGTTGGTCCACGGAAACAGAGAGAAAAGCTCGCTGGTCTCTTCCCTGGAGGTTTGATACACAGACTGACTGTGGACTATAAAGTAAAAAGCCACCCTATGTGGCAGTGTACAGTATGAGGAAGCACGACACCGCAGCAAGGTCCTCAGCTGCATTCGGAAGGGGACAAAGTTTTGACCAGTGGTGGCGAAAACACGAGTGGGAAATGTTTCAACTGTGAATCAGGAATGCTTGTATTAAAGTGTTTTAAACTAAAGAAAAACCTGGAATGTTCACCTGAACACTGTATTCATGCGATTCAATCGTGAAATGAAATTGGACGGAATTCCCCTGCATCTTCATTTCAAAGTTTTCCGAAGTCAACATGTTTGTAGTTATCATAATGCACACGAACACGACGTGGTAAAAAATGAGGGGTCGGTGTGTGCATGTGTGCATGTGTGTGTTTGAGAGAGAGAGAGAGAGAGAGAGAGAGAGAGAGAGTGAGTGTACGGGGAGGTGGGAGTGTGTGGGGATTAGTGTGAAGCCATCGGCCCCAGGCCAGAGGGGGGGTGTTTCCTGGCCGTAGCCCCTGTTTATGCCGCCTGACCTGGCAGCTCTGGGGACGGATCCTGCTTGGATGAACTCCTGCTCCCACGCCTGTCTGAAGCTGTTAGCCACTGGCTGTGAGTGGCTGGCTGGGCTTAATGTGTCTGAGCTGTAGGTGGGGGAGGGGGAGGGTGGGGACTTTGTGTAGGACTGGCTTAGCGGGGAGGGAGAGGACAGTTGTGGAAGAGCGGGGAGGGGGGGGGAGGGGAGTTATGCGAAATGATTCTGGTTTGATTCGGGACACATTGGGGCGTCTCGCTTATCAGCCTGTGAGCGGCTCTGCGAGAGAGCTGTGTTTGGTTAACCTTTCGCTTTGAACATGAGTTCTCAGCTCTCGACATATTCCCTCGCTGACCCCCTCCCCCCTCCCCTTCCCACACACACACACAGAGACAGACTCAGACAAATTAAACGTATTCCTACTTTAATAGCCGAGGAATCAAAAAGTATAACTTGTAACTGACCCTAATGACCACAGCTGGGGTTCATATTGAGAGAGAGTCAAGTTTCTGTTTCGGCGCATTAATATAACTCCAGCTTATCACCGGCATAATAATTCCTTTAGTGATTATTGATCTGTTTTTAGAAGGTGATCAACTGTCGCCCGCTTGTTTGATCATTTTATCAACCAGCGAAAGTATTGATGGCGCCGTGTTTTGTCTAGTGAGTCCGCATCGGGACTGTGAAAACAACCATGTTTTCACTTCAAAATCCAAACATCAACACATCGTTCTGTGTCCGCCGGATCGCTGTATCATCACTCCTCCGAAACTGAAAACGAAATGAAGGCCTATTTACTTGTCTTCCCCCGAAATGCTTTCACAGTTCAAGTGCTTGTTTTCAATGGGATGTTATTATTTTCCAATTGGTGGATTGAGCGTTGGGTCTGGAACACCGCGGCGCAGCTGTCCGCCTGTTGTTTCAGGCCTGGGTGTACACTAACGTCTGAGCAGCACCGCTGAGACTGTGACTCCAGCGGAGGAGACCGAGAGAGGCCCGCGCACTGTTGGAGAGAGAGGCAGGGAGAGCGTGAGTGAGAGGAACATGAAAGAGAGAGAGAGGGGAGAGAGGGGAAGATGAGAGAGAGAGAAGAGAGAGGGAGAGAGGCCCGTATCGAGGGGGAGTGAGGTGGGGAGAGCATGAGAGAGAGGACAAGGAGGAGGGATGAATGGGGGAGATGGGTGAGGGGGGGGAGAGCATCGAAGAGGGAGAGGGGAGAAAGGGGGGAGAAAGGGGGAGATCAGAGAGAGAAGAGATAGGCCCATATGAAGGGAGAGTGAGGTGGAGAGCATGAGAGAGACGACAAGGAGGAGGGATAAAAGGGGGAGATGGGTAAGGGGGAAAGAGAGAGCATCAAAGAGAAAGAAGGGGGAGGGCAGAAAGGGGGAGATGAGAGAGTGAAGAGAGGGACACTTGCGTCGTGGGAGAGAGAGGTAGGGCGAACATAAGAGAGGAGAACATGATAGAGAGAGAAGGGAGAGGGGAGAAAGGGGGAGGTGAGAGAGAGAAAGGAGAGGCCCATATCAAGGGAGAGTGAGGTGAGGAGAGAATGAAAGAGAGGACAAGGAGGAGCGACAAAGGGGAGATGGGTGAGGGGGAAAGAGAGAGCATCAAAGAGAGAGAGGGGAGAGGGGAGAAAGGGGGAGATGAGGGAGGAAGAGAGAGAAGAGAGGGAGAAACTGGCATCGTGGGACAGAGAGAGGGAGAGAGAGAGCATGAGAGAGAGGACAAGGAGGAGGGATGAAAGGGGGAGATGGGTGAGGGGGAGAGAGAGTGCATCGAAGGGAGCGGAGGGAGAGGGGAGAGAGGGGGAGAAGAGGCAGAGAAGAGAGAGGAAGGCAGAGATTTGGAAACATTAAATGAACCCTGTCCCTGTATGCGACCAAATACTGAACAGCATTTTCAAAACTGTCTTTATCTAGTTGTTGTGGTAGAATCACCAGATTCATACTGCTTTGCCCACTAACCAATGTCTCCCGAGCCTTAAACCTAACTAAGATGTGTATTTATGAGAATATAGACACTTGTAAACCATTTTTGAAGTGGGTAGCAGTTACCATTTGTATTACCTCCAATCACTGACACACCTGCATTGTTTAGGAACAGCACGTGAAACTGCACACTTACACATACGAATATAGAGCACTATTCTCTTGATGCACTATGTGAGTACGTGCAGTTGTATTGCAATTCAGAGTAACTTCACATCGTTTCTAGGTGTTATTCGAGTGGCGTTACATTCCGGGTTCTGAGACCCCCGCCGCCGTCATCGTCATTCTTGTGTCGTCATTTGCTCCGTGGCTTATAAAGCTGTCCACGCCACACACCTGGGCAGAGACACGCTGCTTTGATGACAGTGCTAGTGCAGTGATTTGTTGAGGGAGGGAATTGATACAAAACCCAAACAGCGCTTGTCACGTCCAGGTACCTGCAGATTTCCAGGTGCCATTCAATATATCTCTCCATATATATATTTTTCAAGAATATTTAACACGTAATTTTTTTATGAATCTTGCAAATTATTCTTACTTCACGGGCATGTGTAACATGACGGCAGAGTCTCAGCTTTCTCCGGCCGAGGCGGCCAGTCCTGTTGTCATATCTCCCGGTGTGAGTTTGGACTCGCCGTTACCTCCACCTCCGTTGATGCAACAGCCCCGGACCAAAGACGGGGTTTTGATCAAGTCCGAGCCCCGGGGAAGCAGTCCGAACACGGACAGGGAAGAGGGGGCCGCTCTGGGTCAAACAGAGGAGCACCTGCCGACGGGGAGCCGCCGGAGAAAGAGGCCTGTCCAGAGAGGCAAACCGCCGTACAGCTATATCGCTCTCATTGCCATGGCAATCGCTAACTCTCCCGAAAGAAAGTTGACGCTCGGCGGTATTTATAAGTTCATCATGGAACGTTTCCCGTTTTACCGAGAAAATTCAAAAAAATGGCAAAACTCGATACGCCACAACCTGACACTAAACGACTGTTTCGTCAAGATTCCTAGGGAGCCGGGGAGACCTGGTAAAGGTAACTACTGGACACTGGACCCCGCTGCCGAAGACATGTTCGATAACGGCAGTTTCCTGCGCAGAAGAAAACGATTCAAGCGTACTGACGTGAGCACCTACCCCGGGTACATGCAGAGCTCGAGTGCTTTTACCCCGACGCCCATGGGTAGGCCTTCGTACCCCAACACGCTGTATCCTGGAATAGGGTCAAGCTACGGCTCCCAGCTGGCGGGGTCCCCTCACCCGGCCATGCTACACCATTACCAGACTTCAGCCGGGGTCGCGCAAGGACAGCCACGGATGTTCAGCATCGATAACATCATCAGCCAGCAGTCGGTAATGCAAGACGGCCCAGGCGGCGAGCTCAATCCGCAAGCACTAGGGCTTGGGAACGGAGACTTGGGAACCATGTCCGCAAGCTGCTCGGTCACCAGTGCCGACCCATCTGCTTGCTTCCAGACGCAGATGAATCCCTCCGCAAATGTACTAAGCAGGGGCAGTGGGTCTCTTCCTTCAAACCTCACCTCTGGATATCCGTACCCCTCCTCGGCGTCCCCACCCCACCTCCCCTCGATGGCCCAGTCCAGTTTTTCGCCAGGTAGCTCTCAGGTGTACTGTGCTGGAAACCGGTTGCCTCTGCCGGCGGTGCGCTCGGTGTCTTGCGCCGAACATTCGGACCAACTTCTCGGCCTGTCCGGTCCTATGAACTCTTACAACAACTCGTACATGAGACAAGCCAACTTTGCGTCAGGTCTAGAGCGCTACATGTGAAAACCAAACGAGAAAAGTCTCAAATCCATGTGAATTCCTTTTCACTGTTTGAAATGCAACTACATTCCATTATCTCTGTGCTTTGGTTCGTTTTGTTTGGTCCGTAACAAGTTTTAGTTGTTTAATTCTGCCTATTACCTGTGTTCATTTGTGTTCCAGGATTCCGTCACGCAAAACAACTTTAATTTGTAGCCTGGCAACTACCATACTGAACCTACCGTTTTACAACACTAGGCCAACATCTATACTGTGCAATGTAAATATTTCATTTGTTGCTGTTGTTTTTAAAAATGTATTATGCTTAGCCTACATGCATAATTAACTATTGTAGGCAACCTTTTGCAGGCCCAATAAATACATTTTGAATAACAATGTGTTTCACCACCATCTTTTTTTGAAGATATACTGTACATGCATCCGGCTGTATAGATATAGTGGCCAATTGATTCCACCGATCTACACAACACTTTCCAATGTGACAATGATGGAAGGATGGGTTGCATTATTTTCATCAAATCATCACAATCAAATCATTTTTGTAGGCAGTTTTGAAAGTTGTGAAGTATCAGGCCATCTCGTTTTTAATAAGTCCAGAGATTTCATTTATTTAGACGCTAAACATCACATTCCCTGGTGAAAAATAGAAATCAATAACATAAAAAACAAAAACAAATTTCAGCCAAAGCTTGATCTCGCATGCAACAGACTGTCTTATATTTGAACACTATTGTCGTTGGCTACCACATTGTTCACTGGGAAACACATCATTCCGTATCCCCCGCCTTTTCAAAACAGGCCTGTCATGTATTGTCCGTATACGTATCGACAGCACATGCAACCTAGCATGTGTTTGTTATGTGCTACCTTGGTAAGCTAACTTGGTAACAATCCTTCCTTCTAAATTTGACGGCACCTTCCAGAGCCCTGTGCGTCACATACTCTCACTACTCTCAGAATCGACCGAATTCGATTAACTGAACCGGGTATAATTTAAACTAAAATAGGAACTCAAAAGGTTAGTGAGACTAATACGTGATCCCTTTTCCAGAAAAAAACGTATTATTTTGAGTGATGATGTCTTTGTGTGTTTTTCTTATTATTCATTACATCCCCGATTCCTCCGTCATTGTCATTGGGATACGCGGACCCGCTTCGTTCCACCAGGTGGAGGTGTGTATCATTTTGTGCGTGCAAAACATATATCTCTCTAACAGCATTCTATTTAAATAACTATAAATACATGATGCCATTGGTAAACTTCCTCCGTGAATTAACCTGCAAAGGTATGGATTTCATTACTGCGTGACATTGGCTTTAGTTGTCAATGTCAGTACTTACTTACTGTAGTATCGACTTCCATCAGTAGTTTGGGGGATTCTAAGAATCAGTCCTATTACTAAATGTCATCTTGTCTGCTTTTCTTCTGCCATCCAGCAGAGGGCGGTACAACATCAGCGACCGCAGGTGGAAGGTGGGCGAGGCGCTCAAACCACCAAGTAATTAGGCTACAAACGTCAATCTCTATCCGTTATCGACTGACCGACAACATTAGTTCAATTCTCTGACTAGATTCGATTACTGAGCAAACTTATACGTGTTAGAAAATTATCAGGTTTGATGCCTAATGACAGATATTAGATGTTTACTATAGCACTCTTGTAGTTAACAATAAAATTCCATGTCACGGTTTGGTTCGTTACATGTCCAATCTTTAAGCAACGAAAAACAGGCCTACTTCTCTTGGTACTCTAAGTAGATAGACGAAAGGGCAAACCGCAAATGGGGTACTTAATTATAGGATAAATGACTAATACCATCAACTAAAGGCATGCCATTCAATTACTTCTCATTTCAATTTACAGTTGCATGGTTCATTTACGCCTCAGTTTAGCCACGGTAAGCGTCCTAACGTTTGACCCCGTCTAGCAAGGAAGATAGTTCGCCACGAATAAGCACATTTCCTTAAGTATGACATATCAAATAATTCGACCTGGAAAATATGGCTGGATAATGTATGTGAGGGAGCCACTTTCACTCGCAGCTGCTGTGACAAGTGATAGGAGTAATGTCGCCGCTGTAGCTGACGGTTCGACCCGGGGATGAAGGCACGGGGCAGAGGTTTAAGTCAGCCCAGACGGTAGTTTGTTCAGATCGAATAAACATTAGGGGTCGACTCACAACACTTTGTCCACGGCCAGTCTACGGCCCGCTTCTTAAAATCAACCTAATGACCCGCATCAGCACTGAGCACGTCCGTTAGAGAGATGCTATTTATTATCAAACCATTTGGAGATAATCTCCAAGAACAACAATCAGACATGATCAGTGACTGAAGATTAATAATGATTCCGTTAAATATTACTAATACTATCATTATAATTACACCACAGGTCTGAGTAAAGTATTGTTTTAGGAAGTAAGAGTATTGTTATTATAATAAAAACCAATTAAAATTACAAGAAAAACTGCGACAATATACAGTGACCCTAACCCTTCAAAAATAGATGACAAAAGACGTGGTTTGCGTTGTGTGTATGTTTGGGGAGTGAATTTCACTGGCCCTTAGGTATTTCCTGTGTATACATGGGCCTATTCGTAATATTGTGGGTAAGGTAGGACTGTGGATTGGAAGATGGTTATTCAGTACATAGCCGAATGAGGTGATGATGTAGATGTATGGCAATAACGCCATCTTTCCCTCTCATAATGAAAAGGAATGCAAATCCAGCTCTCCGCCTGTTGCGTCACATTCTGCCGTGAACGTTGGGCAATACATGTAATCTCCTACTGACAAAGATTAATTAGAGCAGGTTTGCGGCGGAATCCATGTGTGTTTTTCCACATGCGTATTACGTAAAAATTGTAGTTTGATAATGTTTTGAATTACTACCTAGTAAAACATGAACCCCGTGAGAGGTGATTTGAAACTTCTGGCAAAGTGGAATTTCAATCGGTGGCCATCTGAGGCTGCTTCGAAGCATAACATATTTGGAAAATGTGTGTATAAAGCTTGTAATGTACATCCAAATGGACTGTCCTTTTTGTAAGAATATCGCTCGGTGTTCATAGGATTTTTTTTCATTTTATATTATTTTAATATGTTAATAAAACCAACAAGATAACGCTTATGGGTAATACTTTATATTATTATTTAAGTTACAATTATTATCATTAGTATAATTAGGCAATATCTTAGGCAATTTATTTGTGTTGGTTAGTTACATTTGTTTTTTGTAACAAATCATCATCTTGTTATTGTATGAAACGTATTTATTTTTATTGTACTAAATATAGTCTTTAATGACATTAATAAACAGAAAAATGCATCTTATTATTTTAAATTATTTATAATTCAGTTAATGTAAAACCTATGCATTTTAATGTACAACGCTGCAGGCCTTAAAATGCATTTCCTCTGAGCGGCTTAACGTGCTAGCATGCATGTATCGATACACACTCTTAATCAATGAGGTCTGTCTTGTAACCTTAAAATAAGTGATCACACTTATACCACGTTGTTAATCTACATGCATTGATCCCTTTTCACATTGCTGGACAGTGACAGAGAGGACAAGGTATGGCCGACTTACCTTCTCCACCCCTCGTCTACCTTTCCTTCCCCAGCAGCTCTTGACTCACCTCCGACAGTTCCTGGTTACAGTGACACGGCGACCACGTGATATCCACGTCTGAATAAATAGCTTTTGAGAGCAATGAAGGGGGGTAGTAGTGAATCTCTCGGAGGATACTTGCGCCGTGCCCGTGCGTAAAGATGTTCATAAAGATATTCTGAAGTGTGTGGGTGACCTTAAACCCGAAGGTATAATGAAAAAGAGAGCAGAGTAGAGAAGCAGAGTTATAGGTGTTGCTGGGAAAGATTTCTAACTGACCGCTCGTAATCATCTCTGCGCTTGAATACAGAAGAATTTCTTTCCTCGTTGAGTCGAGTCGTCAACCCTGTCAGCTTTGGAGCCTTCAACAGGTCAAAGCGTTTTTCTTCTCTTTTATTATTGTCAATAATGTTTTCATGCTGCATTTGGAGCTAAACAAAAGTCTGGTGCGGTGTTCGAACGAGCCGGAGAGTGCTTTGGGCACTCAGTGCGTTCGCTAGGCGTAGGGCGCTAAGGCTGACTCGACACAGAACGTGAGAGGGGACGGGAAAACGTCTCTCCAAGGATGACACTTGGGACGGATATGTCCGACAGCTCTGCTTTGTCCGATGATGTGGACATAGATGTGGTCGGGGGAGACATCTCCGTCGGCAAAGACGGAAAATATCTTCACGAGTTCCACTTGGACAATGACTCGGACGATAATTTGTCTCAGAATGCTGGCGAGAGAGTTTCCTCTCCAGGGCTAAGCAGCTCCGAGCAGGCTGGAGGAGATGCAGGGAGCATTGGAGACAAGCCCAGCAAAAACGCACTGGTAAAACCCCCTTACTCCTACATAGCTCTGATAACTATGGCGATTCTGCAGAGTCCCAAGAAACGTCTCACTCTCAGTGAGATCTGCGAGTTTATCAGCAACAGGTTCCCGTACTACAGAGAGAAATTTCCCGCGTGGCAAAATTCAATTCGCCACAATCTGTCTTTGAATGACTGCTTTGTCAAAATACCACGTGAGCCTGGAAACCCTGGAAAAGGCAACTATTGGACCCTCGACCCAGAGTCCGCAGACATGTTCGACAATGGGAGTTTTTTGCGCAGGAGGAAGCGCTTTAAGAGACATCAAACCAACGAAATCCTCAGGGACGCTGGGGGATTTCTACCCGGATTCGGATACGGCCCTTATGGGTACAATTACGGCCTGCAACTGCAGAACTTTCACGCACATAACCCTTATCATCCGCATCACCCGGGCGGCGCGTTTCCCTTTCAAAACACACCTTGTACGCTTCCTTCACCAGCCTCCATATTCCCCACACCGCACCCCCTGCCCACTCTTCTAGGGGCAGATTTGAGAAAGCCATTTTACCCTCAACTGAGCCCGACCTTGCCTGGCCTTGCGCCTATGAAGACGGACACCAGCACTTCAAATCGGCCTTCTTTCTCCATAGACAATATAATTGGCGCAGCCAATTCCACGGCCTCGCCGTACAGTCAGGCAGGAAACCAGGCTCAGATTTTAGCCATGTTGACCCCTGCACTCGCCTCCGCTTCTAACCACTTGAACCTCTCACAGGAAAGCATGATACCTGGGGTGCAGACTTTCTCGAGCAAACCGGCTAATATTACCAGCTGCCATTTCTAAACTGGCAACAAAAACAATGTCAAAAAACGAAATCTTTTAAAAACCGTTACGATTCTGTCGTCTTATGTGAAGGTAGGCGAAGTATATTCTTTGTGAAAGACAATTTTGTGTTGCTCTTCCCTCCGCATCTTTTGGTCGAGAAAGGAAATGTATATTTATGACTTGTAAATATGTATACAGTAAATGAAAAAGACGTGAAGTAATACAGAAAGATTCTAATCCAATGCTGCGTGTATATTGGTTGGCCTGCATTGACTCGTGGCCGACCGCCGTTCGAGCGAAAGATACACGTGTATTCACTTAGCCTAAGTTAATTATCACCTACCTTATTGGGACGATTTTTCTTTTTTTTTCTTCTTAACTACAATTGAGATTTTATTATGATTTATAATGTTTTATATTTTTGTGCGTTGTGAGATAAAGCACTGTTTATAGGCTATACCGAGACCGCAAACTCAGGTTTTAATATTAGCAATCACATGAAGACAAAGAAGAGGTTATAATAACCTTTTCTCCTAGGCTTCGATCCTGCGGTATCGTGAATTTGTGATTAAATAATTTCATGTTGTTAGTGGACACGTAGCCTGTGGTTTTGGTGTAAAGCATTGTACCTCTCACTCTGTTTAACTGTCGTGCTCACCTTCCTATCTATTTCACTGAGATACATCTGAAACGTATGTTATGTGTTTAGACAGAGACTCTTAAATGTCCGAAGGTCATTTTGTTGTAATGCAAGAATAATAAATGTTTGTGAAATTGAAAATACTTTTCGTTAACTTGGTAATTTTTTTCTCTTTTGACCCTCAGGCCTACGTTAGATGACGTCTCTCCAAATATTGAGCCGAGGCAACATGTAAACATGTGCCATCACCACTTTAAAAACGCGTGGCTTCTTAGAGCGTCTATTTATTTAATTCGCATTGCGTTGACCGAAGGTCAAACTGCAGTCTCTAGCCATGGTTAGGTCAAGCTTGAACTTAGACATCTCCCTTTGAAGTTGATTCTCAGAGGCACTTTCTTAAACGGCTGGGGACGCTATTTTTTGTCATGGGAATTCATCCTTGTCAAGTCTGGCATCGGGTATATAATAAGAGCCTGATTATATTGTGTAATGGCAATGTTGCCGATTTAAATTGCTGTCTTGTTAGAGAGGTGAACTAAATATTTCACGTTCTAAGTCAGTAGAACTATCTGTTTCGGCACTATTAGACAAGTGCTCTCCATGTGTGGCTCGTGTGTTTTTTTCAAGCACTATTTTCCGGCAGATTACAAAAGGCCCAAAATGAATGGGAGCATGGCTGCTTGGAGGCCTTTAATTGAATGTGAACGTTC
Source organism: Plecoglossus altivelis (assembly GCA_036571765.1). Lineage (NCBI taxonomy): Eukaryota > Metazoa > Chordata > Actinopteri > Osmeriformes > Plecoglossidae > Plecoglossus > Plecoglossus altivelis. Next base: position 5,174,416 of record BROE01000026.1, read on the forward strand.
TACATGGATACCCGGGATCTCTTGGGGTTTCTTTGCTAATTTGTAGCAGCATTTTTCATCTGGGTCCTAATCCAGTAGAATGCGTCTTCTTGCCCGTTTGTTGATGTTGTCACCGAGGACCCCCATGTCCACGATCTGAATGCGCCCACAGCAAGTCGTCTCCCTGTGATACACGACACACATATTTGCCTCTCAAAAGAAATCTTCTCAAAAGGCGCTCGTTTTGTCCGCTTTCATGTCATTTGTGTTGTGCCGGGACGCATACAAAAAGACAGCGGGACGCATCTTGCAGCGCCGAGAACAACCCCGTTTCAGGGTTGCCCAAGCACATGTTCCGAGCAGACGGGGTGTAAAGCCTCTTTTATTTACTAGATGTGAGCAGATAGTTCAATTAATTTGCGGGGTGTTTTGACAGATGATTATTTGGGATACTGGGTGGGAGGCCTGACTCGGCTTCGCTTCGCTTCGCTTCTCTACTTTCTCAGAGCCTGTGAGGCAAATCATGTTTTGACGTTTCAACAAGTCCCTTATCGGTTTGTTAAATGACACAGCGTATGTGGACGTTTGTTAAGTCTTTGTGATAAAGTGCGTGTGTCTGTCCAGGGAAGAAGGCCTTATATTGTATGGTGAAAGGCAGACATTGTTTTCTTATAGCATTTTCCCCCTTTATGATTTGTATTTAGTTTATTTCAACATTTCCTAAAGCAAATGCTTATGGACAGTCAAGAATGCAAGAATTGATTATATTCAATGGCGTTTTGGATGAAATGAGTATTTCCCATTTTATTACTATAAATTTGCAGAGTAGTACACAGCCTGTTTGAACATGTCACCTACACGAAGAAAAAGTCATAAACTTGAATTTAGCGTATAATGCGTGGGTGCGTGCGTTTAATTTTGAATGGAGCGCGTGTTTGATAAGGCTACATTCAACAACCACACAGGGCCGCCTCAGTCTGATTTTGTGAGATCTCGCATATCATATTCTTACTTTTGAATATCAAATGTAAAAGATAAAAGTATAGGCTACAATGTAAATTACACAACAAACAGCATATTAAATCACGACTATCCCACATAGATGGATTTTAAAGAGAGTACGTTTTTTTAAAGTCTGACTTTGAAAATCAGCCCAAACTGTATTCGAAACAGCCAACACACAAAGATAATTAGAGGTCGTCGTATGTAACAAATCTTTCAAGCACCCTTTAATTTGTAATGCACTACTTAACGGGTTATCATAGCTTGGGGTTTATAATGCTACGTTCGTTCCTCCAGCGTTTTTTCTTCTTCATGCAGTGTGGTTCTCACACAAGGACCACCCATACTCTCTCGTCCAAAGTGTCTGGATATGCCTCGGCGCGTTTTGTCGTCACAGTTTTTCACAGTTCACAGCAACACGTTGAAAATATTTGGAGTCGAAGCAACTTAATAACAAGACGACAAAATAATCACAACACGACTTCACATGAGCGTCATTTCAAAACAATGGAAGGGCCTAACGATCGACTTCATATAGGCCTCTTCAAAGTTAGTTCAGACCAGTTGTTTAGGAGAATTTGATACATTGGCGGAAAGTATTTAATCGCTTTAAATGTCACGAATCACACTTAAAATAAGACCACCAATTTGAAGTTAATAGCTATAATTTTAAAGCCCCCCCCCCCCAAAAAAAAGTTTGAGCAACAGACGCATTTCTTTTTAACCTCTTAAATCTGTCATCTTTCACATTGTGCGCGTGTCACCTTGTTACAAATCATCACGACCTCAACTTGGCTCAGTGTGTGGTCAGGGATTACATGAAATCGTTCAGATTGAAACCGCATCTAACTTCCAACGATATGCTAATTGTATCGCCAATCAATGTGTCCCTAGTTGCGACTTGAAGGACACTAACGACTTCTTAATCAGAGGATGCCCCTGCAAGATTCGATATCTTGAGAGAGAGAGAGAGAGAGAGAGAGAGAGAGAGAGAGAGAGAGAGAGAGAGTTGAGGAGAGTTGGGGAGAGAGATCTTAAAGACGTGCCCTGCTATTTGAGACGGTCAATTAGGCTCACCGCACTGGGGGGAAAAAATCCTAACTTAATGTAAATGTTATTTTTTTGACCGTCCCACTATAATGAGCTATATTTCATGGACGCTGACCACGTTCCATGGAGCACATCACAACAGCGCGCGCTGGACTGCATGGATTCTGTTCGCCTTTTGGTTTATTGACCACCAAGCTTGCAACGTAAATATCCATATTTCACATAATAATAACAATTGAAGCGTTTACAACAAAACCAGAAAACACCGACGATGATGATAATACTTAATAACCAACAGCTCATTTAGAAGTATGGACGTTTTTATTTCAAAATAGCCTGTGTTATTTGCAATCTTAGACCTAGAATCACTAGCACAACATAAGCTATTATTGAACAATTTGGACAAATTTGATTTTATTGTAATTTGCTATTAAACTTGATATTGGCCCTATAGGTCGACCTGTAATGTTTAAAGCTGTATTATAAACGGTTATACTGTTGCATCTCCTCTGTATGAGGTCACCAGGACTTGAGGTCCTTAAACTGAACCTGGTCGCAGCCCCAATTTTTCGTTTTTCATAATCAAGTGTGTGACAGTAAGGACGGGCAGATGTTCTCGCGCCTACGTAGTGGTGGAATGCGTTTGCCCGGTCCCTTGGAACCTTGGCGCGCGGAGGAGACGTGGGCCTGTACCGACTCGGTGGAGCCTAAATCAAGACACCTTATAGACTTCAAATCGCTTGCCCCGTGTTTTGGCAGCGGGCAGAGGAATCCTCGGCTTAATTAATGTAGAATGTGCAAATAAAGCAGTGGCCTCCCCTCATCTCTGAAAGCAAAATATTAACTTTGGAAATGCTCGCCTCATCGACTTTGACAAAGTGTGACACGCCAACTGACACCTGGTGCCGTGACGGCATCCCACACACTGAGAACAAATACGCGGGTATTAATTACAGTGGATATTAAACTTCGCATTGATTACCGGGACAAAACAGGTGATGTGCTTCCGTCCGTGAATGCGAGGCCGCTTAGAATCACTGAAAGCTCATCACGTTGTAAGAAATGCGGGCTTGCGTTTCTAATAAGTTCTCTCAACCACCTTGCTCATCCAAATAGGCTTCTTGAAATGGATGCAGCTCGATAACGTAGCCTCATAGGCCGACTGTTTGACATGTGACGTTCCTGCTCTAAGGCTGTGATTGAGAGGCTCATCTGTTCGATGTAGGACACTGGCAGTCACCGGGCCCCGTCTTGGCTTCACGGTTTAACTTGAGATTCGAGATACTTCGTTGGAAGACTGTTTATCATACGCTCCAGCAGAGAGGACTATTTCAGGGTGAAGATGGTGTAATTAATTTATACCTAGGGCCAAATGTAAAGACGCCCTCTATGCTTAACACATGATTTTATGTGCAGACATAAGATGACGCCTGACAGCCAGTTAGGACACGGTGATGTACATTTTTGTTTATCTGGGAATCGGTTTAATTTGAAATAGTGTACCATTGTAATCTGGTATTGCATTGTATTAATTAATCGCAGCTAATTAATTGTGGATCCTGTACTGGATCTCATAAAACACTATTCTACACAACCAAAGGGTAACTTATTATGGCTTTCTATCACAATAAAGCCACACATTTTCTTGTAGGTCACATAATATTTACCCCACATCTAAAATCTGTATTTTTCTGGTCAATTGTATTTTTCTGCCACAACCCAATATCTTATATAATAATATATATATATATATATACATATATACATATATATATATATATATATATATTTAACTTGAGATTCGAGATACTTCGTTGGAAGACTGTTTATCATACGCTCCAGCAGAGAGGACTATTTCAGGGTGAAGATGGTGTAATTAATTTATACCTAGGGCCAAATGTAAAGATGCCCTCTATGCTTAACACATGATTTTATGTGCAGACATAAGATGACGCCTGACAGCCAGTTAGGACACGGTGATGTACATTTTTGTTTATCTGGGAATCGGTTTAATTTGAAATAGTGTACCATTGTAATCTGGTATTGCATTGTATTAATTAATCGCAGCTAATTAATTGTGGATCCTGTACTGGATCTCATAAAACACTATTCTACACAACCAAAGGGTAACTTATTATGGCTTTCTATCACAATAAAGCCACACATTTTCTTGTAGGTCACATAATATTTACCCCACATCTAAAATCTGTATTTTTCTGGTCAATTGTATTTTTCTGTCACAACCCAATATCTTATATAATAATATATATATATATATATACATATATACATATATATATATATATATATATAATTTTATACTCTGTTGTACCTTTAAATCTTTTGAAGTACAATTTTGATTTAAAATAATGGAGAATATACTACTTCTATTACGCAAACATTTGACATTTACCAGCCACTATTATGCCAACTCACTTAAAAGGTTATTCAGTATGTATGTTCAACATAAGTAAGCCCATAAAACATATGTAGCTTATTTGTGAGAATTAATATATTTTTGAACAGTATGTTTTCGGAAAGAAGAGATAAACCTCGCGATTAAATTGAAGTTTACTATCCAGAGTGAAATGCGATCATGCTGAGGTCGAGGGGCCAAACTTTTAAAGACTAATGTTTATTTAGAGAGGTGAGCGATGTGTATGCTACTCCCCGTTGCCCGAGAATTCGGCTCTAATCGTTTAAACAGAGCTGACCAGTCTTACCGCCTGCGTGAAGTGTACTGCGTCGCAGTTGCCCGCGGTCTGCGTTTGCAAAACGTTACAATAAACACGTGTTTACCGATCAACTTCACGATAGACTTGATTGACTCGTTTTCATGCACTATAAGGTCCTCCGGAACGTTCAGGCGCATTCCATGTGAGAGACGCCTCAAGCCCGCCAATGCATGAAACCCCGCGTGTTTCTTTCTTTCTGTCTTTATTTATGATACAGTTTGTGAAATTGAATTGGATATGGTAGGGAATCTGACCTCTCACGAGACCTGTACATTTTCCACACACCCCCAGTTTCGTGGAGTTCATGCTACTTCTGTTTTCTCAGCTGGAATCGCCATCGGACACGGTGTCCAAGTGGTCCATGTCTATCTCAGAGACACTGTCCTAGCGCGGCTCTGTCTCGTCGTCCGTATGCCCCCCCGCCCTCCCCCATTTCCTCCAGCACCCCCTCCTCTCCACCAACAAGAAAGCACGTAACACACACACAGACCTGTCCTAATAAACAGTGTGACCTCTCTCCATTTACAATATAATATTGGGATTGAAAAAAAAATAATACCGGTGTTGAACTTAATTTCTTTGGGAGGGAGGTTGGGGCTATATTACAATACTATGATTGTTTACAGTCAACATTCTGCTCACATTTGTGATAACTGTGAGGCCAATGCAGTTAGCAACACGTTAGCCTTTGTGTCAGACAACTTGCATCTTCCACGGCCTTTCAAAGATGGCTGCCATTAGCTCGGCCAGAAGTGCTTCACACAGTTGGCGAACCTGTCGCCACATCAACCCCCTCGTCACGTGACCGCGAGGGGACAAGCGCCAACAGCAGGCCCAGACAGCCTCAGCCTCTCGTGTGAAGAGGCCCGCGATGCCCCTACTGGAGAGGGCCCTGCCCAGATCCCTCCCTGCCCTCCCCCACCCCACCCCACCCCACCCCCACCCCACTTTCCACCCTCCCCCTCCCCCCGCGCCATGCTCTCATGGCAGCCTAGCCAGGGTGCACATGCTCACCCTGAACCTCCGAAACGCGGCACAAAGGAAGTTGAGTTCTCCCCTGCGACTCAAGACTCTTAATGTTCCACCGCGCTTGAGGACCTTTCCCCTTCCCACTGAACTCCCCCCCCACCACCCCACCCCCCACCCTCCACCCCCTCTAGCATGGTTCAATGGGAGGCGTTTGGGTGAGGTAATAAGAGGAGAGAAAAGGGGGAGAGGAGGGGGTGGGGTTGGGGATGGGCCAACACAGAGAGACACTCATTAATAAACTCAATAACCCAGAATCCTCTTGTGATCAGACCTGATGTGCACAGGTAAAAAGCTTACAGACACATATCACATATGGTTATTTATCCATACATAGAACGCAGAGAACGCACGTGCGTTCTTTTGAAGCGCGTTCTAGCTAGATACCGAGGACTGAAAACTAAATGAAATGCGGGTTTTCTTTGCACTTGCGCAATAGCCCGACTCTCTAGCTAGGGTATAAAAAAGCCGTAGCAAATTCACAAATGAGCCATTCTATAAATACAGTTTGCACATTCTCGGAGACCACACCTTCCAATTTCCGTCAAATTTAAATTCAGTTGCTGAGTTATAGGGTCCGTTTAGCTAAAAATACGAATGGTAAAAACAGTTATGAAGTTTGATCGCCTCTCCTGACAATTTGCAATGACTTCTGGGTAATCAGATGTATTTTCGCTGGCCAAGTCACCATCCGATACATCCTCGATAACAGGGTCGGATCACGAACACTTCCGTGATTAGAACCGTACTTGGCGATGAAAGATGACATCAAACGAATTCGCAAGAACGGAGAAAAACGTGTTGTCTTGCTCTCCCTGCTGTTTTATGCCGTTCAACACATAGGAGGAATAAAATGAAAAGAATTCACACAAAACACCTCTAACAGCTTTGGAAATATCATTCTATTCTATGATATTATTATATACAACTCTGCTCAATTTATTATACTCCTGTGCGAGTTATTGTAGTACAGGCCTCACTTACACACACGTGGATCAATATCTGATGTTTTTGTATGTCTGATCGAACTATTTTCTTGTCTACCATTTGTCTTAGAGTTGGAGGAGATGGAGGTGGAGGGGCCACGTGGTCTTCTTCTATGGTATTTTCACTAAAGCCTCAACACACAAAATAGCCTGATATTGATCTTGCACTGATATATATGGCATACAATGATAACTGAGGCACCACATGAAAAACCATTATGTGTGTGTGTGTGTGTGTGAGAGAGAGAGAGAGTGTCATGATACATCTAAGGATTTCTTTTCTATTTATAAGGAAGAATATATGGAGTTGGGGAGGGTAAATTGTGTGTGTGTGTGAGAGTATTACACCTGGTAAATGAGGATTACGACGCTAAGATCAGCAAGTTCAAAGCTAAAACAGAATGAAAGGGGTGGGATGATGATTAGGCTCCTCTGTAATTAAGACTCCGCTTAATGCTTTATGCCTTTAACTAGAGAGAAATGTTACAGATAAAGAAATAGAGGCCAGAGAGAAACAATGGCGTCGGCCTAACACGAGTTGGCTGATGCGATGGTGGATAGTGGGTCCTGTAGATTGCGGCAAAAATATCGTGTTGGTATCGGGGAAGGTGGTGTAGCTTTTGAGGCGGGGACGGCGGTGGGGGGGGTGGCGAAAGGGTTCGTCATAATTGTTTTTTCACTATTGCATGCGCCGATCATTTCATAGCAGGGCATGAATGCGAGGCGGGCATAGTCTGAAAGAGTGGGCTAGATGGGTGGGTAGGGTAGTGAGATATGAGAAGGTGAGGTTTGAGGAAATAGATGCTGCGCAGATGTGAGTTTGTGTGTGTGGGGGGGTGAGTGTGTGTTGTTGGAGGGGGGTGGAGGTGTGTGGGGTGGCGGTGTGGGGAGGCGACAAACTACGCTTGCTGTCGATGAGCAGGTGACGGGGCGGTATGTGCTGAGCAAGTCGCACGCAGCAGGATCATTCGGAAGAGTGCTAGTGTGCACAGACACGCTCGCTGGACGCAGGCTAGCAGCAAGATGTGATCGATGAACGCACCTAGAGCATTCGACTCAGAATGTGGTTGTGAGTGTGATCTTGAATGGCCAGGGGTGGTAACAATGGATGACTTAATTATAAAGATGTGTGGTGGTGTGTGGGACGGTGGTGTGTGTGTGAGATGAGGTTGAGTGTTGTGTGTTGGATAGAAATTCAGTCGGTGGTGGTGGTGTGGTGAGTGCTGGCTTGCGTAAATGAATGGGCTTGCATTCTCTTTGGCCGTTGGGTTGTAGGTTGTGTTGTGTGTGTCAGAGTGTTGTGTGTGTGTGTGTGGATCGGACGGGTTGCACGGCACGACTGCCCGCCCGATGTGTGTGTGCTCGCTCCCGCTTTTGCTGGACGGTGTTTGGTCTTGAGTATTGGTGCGTTACGTCCTCCACAAATTCTACCCATATTGGTGCCGTGTGAAAGTCAGTGTGCTTTGTGGCGTTTGGGGTTGGTGAAAGTAGATATGTGCGCCGGGTGTGTGGGTGTTGTGTGGGTGGTGAAGATGACAGACGGGTGTGGTGGGGTGGTGTGTGTTGTTGGGGTGGTGTGGGGGGGGGGGGGGCTGTGTTGTGCTCATGAGTATACTGACCCTGCGCGTAATCACATTGTGTCAGCTGAGATTTGTCATCAGAGTTGGAAGGAGAAATGGAAGGTGGAGGGGCCTAGGCGGGAAGGGAAGCTAGATACGGATGGTCTACTACTTCTGTGGTCTATGGAGAGAGTATTTGGCAACTCCTAGAAAAGAAAGCCTCCAGCAGCAACTCTGCTAGCGTAAATCCCAGCGAAAGAGAGAAGAGGAGGAGAGAGTATTACAGGAGAGATAGGACCTCAGAGAAGAACCCGCCTTACGTAGGTGCGTAAAGCTCTAATTTACCACAGAGGTTGAAGAAGAGTGAGGGGAGACAGAGGAAGGAGAGAGGAAGAGAGCAGGTGGAAGGTAGAAGAGTGATAGCAGGGAGCAGATAGCACTCTAAAGGATGAGGATGCCGCTTTGCCGCTGCGTCAATTCCAGCGGAAGAGAAGGGAGGAAGAGTGATACATATTCGGGAGTATATTGGTACCTTGGCAGTAGGGATGATTATAGAGGAGAGTGGCATAGTGAAATCTGACATACCAATGATACTTGGAGGCACACATAAAAACCAGTTAAGATGTGTGTATGGGGTGTGGTGTGTGAGAGAGGGGGAGAAGAGTAGGTCATGATACCATACTGAGATTTCTTTCTTTTATTAAGAGGGAAAGAATATATGTGAAGTTGGGGGAGGTCGTAATTAGATGGTGTATGTGTTGAAGGAGATATAGTGAAGCATCCGTGGTAAAGTGAGAGATTACGACGCTAAGATACAGAAGTTCAAAGCATAATAACAATGTGATGTGCGACATTGTAGAAAGGTTGGGGGCGATTCTATGATAAGCCCTTAATAAGGCACCTGCCCCTTTGATCGGCATCTACTTATGAGGAAATTGTTACGAGGATAAAGAAGTAGAGAGCCAGAGAGAACAACTGGCGCCCTAATGCCCCAGCGAGTGGCTGATGCAAGGTGAAGTGGCCTGAGATTGCGCCATAGAAAGTATCGTTTGTGGGATGTAGGAAGGGGGGGGGGGGGGGGGGGGGGGGGCGAAGGGGTCATAATGTTTTTCACTATTGATGCCCGGTCATTTCATAGGCAGGGATGAATGGCGAGGCGGATAGACTGAAAGAGTGTGATGGGAGGGAGGGGTAGTGAGTAGAGAAAGTGAGGTTAAGAGGAGGTATTTAGATGCTGCAGATGCTGAGTGGCGACAAACACGCTCACACAACGCGCACACACACACACACACACACACACACACACACACACACACACACACACACACTGATACATCACAGAATTGTATGATTGATCTTTGAATGCCAGGGGGTAACAATGATGACTTAAATTAAAGATGTGGTGTCTGATAGATCAGCGTGGATGATGGAGTCGGGGGCTGCTATGATGGGCTTCATTTCTTTGGCCATTGTGTGTGTGTGTGTTCCAACTTTTTCTCTTGGTGATCGACGACACACACACTGCCCGCCCAATGTGGCCCCCTTTTGCTGGCTTTTCTCTGTCCTATCTTACTCCTCCACACTCTACGCTATTGGTGCCTGTAAAGCAGGCCTGGCGTTTGGGGTCGGGAAAGGAAGTTTGCCCGTGGGATGTGTGGGGAAGTGCAAGTGTACATGTGTGTGTGTGGGGGGGGGGGGGCTGTGTGTCTGCGTCCTCCTCCAGAGAGCCCTGTCTGACTGGCATGGCCATGGTAACGGCGCTGTCACAAACCATTGTGGTGGAGGCAGGATTGATGAGGCGCTGGGACAGGAAGTCCAGGGCTTAAAACAGGAACAGGAAGTCAAGTCCTAGGCAGGTGGAGAAGGAAGTAGGGGGGCCCTGTCCACCGCTCTCGGACCCTTCTCCTACCAGACACTCCAGACCAAACATCAGGGGAGAGAAAAAAGAGGATTCTGGCTCAGTTTCGACGAGCAGATGGAGAGAAGCTTGCGTACTCACTGTTCAGTCCGCTCTCGGGTCGAGGTGGTAATTTCATGACTAGAGCTTTGACTTTGGAATATTTGAAAGTCATCCCTTTTTCCATGAAACGTCTCTCCCTCCATTCAGTCCGCAACCCCCGTTCCTATCTCTCTCTCTCCTCTCTCTCATTCCCTCACTCTCTTTCTCGCCCCCCCCCCTCCTCTAACAGATTGAACTCACTCAGGGGATGTAACGGGTGATGTGGAGTAGGTAATGGGCCCTCTCTTCCTCCTCACACTGCTCCCTTCCTCTCTCCCCTAATTCAATTCAACATGCTTTTCTTGGCACTTCTAGTCCCCAGTCCTTCTTTCTTGTAAACTCTTTCTTTCCAGTCTCTCCGTTCTCTCCTTCTTTTCTTCTCCGAGTTCTCGCTTTGCTCCGCTGCTCTCCGCTGCTCCTTGTCTTTTCCTATCTGTCTTTCATTATTTTTCTTGCTTTCTCACCTTCTCTGCCTCCCCTCCCTTCCCCTACTCCTTCCCCCCTCCTTTATCTCTCCCTCTCTCTCTCTTTCCATGGTTGTTTTAGTGCTGCCTCTGATTTGCAGCCCCTGGATGTTCTCTCTCTCTCTCTCTGCTGCCATTGAGAGAGCTACTCATTGCAGCTGAGAAGGGTCACTCCTGGGTGAGTGATATCTCAGTCCTTTCCTCCCTTCCTCCCTCCCGCCCGCCCGCCCGCCCTCCCTCCCTCCCTCCCTCCCTCCCTCGATCTCTATCAACCATCTCACCCCTCTCTCTCTCTCTCTCTCTCTCTCTCCTCCAGACTGGCCAGTTTGCAGCTTACAAGTGAAAAAGAGCAAGCAACAACAACATCAGACCATTATCAGCCGCTGCGAACTGAACCCGCATTGCAACCGCTTCTGCAACATACATCACGGCGCGTGTCAAATGCGCGTCTGTCTGCGAGACATGCGGCGTATTTGTGCACGTTGGCCCTTCTGCGTCGACGCCGGGCTGATTTAGGGAGAAAGGCCCGTAAGTGAGCGGAATGAATGAGTGAGTGTGTTCGTGTGGAGGGATCCTGAAGAGAGGGTTTGTGTACACAGATGCAGTTGCAGGGAGAGACTGGTCAATGTGTTAGTGTGGGGGGCAATTGAGGGGATCATCTCCCCCCCCCCGGCCCCCGGCCCCTCCCTGGCCCCAGCCAAGAGCCTCCAGGGGTCCCCCAGGTTCCTTAGGAAAAACAGCTCAGCCCTCCCTCGCCCCTGAACCAAGCACTGGGCTGTTTACCTTGGCTGGACCAGCTGACAGCTTTACTGATGTTACATACAGGCATGCTGGGACGCTGTGAAGCTGAGGAGGAGACAGAGAAGGAGAGAGAGGGAGGAGAGAGGAGGAGACAAGGAGGGAGAGAGAGGGAGGGGAGAGGAGGAGACAGAGAGGGAGAGAAGGGAGAGGGGAGAACAGAAGACAGGGAGAGAGAGAATGGGAGAGGAGGAGACAGAGAGGGAGAGCGAGAGGGAGGGTGAGCGAGAGTGGGAAAAGGAGGGAAAAGAAAAAAAAGACGAGCAAGAGGGAGAGAGATAGGGAGGGAGGGTGAGAGAAACAGAGAGTGTGAGTGACAGGGAGGGAGACAGCAACAGAACAGGGAAGAGGAGGAGAGGGGATAAAATGAGCCTCTTTCAGAAGATCATGTCCATGTTTGGATTCGTACGAGGGGAAAGCATACAGAGGCCTGACGGGTGTAGCTGCGGGAGCGAAGATGCGAGCGCCGCTGTGTGCGGCAGCCGAACGCGGACCGCTTCCTGTCCTCAGCCTCCGCGCCTCCGCGTGCACCACAAAAGCCGGTTTGGGAAGGGTGACCAAAAAGAAGACATCCAGCAGATGCTGAGATCAAATTGGCTACGACTCGATGTAAACACTTTTCCCCCCTTGATTTTTGAACCGACACTTGTTTCTGTGTGTGTGTGTGTTGCTGGGCAGCTGCTAAGAGGCTGTCCAGACTCTCTCTCTCTCTCTGGGTTGGGGGGGGGACATTTTGGTGTACTGGGGGGTCCAAGACTTGTTTGTCTATTCAGGGCAGCTGAGCAAAGCTGTAACAACACAAACAGTCCTTTGAACGGAGAAGCGTGTTGCGCAGCAACATCTCTGGTTACATCCTCCGGCGACCGCACTCTGGCCGGGGGGATGCAGCAGACCTCTCATCCCCCATCCATCACCCCCCCCCCCCAACACCACCACCACCACCCCTGCGTCCGATTGCCCATTGCTCTCCTGGCCCTCCCCTGATTGATCACTGTATTTCCAGCCTCCCCGCTGAATAAGCTGTCTGTTTACTTGACGGACTGGCTGACGGACTGGCTAACCGACAGTCTGTCTGTTTGTTTGTTTGTTTGTGTGTTTGTTTGGCGGACCGCTTCTTTGTTGACTTTGTCTCGCTCATCAGTCACGACGAGTCTGTCCCAAAGCGCCACACCACGAGTGAGATTTGACCCCCCCCCCGGATGATTTAGGATGATGGGTAAACGCCAACTAACTTCCCCTGTCAGCCTTGCTAACTTGAGCTATCATCCAGCTGGGTCAGAGTTCAGGACCATCCCAGAGTAAAGGTTTGATAGATGTCTTCCTCCCCTCCACAGGGCCTCACCTGCCAGGCCCCAGACCCCGGGGTCGTACCCTTCTACCTCCACGCAGAAACGATTGTGCGGGGAATAGGGCTGCTGGCTTTGCCTTAAATCACTGCCCCCTTCCCCCCCCCCCCCCACCGTCAACAATATGACAACCATCTTGAATTCAGACCCTTTCGGTTACCAAGAGCGATAAACGGCTTGGAAGTCCATGGCTGACTCCAGGATCGCACTGTTCCAAGAGACATAATAAAGTGCGCCACCAGCTGCTGCCTCTCTCTCCGTCTCCGCGCCACGAGCCTCCCTCCGTTTCATGTCCGAGTCGTGGTTTCGTCAGATCCCCCCGCGTGCTTTAGCGGGAAGCCCCCGAACGCCTGTCGCTCCCCAAGGGCTCGTGCGTGTGCGTCTCCACGCAAGCGCCGAGACCGTGCGTTCGGGAGAGCGTGCGGTCGGTGCACGGATGACTTCTCCTGCGTCACCCTCCCCTCCCTCCCTCCCTCCACCCACACTTCCTCAGTTTTCGTTTGACCAGCACATAGTTGTTCAGCGCGAGGGCGTGTGCGTGTTGATGTTTGCATGCGTTCCCTCCTAGAAGGCTCCTAGTTTTCATTAGCTGACCAGGGGGAAAGTATTAGTCCAGAGGAACGTCAGAGGGGGGGGCGGCTGTGTTTGGCGTGGCACGCCTGACCCGGTCGAGCCGCTCGGCTGAGTCAGCGAGGTTGGAACGTCTCGCTCGCTCGGAGGAAGCGGACCCGCGCCGCCTCGTCGCGAACGCGTGCGGACGCGTTCCTCCGCCGAGGAGCGAAGCGCGCTTGGACCGCAGCGGTGTGTGCGAGTCTGAGCTTGACAGTGCTTCATCTGCGTTGTGGGTTTCCGTATGAAACTATGGCGGGCCTTTCCTGTGCTCTGCTCACCTTCCCCTGGGGCTCATAATAACCGAGCAAGTCTCCTCCTAACCCGCCCCCCTTTGGCCCGTCTGGTTCCCCCCCAAGCCTCCCATGACTCCCAGGCCAGGCCGGCCACCTGTGCTGTTTGTTTAGTGTTTGTCAAGTTTATGATAGCCATGTCTAATGCCCAATAATAACATGTGTGTTCCACATTATGGCTGATGGGGGGGAGCCCAAGAGAGACAGAAATGGTGACAAAGAGAGGAAAGGAGGATAGGGAGGGGAGGGAGAGAGAGCGAAGAGAGAGAGAGAGGGGGGAAAGAGAGAAAGAGAGAGAGGGAGAGAGGGAGCGAGAGAGGGGAAATAGAGATAGAGAGGCAGAAAGAGAGACATAGAAATAGCAACATAGAGATGGAGAGACGGGGAGATAGAAAGAGAGAGATGTGTTTCTCTTCCTCCCGAGGTATACAGAACACAGACCCCCTCCTCCTAGACGACCGAGGCAGGGAGGGAGAGGAGCTCAAAGCAGGAATGAAGATAGAACCAGGGGAGGGAGGTAGAGAAGGAGGTAGGAAGGGAGGGAAGGGGAAAGGTAGGGAGAGAGGGAAGGAAGGCAGGGAGGGAGAGAGCAAGGAAGAGAGGGAGGCAGGGAGGGAGGGAGGGAGAGAGCAGGGGAGAGAGGGAGGCAGGGAGCAAGGGAGGGAAGGAGGGAAGGAGAGAGGGAGGGAGGCAGGGAGGGAGGGAGAGAGCAAGGGAGGGATGGAGGGAGGAAGGGGGCACACCGGGGCCACAAACGGCACACAAAAAAGAGGGAATGACAAATTTGATAAAGCCCAGTTGAATAGTGGTGGGGCCCAGTCGAGAGAGGTGGACTATCAGAACCAGCACATCTGCAGAAGCCATTAAGGACTGAGCAGAGTGTCTGTGTGTTCCCTGCCTGGCTGGCTCAGGACTGCGCTGCAAAGCTGGGATCAGATTTCCTCGGCGTGCAGTGGGGGGTCGTCTCCAGTCGACACATGATGATTTAGTCAGGTGTGAGCGTGCACTTTCCAATTTGGGGGGAAATAAATTAGAAGTGATTTTTTATGAGGCCTGTGTCCTGGCCCTCTCCAGCGCTCCATCTCCCCTGCTGGGGGCCTGTCAGCCCAACTGATGTGTTTATAAAGAGCTCAGCTGTGCAGGCAAAGTCCCTTCACCACTTTACACACACACACACACACACACACACACACACACACACAAACGTACATAGACAGATGCTCACTTTTACATGGCTCCTCCACAGATGTCCTGTTCGTGTGTGTTCTCTGCAGCTTCTGCGTGTCCAGTAGGGAAGGACATACGAGCGAGAGCGTGTTTCGCCTCTCTGGAACCCTGTAACACGATCACGATTGCTCTCTCTCCTTCTCTCACCCTCTCCATCCCTCCCCCCCACGCCCTCCCCCCTCTCTCCCGCTCTCACCCTCTCTCTGCCTTCTCCACCCCTCTATCTCCCTCCCCCACCCTCCTCTATCTCCCTCCCTCCCACCCAACCGCTTCTGCACAAATATTTTGCCAGAGGACGGAGCAGGGGAAACGGGGCAGGCGGAGGAAAGGGGGTCTGACTGGACTCCACCAGTCTGAGAGCAGGAAACCCAAACCCTGGATGACCTCTGACCCCCCTCCCCCTGCCCCCCCTCGTCCCTCCGCTGTGACTGCTACTGCTCCACACACTCGTCTCTCTCTCTCTCCCTCCCTCTCCCCCAGCGTTCCTCCAGAGCAAGAAATCGGCGTTACACAAACACCCGGCAGATGGGCGACCCGACGCGGACGTAAAAAGGCGTCCGCTCGCCCCCTTGCGATCCGGCACGGGCGGAAGACCGGTCGGGAACGCGAACCCGAACCCGTCTCTCCTCGACGTATGAGATCGCGTCTCAACACTGATTCCAGAACATTTCTTCGCGAACTCGGTAATGGGGCTTTGCCATAGCGCGCGAGCGAGCGTGGGTTTTTTTGTGTGCGCGCGGGAGCTTGACGTGGACGGGGCAGCGATGGGAAGCTCGATGATAAAGAATTCCTGATCTGAGGGGATCCTTGCTGAAACTGCAGCTGCGCCACAGGAGCCGGGGAGCTGTTTTACAGCGAGGGTCAAAGTCTCGCTTCTTTACGAGATGTTACAACATGAGTGGGAGCAAGGGGGGGGGGGGGGGGAGGGGGATGAGGGAGGGAGGGAGTGGAGGAGCTGAGGGAGGGAGTGGAACGAGGGACAGGAAGTGAGCGGTGTCGTTTACCCCCAGCTATAGCGCCCCTGAGTGGGGGGAGGGGCAGCGGCTGGCTTGTCGGAGACGAGGACGTGTGAGAGAGGGAGAGAGACAGAGAGAGAGAGACAGAGAGAGAGACAGAGACAGAGAGAGAGACAGAGAGAGAGAGAGAGAGAGAGAGAGAGAGAGGGCAAAACACCAGTGGTGGACCAGCGGGGATAATCAAAAGGATCTCATGTTCCCCCTGTAGCTGGTATATCCTCTGTTTCGATCCATTTCTTTTCTTTTTTCTTTTCTTGAAACACACTGATTCTATTCTTGGTTCATTGTTATTCTTCACAGAGCTAACATTTGCACATTTTCGGCGGTTTTTGTTTTATGGACTGCGCCCCAAACGACTGTTTTAATCAAGTCGCTCGACGGATCCTAAAACAACAGATTGTTTTCAGCCAATACGCTTCATTCCTCCATAACCATAACTCCTCCAGCATAAATAAGTTCTGAACACACTGCATACTTAGATAGGAGTCCTGTGAGGGGCAACAGACACTTTCAGTCCAACACAGAGGAGTTCTGCATGTTTCTTTGGCTGGCCACAGTGAAATGTGTTTTTCTGTTAGTCCGTTGTTTGGGGTCATTTGTCAAGGACTCAGAAGTGATTCAATCGTTTGCCCGAAGCGGTTCGCTTACAGAGTCGACCGGGATTCGTTTGCATGTGCGTGGCTGCCGTCTCTACACTGAGTCAGCAGTCAGATTAATTCACTAGAGAGTCGACCAAGATTCGTTCGTCTTGGGTGGCCACTCTCTTCCTGAGACGTTTAGGATTCGTTCTGATTGACCGAATCATCTGTGGTGCGCTCAAACTGTTGTGGAGGTGTTGTTGGAGAGCCGGGTCTGATTCAGACAGGGGTGTTCAGAGTCTGCAGCGTTTACCATGTCCCGCCCCCTTCCATAGGAGCTGGCAGTCATCGAGTGGGAAATGCCAGCGATACCCCGCCTCCTCCTCCTCCTCCACCCTCCTCCTCCACCCTCCTCATGGATTATCGCCGAGAATCGATTGAATTTGGCCAAACCTGATTCTGGAGGTTTATTTATGTTCGCAAATGTGTTCTAAAGAAGCGTGTCTTTCATCCGGAGGAATGTAAAGGGGTTGGGGTGAAGGTTGGGGGGGGGGGGTACTGAAAGGAGACGAGGCCGTCCAGGTTAACGACATCAAGCCACGGCGAGCGAGAACATTCGCTTCAGATGGTCTGGGAAGGAACGGCGTGACAGAATTGGTCCTGCATGTTGTTTTCCAGCCGCAGCGGTGTAGTGTTCGCAGGTCCACGTGTTTGCAGAGTCGGAGCGGGCTTTTGGCATCAGACCGCTGCGGCTCCTGTTCTGATGGTGAACCTCATCCTGGAAGGACCTTGTTCTGTAGCTGCCCCCCCCCCCTCCACCAACACACACCCTCACACCCCCACCCTTGAAGCTCCACAGACCCCCCCCCTGCCCCACTTCCCCTCTCCTCCCCTGTCCCGGTCGAAGCCAAGGCCGGGGGCCAGGGAAGAAGAGCGAAAGTGTTGACAACGCTGAACGCTGAAACCCAACCCTGACACTGAATATGGCCTGTCTGTCCGTCTGAGAGAGGGAGACGGGGAGACAGGGGCGGACGAGAGACAGAGAGACAGAGAGAGAGGAGGGGGAGATAGAGAGGTAGAGAGCGAAGAGAGAAAGAGAAAGATTTTTCTGCGACGAGAACAGGACAGAAGAACGCCGTCTTCAGCCAGGGGAAGAATTCCATTCCCGTCGTTGTGACCCTTGACCTGGGTCTGCTACGCGCCTCTACCCAGCGGGCAAGCATGCAGCAGACGCCTTGCGACACCCAACTCCGAATGCCAACCTAGAAAACAAGGCCACATAGTCGCATTCTCGATTTTACTAGCAGGGGGCGTTGAGACAGAGATGGCTTCCGAGATAAACCTGTCGACTCTGCCAGGCTGCCGTGGCCCAGTAGCTGCAATCAGATGTTCTTTGTGGTGCGACTGTCTGATAACGCGACAGATATTCTCGTCTCAGGCCAAACCACAGCCAGACACAAACCGAGAGGCGGACAAGAAGGACACGGAAGGGGGGGTGGGAGGTGGGTGGGTGGGTGGGGGGGGGGGGGGGGGGGGGGGGGGGGGACCCGCGACCTCTCGGCCCGCGGTCAAAAGCTCAGACCGCTCAGCCCACTCCCCCCCGACGGAGAGGGTGGAAGAGAGAGGGAACGAGGGAGGAGAAGGAGAGGCGGGGGATGTCCAGGGAAGGTATTTTTACAGCTCCGAGCGCGGCAGTAAAGAAGACAGGGCCGAGGACAGGGGTTAATGTTTAATCCCAACTGCGTGAGGAAACGGAGGAGTCGACGGATCTCGCCGCGGTTACAGCATTGCCGCGGCTCCCAAAGTCACACATGCAGCACAAACATCCTGCACAGTGTTTGCTTTTCGAACATCAAAGACAAAAGACAGTTTGTCTTCCTTCGCACATCTCATGTTGCAACTCTTTCACCGATTCCTGGCTACTGTATCCTTTTCTGCCAAACGAACTACGAGACGACCTGTCCTTACCAGCTGCTGGAACTTGACCAATTTGACTGAGGCGTTAGAGTTAGGACGCTTTTCAAGGTGTTGTTTTTGCTGCAGTGTTCGCGTGTCACTTTGGATGAAGGCATCTACTGAGGGTCTTGTTGGGCCTTGTAAACATGGAGAACCTGTGTGTTTGATCGCTGCGTTGTCCCTGTGACACAGCACTTTTGGGGATCATCAGGGGTCGTTGCAGATCCAGGCCTGCCCTCCACTTCAGGAACTATGGATCTGCGATCTCACCTCCCTCCCTCCCTCCCTCCCTCCCTCCCTGTGGTCAGGCCCTGATGGCCACACGCTCTGATCAGCCTACACCTCCTCAGCTCTGGAAGAAGCTTCCGTGTGGAGGCATGGGACGAGGACTTCTGCGGTGGGCTGGAGCCCTGCAGAGACACTCTCCTCCTCTCCTCTCCTATCCCTCCTCTCCTATCCCCTCCTCTCCTATCCCTTCCCATCCTATCCCCTCCTCTCCTATCCCCTCCTCTCCTCTCCCCTCCTCTCCTATCCCTTCCTCTCCTCTCCTCTCCTATCCCCTCCTCTCCTATCCCCTCCTCTCCTCTCCCCTCCTCTCCTCCTCTAAGACCGACAGGGAAATTAAAGAGCATAAAAAACCTGCGCCTGCAATCTCAAGCAGCCTTGACCTCTACCTTCAGGCTCAGCTTCCCTGCAGCCCAGAACACACACACACACACAGCACACACATCCTCTCTGTCTCTCTGAACACACACACACACACACAGCACACACATCCTCTCTGTCTCTCTGAACACACACACACACACACACACACGTTCACACCGTAGTACTGTTACAGAACTCGGTAATGGCCCATGGCAAAGGATCTGGAGGGGGAGCTTGAACAGCGTTTTACTGGGATGACTAAAATAAAACATAAGGACTTTGTGGTTCACAGTGCAGTTGGAAAGACAAATATTATTTTTTACGAGCGAGAAAGGTCCGGGGACGGCCTGTATAAAACACCTTAATGATTGAATGGCTGAAGTATTAAATCTCATAACTTCGGTCCTTCTTAGGGGGCATGTGGTCTTGACCTGAGTTTTGGAGGAGGAGAAAAACAGCTTTGTTTTTTCAGCGTGACAATGTGGTGAGCGGCAAATTTACTCTCCACCCACACACACGTAAAACACACACACACCTCCCAATTCCACCTTGGCAGAGACCCTGACCTCAGTAAATCTTTATGTTGGAAGTGGATTGCTCTGTTTGATAATGACCTGCGAATGACTACTTTTCACACGTTGACACAGACTGAACTTTATTCTAGTAGGAATTAACAGTAGATTCACTTAAACCAGTCATGTCATCAACACTGATCGAATACCATAACATAGGACACACACTAGATAGCTGCCAACAGAAAACAACTAACTCTGTTTTGTGTTCGTCGCTGTAAAATACAGTCCAATATCAGCAGTCAAATAACTGTAGTTAACTGTTTACTGCAACACAACATGTGCCAAGATATTCTCGGTCTAGAGTCTGAGTCAGCAGTGCCATGACACATCGCTTAGTCCTGGTCAGGATGAGAGGAGCACAGTTCTGTTCCACACACGCACACACACACAGTCCCTGGACCATTATCCCAACACACACACACACACCCTGGAACATCATCCCAACACACACATACACTCCCTGGAACATCATCCCAACACACACACACACACACACACCTGAACAGGACAATCATCCCAACACACACACAGACACACAGACGCTCCCTGGACCATCATTCCAACACACACACACACCCTGGAACATCATCCCAACACACACACACACACACACACACACGCACCCTGGAACATCATCATAACACACACACACACACACACACATGAACAGGACAATCATCCCAACACACACACAGACGCGCCCTGGACCCTCATCCCAACACACACACACGCCCTGGAACATCATCCCAACACACACACACACATATGTTGGTCTACTATACTCCAGGTATGCTAATCCCGTCAATGAGAGAGGGGCTGCCTCTCTCGCCCCCCCCCCCCCCACTACACAACTCCCCCCACCCTACCCCTCGCACATCACAGAACTCCTGATGTGTCTGTTGCAGAGCTGGCGAGGGGTAATCACGACTTCCCAGCCAGGCTGAGAAGGCAGGAAGCTCTCAGGTTCCAGGGTTCCTCCTCCGTGGCGTGGGCGCTGGACGCAGACAGGAGACCCCTGCAGGCACGCCCGTTACCGCACACCTCCGCCTGCCTGCGCACACCTCCCAGTCCACCGAACACACAACGTGCGTGTGTGTGTCTGGGTGAATATCTACTTGTGCATCTTGGGGTGTGTTTGTCTGCCTATGTGTTTATTTGTCTGTTTGTGCGTACATTCGTCTGCGTGTGCTTGTGTGCGTCTGTGCTTGTTCATGTGAGTGCACATGGCAGGTGTGTTGTGTATGTGTGTGCTGTGTATGTGTACGATCACGTGTGGTGTAGTAGGTGTTCGTGCATGCGAGTGAATACACCTCCAGCTGCAGCAGTCCAGCAGGACCCTCCTCCTGGTAGCCATTACGGAGAGCATCTGTGGGTGGTCTGGTACTGCCTCTGCCTCTCTAACAGTTTTCTACTGCTCTGCCCTGGCTGTGCCCGAGGGCAAATAAGGGGCGCGGAGAGGAGGAGGGAGGGTAGAGGAACCGGGGGGGGGCGAAGACCCCTTCCCTGGCGAGAGGAGCAGCCGGACTAATAAACTCTCCCAAGGTCTGGGCCCATCGCTCTCAGCGCTTCCTCCTCGCTGCCCCCAGCCTCTTCGCCCGCCGCCTCCCCTCCCGCGGGGCACATGTGGTCAGCTTCTAATGGGACACAGCTGGAATCCACCTTCTCCCTGGGTCTACGTTCTCCTCCTCCTCCTCGTCCTTCCTTCTCACCCTCTCAGCACTCAGCCCCAGATGGCTCTCTTCCCTCCCGTGTGTCTCTCTCCAGCTCTTTCACTCTCTCTTTCTTTTTACTTCCCTCTTCCACCACATCTTTCCCTCATTTCTTCCTCTCCTTCCTCTCCCTTGCTGTCTCCATCGGTCGTTCACCCCCCTCCTCCCTCCCGCTTCAGAGGAGGGCACGCAGAGTCCCACGCCACTTCCTGTATAATGACCCCAGGCAGTGTGAATGTGGCTGCCGTTCAGGATATGGCCCGCCCCAGGGCCCAGGAGAGGAGAGGGAGAGAGAGGAAGAGAGAGGAGAATGAAGGGGAGAGAAGACCGTTTCGCGAGCTCTTGCTCAACCCATCCAGCAGTCCGCAGAGACCGCCCGACCACTCTCGTCCTCGCACTACAATGAACCAGCACCTGTTCTTTGCTACCGCAACTACCTCACGTTCTTTACAGATCGAGACGAACCTGAGTTCACAGCCTCTTCGAGCGAGACGCGAGATCCAGAAGAGAAAGAGAGGATCATGTCCGACCCTCGAGCGAAATCGCTCTTCTACATCACTCACCAAACGCTACATAAATTACAGAAGACGCGCAGACGGAGACCCACAGCACACACACCTCAGACAGATGCGCAACGCTGAATCCAGCCTTAGCAGCCTGCACCTCTTCTTATATCAGTGATATTTTCCTGTCCCACAGCAGCATCCTGCTAACGCGATGCCGGCCCTATAGTCTCTCTCCATCTAATGGCTGAGCCGGGCCGCCCCGGGGCCCCCGAACCCTAGGCCCCCACAGCCTGTTCGTTCACACATCAGACTCCCCAGAGCTGCTGTAATCACTGCTGTCTGTGGTGGGGCAGTGTGGAAGGAACAACTGTTTCCAACCACCCTACCACCATGTCTCAACCCCAACACCACCCTACTACCCTAACTCAACTCCAACACCACCCTACCACCATGTCTCAACTCCAACACCACCCTACTACCCTAACTCAACTCCAACACCACCCTACCACCCTGTCTCAACCCCAACACCACCCTACCACCATGTCTCAACCCCAACACCACCCTACCACCATGTCTCAACTCCAACACCACCCTACCACCATGTCTCAACTCCAACACCACCCTACCACCATGTCTCAACTCCAACACCACCCTACTACCCTAACTCAACTCCAACACCACCCTACCACCCTGTCTCAACCCCAACACCACCCTACCACCCTGTCTCAGCCCCAACACCACCCTACCACCCTGTCTCAGCCCCAACACCACCCTAATACCCTATCTCAACCCCAACACCACCCTACCACCCCATCTCAACCACAACACCACCCTACCAACCCTGTCTCAGCCCCAACACCACCCTACCACCCTATCTCAACCCCAACACCACCCCACCACCCCACTGTGCAAAACCCCAACACCACCCTACCACCCTGTCTCAGACCCAACACCACCCTACCACCCTGTCTCAACTCCAACACCACCCTACCACCCCATCTCAACCCCAACACCACCCTAATACCCTATCTCAGCCCAAACACCAACCTACCACCCTATCTCAGCCCCAACACCACCCTACCAACCCTGTCTCAACCCTAACACCACCCCACCACCCTATCTCAGCCCCAACACCACCCTACCACCCTGTCTCAACCCCAACACCACCCTACCAACCCTGTCTCAGCCCCAACACCACCCTACCACCCAATCTTAACCCCAACACCACCCTACCACCCTGTCTCAACCCCAACCCCACCCTACCACCCTGTCTCAGCCCCAACACCACCCTCCCACCCTCTGTCTTTCAACCCCAACACCACCCTACCAACCCTGTCTCAGCCCCAACACCACCCTACCACCCTATCTCAACCCCAACACCACCCTACCACCCTGTCTCAACCCCAACACCACCCTATCACCCTGTCTCAGCCCCAACACCACCCTACCACCCTGTCTCAACCCCAACACCACCCTACCACTTTGTCTCAGCCCCAACACCACCCTACCACCCTATCTCAGCCCCAACACCACCCTACCACTCTCTCAGCCCCAACACCACCCTACCACCCTATCTCAGCCCCAACACCACCCCACCACCCGTGTTCTCAACCCCACACACCCTACCAACCCTGTCTCAACTCCAACACCACGCTACCAACCCTGTCTCAACTCCAACACCACCCTACCACCCTGTTTCAACTCCAACACCACCCTACCACCCTATCTCAGCCCCAACACCACCCTACCACCCTGTCTCAACCCCAACACCACCCTACCACCCTGTCTCAACCCCAACACCACCCTAATACCCTATCTCAGCCCAAACACCAACCTACCACCCTATCTCAGCCCCAACACCACCCTACCACCCTGTTTCAACTCCAACACCACCCTACCACCCTATCTCAACCCCAACACCACCCTACCACCCTGTCTCAGCCCCAACACCACCCTACCAACCCTGTCTCAGCCCCAACACCACCCTACCACCCTATCTCAGCCCCAACACCACCCTACCACCCTGTCTCAACTCCAACACCACCCTACCACCCTGTTTCAACTCCAACACCACCCTACCAACCCTGTCTCAACCCCAACACCACCCTACCACCTTGTCTCAACACCACCACCTCCTTCTTCCTACCCACCGTCCCCCTATACTGGCCTCACCTATCTATCTCCATCTCCCTAAACCCTCTACTACCCCGCCAGCCAACTATTCAGCCAGCCAAACAGAGGGTCCAGTGGAACCGGTGCTCTTGAATTCATTATCACCCGCGAGCCATATCCCGTGATCTACCGAGAGCGCAGAGACAGAGCGCAGAGTCTGGGGGGACCGGGGGGAGCTGGGGGGGCAGGGCAGCTGGGAGGCCAGGGACACACACACACACCAACAAAGCCCCAGTGTTCACCTTTCCTGGGGAGGCTTTCTCAGGTGTTGGGGAGACAAGGAGTGGGGGAGTGGAGCTCATCCCCGTCCTGGAGCCTGGGGCGGGGCCGCGGGGCCCCTGCGTGTTTACACCCCCACAGACGCCCAGGCTAAACAGGAAGCGACAGGGGATCGTCACAGGTGACTGGCCTGCAAGGGCCTCCAACACTGAAGCCCTCTCACAAATTTTGTATAATTATGACATAAAAAAAGAGAATACAGTATAATGTACTGAAATATTCATGTAGGCGTGGGTGTGCCTGTGCGTTCGTGTTTGTATGACACAGTTCAGCACAGGCAGAGGGCAGACGTGGTCCTGTCCATGAGGTTTATTTGAGGTGTGCAGACAGAAAAATAAACACTGTGTGTGTGTCAGAGAGAGAGAGAGAGAGAGAGAGAGAGAGAGAGAGCGAGAGCCAGAGAGAAAAAATTGGTCTGTTTGAAGTCAGGGAGCTGCAAGTTCGAGCTGGTAGACAGATGAATCATCTCTTCTCTGAAACCTAAACGGGGCCTTGTTAGAGAGCCATAATGTGTTTGTGTGTGGTGGCAATAACACTGTCCACAGACACGGCCCAGCACACACACAGCCGTAACCGGAGACACCTCGCTGGTGATGTCAGATTAGCATTAAGCACGGCTATGTTTTCACGCGTGCATGCGTCCGCGCGCTTGTGTAGACGCGCGTTAGCGGCGTAAAGGCTTGCGTGTGCACGCGCGTGCGTTCCCCCCCGCGCCTGTTTGTGCGTCTCGCTGTGAGCAAGATGTCTGGCATTGTTTTTGGGGGGATGCTGAAGGACTTGTAAACAGCGGAAGGTTGTGGCTAAGGGCGGGGCAGCCGAGGGAAGAGAGAGCGTCTGCGTGCGTGGAAAAGGGGGGAGATGACATCAGCGGCTGGCAGGCAGCACCGGGGGCTCTGGTCAGTGTGAGCTGGGGTCTGTCACACGCCACGCTGACACAGCTGGACTCCGCTCGGCTCGCTTCGAGAGCGGGGGAGGGGGGGGGGGCGGCGGGGCGAGCGACAGAAGGCTCAAACGGCCAAAACGCTCTCGGCTCGACAGCAGCTTAAAGGTTTCACCATAACACCATGGCATGAGATGTTGCAGGCGTGAGAGAGGACTTCCTGTGGAGGGGACTCCATCCCCTCTGGCTCAGACCTGCAGCCGGGTGGCCGAGAGCTCATGGAAAGGAACGCTGATTCGTTTGCAATTAGCTCAATACGTGTGACTGAATCGCGGCAAATGCTCTATTTCACCTGCGATCCACTAATCTGACCTGTCTGACGGCGCGGGTTCGACAGGCTATCCTGGAATCCGGGCCAGAGAGTGTGTGTGTGTGTGTGGAATGGGGGGGGGGGTTGCGTGTTGTATGAACAGCAGTTTTCCTCCCCTCCACTTCATGAAGGTTCTGCAGTGTTGGAGCCTACTGTAGCCTCCCTTCAGCTCGGTCTGTAATCCTCAGCTTCAACACTCGGGCTCGCTCCTCCACGGCTGAATAGCTTCATTCTTTAATCGGTGGCATTTGCCGCGGCATATCCCCAACGCGGTGTGCGGGTCCCCTGCATGTGCGCCCACCTGCGTCTGAGTGAACGCGCCGCTTTTCGAATGCATGAGCTCATGAGTGTTGCAGCAGGTGACCCCCCGCCCCCCCCACAAGGGAGGAGGATGGGGGTGAGCTACCTCCTCTACAGGCCAGGAATGCCCTCCCTGCTAGGTACAGTAGAACCCACACCTCCCTCACTCTGGAGAGCAGTCTTCCTCTCATCTTCCCCTCCTCCTCTTCCCCATCACTTTGATCCCCCCCCCCTCCTCCCCCACTCTCTCCCATCCCTCCTCCGATTAATCCTTCCCGCCTGGACAAAGGCCGGGCCCCCAACAAACGCAGCCGCCCCCCCCCCTTTTCAGGGCCAAGCGTCAGGCCGCTGAGGGGAGCCCGGGAAGGGGGGGAACCAGGGTGCGTTTTCTCCCCTCCTGGAGGTCCCTGGAGGGCCCCTGGCTCTCAGTGCCTCACCCCCAGAAGACTTCATTCAGAGCCCCACCTAATGAACACTCCTGCCCCCTTTCAGGCCCACAATGGAGCCCTCCACTGCCATTGAGCACGCGCACAATGGGAGACATCGCTCCAATTAAACCCCAGAGACAATGACCTAGGGGAAGGAGCAGGGGTGAGGGAGGTGTGTGTGTGTGAGTAGAGAGAGAGAGAGAGCTGCTCTGTGTGTGTGCGTGAGTGGAGAAGCTGTGAGTGTGTGTGTGCGTCTGAGGGGTGCGAGCTGGGCGGTCATCGAGGTAATGAACCTCCCTAACCTGGGGGATCTCTCCGGAGGTCCCCTGAAGTGCCGCCCCTCTGATGTGCCATTAGGATCAGTACGAAGCAATTATGGTTCTGCACCCCCCCCCTCCCCCTTCTCTGTCTTGCAGCCCGTCCATACGCACACAGATTTGAGAGTAGAGGCGTGTAATAGAGAGGCAGAAAGCTACGTCCACAGTACGAGCACAGAGTAGATGATGACCTCAGGACATGGAAAATAGGATACAATCCCCCCCAAAAATTTAACACATTTTTAGTTTTCATCAAAACTAAATGTATAGAAGGTATCCAGCGTGGGGCCGCATCCAAGCAGTTTCAATGTCAACACGCCAGTCCACAGGATCTCTGGACGAGGAGAGAGGGAGGGAGAGAGGATGAAAAGAGAGGGAGGAAGAGAGGGGGATGAGTAGAAAGGGATGAGTAGAGAAGGATGAGGAGAGAGGGATGTGGAGAGAGGGATGAGGATAGAGTGATGAGGAGAGAGGAATGAGGAGAGAGGGATGAGGATAGAGTGATGAGGAGAGAGGAATAAGGAGAGAGGGATGAGGAGAGAGAGAAAACAATGGCCACTGAACGCTCGATTCTAAAACAGATTCCCAAATCAGAAGGGGTTTGCTGGTGTTTGGTATTAGTTCTGGACCAGATAGAGCAGGGGCAGGGGGGGGAGCAGGGGCTGGGGGGGATTTGGGGGGGATGAGGGGGGGGGAGAATAAAGTCACCAGCGCTGGTCTTGTGCAAAGAGTCTGACTGTGGCTCGCTTTGGTCTCGTATTCCTAATTATTTACACGGACGCTCAAAACACAGGAGTCTTCGGGGACATGACATTTCATTGGAGGGAGCTGGGGAGGAATGCCAAGCCAGCCTTTAGAACAAAGGATGGATCAGACCCATGGTGGTGGATCAGGCCACGCTCACACTCATGAATACAGCAGCTGTGGGGATGAAGGTGTGTAGTGTATACGTGCACGTATGTGCAGCTGCTCACATTTGTGTGCCCTGTCTGTCTGTGTGTGTGTGTGTGTGTGTATGAGCCTTCCTATATGTATGTCTGGTGTGTGTGTATGAGCCTATCTGTGTTCGTGCCTGTGTGTGTGTGTATGAGCCTGTCTATGTGCATGCATGTCGGTGTGTGTGTGTGTGTGTGTGTGTGTGTGTGTGAGAGCCTGCCTATATGTAGGCCTGGGTGTGTGTGCGTGTGTGTGGCTCATCCTGCCTCCCAGGTGTTAAGGCATGTTTCAATGTGGCCCCACAGCCCTCGGGGGCCCAAAAAGTCAATCCTACAGTCTGTCAGGACGGACCCTAGCTGGACCCACCACGCTCAGGGATCAATCCTACAATCCCCTGAGGGCTCTCCCTCCCTCCCGTCCCCCCTCTCGCCCCCCCTCTCCCCCCTCCCCTCCAGAGGCGTCCAGCGCCTGACAAATCCTCCCAAATCCCGCACACCAGCCGGGGCAGATGAACGGAGGCGCGCGCATGTGCGTCAGCGATGAAGACAACGCTTTAGGGGGTGACAGTTATCGACAGGATTGACCTATCATATCCTGTTTTCTCTCTCTTTGCCTTTTTCCGAAAAATGTGCTGCTCTCCTGCTTGAGGTTGCTGTGCGCAGTTCTGCGTTCAGCCCTGGTGGAACCGTGCAGTGTGTCAGCGCATTCACGCCCCCCCCCCCCCCCCCCCCCTCCCCCCGCGAGCCACGCCTCCTCTCTCTCTCCGCCACATCAGCCTTGCTTTGTTCAGCATATCATCTGCCCTCAATTTATTCCTCCCCGCGACCTCCGACCTCCAGCCCGTCAACTCGGCGTTCCTGTCTTCATTAGTGAAAGCTGTATTGTTTTTAAATGAAAAAGAACACGAATACTCTGGGATATTCGGGAGAGACACTGAAGTGGAACCGAGAGTTGTTGTAGTAAATCAAAGGCCGAGATGGGAGTCTCACCATACTGTGTTTGGGTGTGTGTGGGTGTGTGTGGAGTATGTGTAGAGTATTGAGTGTGTAAGAGAGAAAGGTGTGTGTGTCTGTAAGAGACAGAGAAGTGTGTGTGTCTGTGTAAGAGAGGTATGTGTCTGTGTAAGACAGAGAGCTGGGTGTGTGTATGTGTAAGAGAGAGAGAGAGAGAGGTGTGTGTGTGTGTCTGTAAGAGAGAGAGGTCGGTGTGTGTGTGTCTGTAAGAGAGAGTGAGCTGTGTGTGTCAGTGTAAGAGAGGTATGTGTCTGTGTAAGACACAGAGCTGGGTGTGTGTCTGTGTAAGAGAGAGAGAGAGAGGTGTGTGTGTGTCTGTAAGAGAGAGAGGTGTGTGTGTCTGTAAGAGAGAGAGAGGGGTGTGTGTGTGTGTCTGTAAGAGAGAGAGAGGTGTGTGTGTGTCTGTGTAAGAGAGAGAGAGGTGTGTGTGTGTGTGTCTGTAAGAGAGAGAGAGAGGTGTGTGTGTGTGTCTGTAAGAGAGAGAGAGGTGTGTGTGTGTGTGGGCTACAGCTTGAACGCGACTGTGTCCAGCGCTGGGGAGGGAGGGCAGTCTCCACAGGCCGTCGGAGGGAGGTCCATCCTCTTCCTCGTTGGTGTTGGCACAGAGAGCCTCTCTCCTTCCTCTACACTTCCTCCCCATGTCAGCTCCGAGGGCTGCAATGGGACGGGGAGGGAGGGGGGGGGAGGCCTGGGGCGCCAGTTGGGGGTACGGGGATGCGTTGGTTGGGGCGGGGGGGGGAGCGAGGGAACGGGTGGGGGTATCATGTTCTCCCTCCCTCTCCCACAACAGATTTATGGGGGCTCAGTCCTTCTCTAAATATTTGCCTTTCCCCCTGTACTGTGGGAGATTGATGGTCTTTGATGGTGGTTGGAGGGGGGGACGGGGTGGAGGGTGTGTGGGTAAAGAGGGGAGGTTGTGGGGGGCTGAGGGGGAGTTTAGTAAGGTAAAACTCCACCAGTGCCACTGAGGAGTCTCATACGGACTGGAGCACATACACCCACGCTCATACACACACACACACACACACACACACACACTCATACACCCACCCACACACTCACACACACACACACTCATGTGTTCCCCGGCTAACGCTGTTCAGAACGCGGTAGCTAACGATGAACGATGAACTTCCTTCCTGGCCTCGGCCAATAGGGGCGTCTCTCTCGGATCTACTCGTTTTTAAAAACCTGCTCGCCTGGACTAAGCGACGTCCCAAGGTGGAACGCCGAGCAGGGTTCCCCCGCCCCCGCGGCGCTTGTTCTTCCAGCTGGGACGGAGATCGTAGGATGAAGGCCACGCTGGCGGGGTCGAGGGCCGTCTGAGGTCCGGCAAGGACCGCAGCGGAGCGGAGAGGACGGACGCTCGACAGTGACGAGGGAAGACCGTGTTCCCAGTTGGTTAAAACCAAAAAACGATTTCAAAATAAAAAAAGCAAATTTGCGAGTCTATACCAAATCTATTCCTGGATCCAATAATATGACTCCCCTCTCGTCTAGATGTGTCTATGGCTGTTTTCATTTCCAAACAAACCATGAGCTCTCTCTTCCTCCCCCAAGCACCTAATTGCTCTCCACCACATAGGCCAACTTTTGCAAGATAACAATGTTTACGCGGGTAATTTGTAGCAACTGCGACGACATCACAGCCTCTCATTCCATGTCTGCGTGTCTAATCAATTCACAGGAACTTTATTGACATAGCCGGGCTGGTCACTGTACTGTGAAAGCAAAATGACCACTGTGGTTATTTGTGCTGAAAGAAAAAAATAAACAAGTATTTCAACTCCGCAGTTGCTTGTGACACCGAATCTCCCGCTCTCCCCCGTCCCTTCCTCTCCCCTCCCTCCCCCCTTCCCTCCCAGTCAACTGCTCAGTGTCAGGGGCTAAGTACCAGGACTCTACCCCAGCACCCTGCTGAGTGGAGAGGCTTCCATATGACCCCCCCCCCTCTCAGCCCTCAGCTCTGGTTCTTATTTACCCCCCCCCGCCCTTCCTCCTTCTCCTGTCCTCCTCTCCCTCTCATCCCTTCCTCCCTCCCCTCCCTCCCTCCCTCTCCTGCCTCCCTCCTGCCCTCCCAGGGCAGCCGTTGTTCCAGAGCGCACACCGTTTGTGACAGGGAAGGGAAAGGAGAGAAACTGAGAGGTCATTTTGATGACTAAGGGCGGAATTCACAGGAAACCCCCGGAACATTCTTCCTCACATTAAGCTATTAGCTTCTTGGGGGAGCTGGGGAGACGGGGGGGGGGGGGGGGAGAGAGAGGGAGAGAGAGAGGGAGAGAGAGAGAGAAAGCCAAGAGAAAAGAAAACAAGCATGGATTGTGCGTGTGGGAGGGTGGTGCGTCCAGGGGAGGGGGGGGGGGCGGGACGGGGAGGGAGGGCTTGGCCGGGGGTGGACCTTCCTCTCTAGAGAACACACAACCAATAGAAAACCGTAGAAAGTGAGACTTGTTATGCGAGTGTTGAGCCGTCTGTTAGCGCTGGGGAGGAAGTGCGGGCAGCGGGTGGCTGTTTACACGTTCACAGTGATTTATCGAAGCTGGCGTCCTCTCCTGCCGGTTGGTTGTCCATACACAGCCCCTCTCAGGGCCAGGAAGAGCGGCTAAGCCAGGGGAGACTGTAGTCCTGTTGGGGGGGGGGGGGGGGGGGGGTGTCTCTCTTGCCCCCTCTGCACCTGTTCCCTCCGAGGGGGAAATAAGAGCTAGTAATTGTGTGTGAAAAGGGGCCTCGGTCGGATTGCCAGCGCGACGGTGTCGATCCGCTAATGTTTTGGATGGGGAAACGGGTCTGATCCCGCCCGGCGCGAGGACCCCGGCGCTTTTCGGGGGCCGCGTCTCACGTCTCTCTCTCAGGCGGGGAGGAGGCTCGGTCGTTGTCGCGTCGGGGGGGGGGGGGGGCGAAAGGCAAGTGGCGAGGTTTGAACTTCTCGCGTCCGTGACACGGACCGTCTCCTCCCGCTCCGGCCATCCGCTGAGCTTGGAATCAAATCGACGAAAACCTCAGAGCACTACGCTCTGCGTAGGAATCAGCCTGAACGGTCCTCTGTGACCCAACACCAGAACGGGCTTCGCAAGGCCCCTCCGCTAAGAATGCTGGGATCCAGTCGGTTTGAAGAGGAGAAGCAGGAGGGAAAGATAAAGATAAAGTGAGTCTAATACCCCGTGTGGCCATCGTGCAGTGGAGAGACTGTATTCTCTCACTCAGCCATGATACAGTGTGGGTGTGTGCGTGTGTGGCGTGAGTGCGCGCGTGTGCAAGCGTAGATGTGTGTGGCGTGTGCGAAGGGTTATTTCAGTTCTACCAGGAAACGGCGTGTCTCCACACCAGTTACTGTTTAGTGTAAACGCCGCAGAAGAGCAAACATTTGTCGACGTAAAAAGACACCATTTTCTTTCACCTGACAGGAAACACGGGAAAGAACGAAAGGAAGAAGGAAAGAAAGAGAGAGGTTAAATGTTCGTAAACAAATAACGCTAGGGTTGTGTGACCGAGTGACTCAGCATGTGCAAGCAGGTGATTGGTCAGGAAGTGGTCACGGTATTTCCTCTAATTGAGGTGTAATTTCAGAGTGGGCTTTACTGTATGTGTGTGCGAAGAGTGGAAAATTACAGTTCAGTTTAGACTAACAGTGATTAAAGACAACAAGAACGTAAACAATATACTTTGGTGGTACGGAATGTTATTCTCATGGTGAAGGTCTTGGGGCCTCTCTCCACCAGCCTCTCTCTTCTCCAGCCTCTCTTTTCCAACCTCTCACCCCAGCCTCTCTCCCTCCCTCTTCCAGCCGCTCTCGTCCCTAGCGTCTCTTCTCCACCCCCCCCCCCCCCCCCCCCCAGCCTCTCAATCCAGCACATTCTCACCTACTCTGAGCAGGGATCTAATTGAGGGCAACCATCCAGCCCCCCTCTCGCCCCCCCCCTCCCCGCCTCCCTCGCCTTGCCCTGGCCCCTCTGAGCTCCCTCACTCTGTCTGTCTGTCATTCTCCTGGTCATCCATTAAAGAGCCATGTCGCTCTCTCACAATCTGCTGGGCGATCCCCCAACAAGCCTTTGTTTAGAAGAGGAGAGTGGATGGGGAGAGAGAGAGAGAGGGATGAAGAGAGAGAGGGATGAAGAGAGAGAGAGGCTAGTCCTGCTGTTGACTGGTGTCATTGTCTCAGACCTTTGGGAACCCTCCTCTTCATGTGGGGAGACCCTGTGATCCGCCCTCAGACACACACACTCGCTCTCCCTCAGCTGACAGGAGCAAAAAACACCAACCATCTTCCTCTGCCTCCACTCACTTTCTCTCTCTCGCTCTCTCGCTCTCTCTCTTGCTCTCTCTCCTGCTCTCTCTCTCGCTCTCCTGCTCTCTCTCTCTCGCTCTCCTGCTCTCTCTTGCTCTCTCTCCTGCTCTCTCTCTCGCTCTCTCCTGCTCTCTCTCTGCTGTTGAGGGTTCTCCCTGACATGCTTACAACCCAACGGTGAAGCTTGCTACTGACGAATATGTGTGTGTGTGTGTGTGTGCGTGTGTCAGTGCCAGCGAGGGTGCCCACTGCCCTCTCTGGAATCAGTTAGCACTTACCAGGACAATAACATGTGCACACATTTGCCTCTGGAAACAGGCAGCCCCGTGGGCTGATATGTCGAAACGATCCACCATAAAATATGCGCTGTGATTGCAGGGCCCTTCAACTGAAGAGGGGCCCCAACCAGCCTTCCTCTCAATCTGCCCTCTCCCCACCCCCACCCCGACCCCCCTCCACCCCCTTCCTCCCCCAGGGGGTGAGTGGGTCGAACCAGTGCTGGTGTCAGTGGTGTCTGACTGGTGGGGCAAACCCATAGAAATCCCGCTGGAGGGAGGGAGGGGGGGGTGTTTGGGTGTTGGAGGGGGGGGTAATAAGGTGGGGCAGGCTGTCGAGTGATTCAACCCCACTTAGCTCCACTCCACCCTCCCCCCGCCTATACTCTCTATATCCCATTTATGGTCTCTCTCTCTCCCTCTGTTTTTCACCTCTCTCTTCAGCTCCCTTGTCCCTTCTCCCTATTTGGCAGCAGCCTGTCCTCCAGTCTGGACCGGCAACTACCAGGATTTGGCCTCCTGGCATCTCTATCTCTCTTCCTGCCCTCCCCTGACCCCCTAAACGCTGCATTTTATACATCATAGTGGGGGGTGGGGGGAGGTCAAAGGTCACACCCTAAATGACTGCCCCGCTCACTCTGGTTGGAGGTGTATTTCTGGTGTCGCAGAACCCTAACTCGGACGCCGTCGCGATCTCTTCCGCGTGTGCCGTTCTAGGGCGGTTGTTCTGAGCTGCCACGGCTATTCAGCAAGGAACCTTGCTTCCTGTTTACTGAAGCGGGCCGGCTAATCTTTGCGGAATATTTAAAAACAAGCTGCGCGTTACGGCGACTTGACATCTGCGACGTCCAATAACATCAAAATGATGATGGCAAAGAGGTGGGTTTGAAGTCCACTCTGTTATCTTGGCGGCCTGAGTGTGTGAGTCAAAGAAAAAGAGAGATGGCGAGGAGTAGGAGAGCGAGTGGGGAGAGGAGCGAGGGAGAGACAAATGTACTGAGCGAATGAGACAGAGGAAGGTGGAAATAGAGGGGTGAGAGATCGACAGAGAGAGACAGTGTGTATATGCGTGTGCGTGTGTGTGTGTTTGCGCCTGTGAGTGTCTCGGTGCGTGTGCCAGCGCAGTGGGCTGCGGACCAATCATGTGACCCCTCTCCAGTATCAATTAAAGCCTGCAGCCCACTCCACACTCAGCACCCACCGAGTTTACCCGCTCTCTACTGGAGCGATCTCACTGACAGGGAAAACATTAACATAAGTAAAGGCCGCTGCGACGCCCCCCCCCTCCCCTCCACCCCCGTCTTCTCTCTCCCTCTCTCTCTCCCTCTCGCTCCCTCCCTCTTTCCCTCCCTTTCCCTCTCTCTATCCCTCTCCCTCCCTCTTTCCCTCCTTTCCCCCTCTCCCTCCCTTCCCCCCCCCCTCTTTTCGTCTCTCTCTATCTCCCACCACCCACCCCTCATCCATCCATCCATCTCCCTCTGTCTTTCTCTCGCCCTCTCTCTCTCTCTCTCTCTTTGGCTCATCTCTACCAACACCATCCCAGCCCTGACACCAAATCACAGCGAAAACATCATTGTCATGGAGAGATGATAACAATGAAAAGCCTGGAAATCAGGGTGATTGTTAGTGCTGGACCCAGGGATGGGGGACAGGCCTAATGTAATTGTTCAGGCCCTTGTCTCTGTTGATACAGGCTCTTCACAAGGCGTGTGATTTAGCTAAAAGCTATCTCCTGGCCAAGTAATTAGAGATGCCATTCAGGGTGGCATTAGCAGGATCCACTGCCACTACCGCCCCCCCCCCCCTGCCACCCCCCGCCCGCGCCAAACTTACCAACCCACAGCCCCCCCTTCCCATGGCCCCCGACAGCAACCCCCCACCCCTTCCCCCTTCCCTCAAACAGCTTCAATACAGACCTCTGGGTTTTATTCAAACCATTAGCAGGGAGCATGGTGTCCTAGAGAGAAAAAACAATGAGTGTGTGTGTGTTTGCATGTGATTCTATGAGGTGTTTACTTTAAAACCCCAAGCCCTGGTTTTGTGTGTGTCGTGTTTATATATATATATATATATACACACACGCATACATACAGATCTGCGTATTTGTATGCTTGTCCTGGTGTATATCGTTGATGCACTGCCACCCTTCCTCTAAGATGAAGCCGAGGTCCCACTAACGCACTCGAGTTGCCTGAAGCATCCTGCCCACCTCTCAACCAGTGACCGATCCCGCAATCTCTCTCCATTAAATCAATTAAACCCCCCCCCCCCCCCCCCCCCCTCCGACGCCGGCCCTCCCCAACAGGCCGCGGCAAACCAGGAGCCGCGCTCGGCGCGGAAAGGAATCAAATTGTTTGTCACGAATGTCAAATTTGCCAAA
Source organism: Plecoglossus altivelis (assembly GCA_036571765.1). NCBI lineage: Eukaryota > Metazoa > Chordata > Actinopteri > Osmeriformes > Plecoglossidae > Plecoglossus > Plecoglossus altivelis. Next base: position 5,210,112 of record BROE01000026.1, read on the forward strand.
TTATGTTTGCATCGCGGAGGAGTTGCGCCCAGCTATGGCCGCGCGTGGCGAGGAAGTTTTGAAAAGGGGTAAACAGAGAGCGTGGAGCGTGGCGGCTGTGTTTGGGCTGAGGTAATTTTGGGGAGCTTAAACTCCACCTCTATCCTCCCCCAACCCCCACCCCCCCGCCCCCGCCGCCGCCACCCACCGCACCACCCCTCGCTCACTCTCACTTTCACTCTCTCCTGTTTTATTTTCCTTTCCCTCACTCCCTCTCCACTCCTCTGTCACTTCTTTCCTCTGCTCTCTTTATGGGTTACCCGACCCCCTGACAGTTTGTTTTAAATTTGACCGTGCAGATGTTTCTCTGGGTGACTGACTTTTATAGTTTAGAAAAGATTATATCAGTTTTCCCTCAGATTGTGTTACTGTATTTAAAACTGACTGCGAGCAGAGGAGAGGGAGAGGGCACAGGGGGAGGGTAGAAGGGGGGAGAGGAGGGGTGGGGTGGGATGTGGAGAGAGTGGAGGATGAGGAGAAGGAGAAGAGCATCACGTAAGCTGCTGTAGGTCTTGAAATCCTGGGGTCGCATAGCTGCCGGGAATCACAGGGGAGATGGACCACAGAGGAGGGTGAGGAGAGAGGGGGGGGGAAAGGAGTGAGGGGTGCAGAGAGGGGGGAGGAGGAGGGAGAAAGGGAGAGTTCGGGGGCAGCCAGGATTGGCTTATAGCATTAGACACAGATTCTTTCTCGTTTCAAAGGACAACACAGGTGTCAAATTTGAGGATATTAGTTTTTGATAGGCAGCCGGGGAAAAGCGCACAAGACGGAGCGGGGGGGGGGGGTTCTACTGTTTCCTATTACACTCACTCCAACCAATCCCTGCCAGGGAATAACCCCCCACCTTTCAGACTGCATCCACATGCCCACATCATACACTCTCCTGGCACTCCTTCTTCTTTCCCTCCCCCACACTCTCTTCCCTCCTTTCTTCTCTTACTTTCTCCTTCCTTCTCCCCCTTTCCCTTCCATCCTCCTCTTTAACCTCCTTCCTTCTCCCTTCCCCTTTTTCCTTTCTCTCTCTTCTCGGCCTTTCTCTTCCCCTCTTTCCCTTCTTCCTCCTTTCTCTCCTCCCCTCTCTCCTCTCTCACCCACCCTCTCACCCTCCACCACTTTTCACCCTCCATCTCTCCCTCCATATCCTTCTCTCTCCTCCCTCCACCCCCCCCCTCTCTCTCTCCTTTTCTTTCATCCTCTTCCCCCCTCCTTTCCCCCCTCTCTTCCCTCCCTTTTTTTTCCCCTGCCCTCTTTCTTCTTTTTTCTTTCTTTCGCACTCAACCCCTCTCTCCTTCCCCTCTCCTCTTTTATCCTGTTCTCCTCACCTCTCCTCTTTCTTTCTCTCCCAAACTCCCCCCTTCTTTCTTTTTCTTTTTTTCTCCTTTTTCCTTTCTTTCTCTGCTCTCTGAGTCTCTCTCGCCCCCCCCCCTCCCCATCACCACACATCTGTCTCTGTTTCACTCCCCCTCTCCTCTTCCCCCCCCCCCCCCCTGTCCCCCTCTCTCCCTCCTTCTCCCCTTTCTACTTCTTCCTTTTCCACCCTCCTTCCCCTCTCCCTTCCTCTTGTCTTTCCCTCCCCCTCGTTCCTTCCGCCTCTCCCTTCTCTCTCCTCTTTCCTTCTCTCTTCCCCTTTTTTTTCCCTCCTCCACCCTACTCTCCCTTCCCTTTTGTCTCTCTCCTCGCCCAGATGCAACCGCGCTGCGTACCATTCCCCGGCGCAAAAAGCGGAGAGAGGGAGAGATGAAACGGAGTTAGGAAACGTGTGTGCCGGGGGGTTGAGTGCGGGGTGAGGGGTTTTTCCTCGGTGCGTCTGCGGCGCGTCGTGCAGGCCCCGTGCGGCCGTCCCAGCTCCTGCGTACAGCATCATCGCGGTCACCCACTAGCCCCCTGTAACAACTAACCCACCATCACCTGAGCCTACATACCGCCTCACCACACCGATACTTTACTTCATCTCTCATCCATCTCTGCGGTGCCAAAGGCTACTGAACGCCGCCGTGTGTCTGCCGGCAAGGAAAGCAGATTCGTGTTTCCGTTGAGCACCATCTCCTGGGCAGCGCGAAGAAAAATTAGCGAAAGCACACAACTAGAGTGAGAGCCAACAGACTCAATCAGCAACAAAAAAAGGAATGAAAAACGCCAAGGAGTGACAACAGACAGACGCGGCAAAGCAGAGAGGCAGGTTGAAAAAAACACACATCACACACACATCCCTTAAAGCGTGAGCGCTCTCACACAGTGCGCCGTAGATTCTGCCCCTTGTCTGCCTACTTATCGGGCTGTCACTGATATGCAACTTTAGGTCGCTTCATCCACACTTCTCTCACCACATATCGAATCACCCCCGACCCAGCCCCCCACCCCCCCATCAGCCGCCGCTTCTACAATTTCCTTATAAAAATACGCCACATAACAAACAGTTAACAATCATTGAAAGATTAAAGAAAACGGGGCGTCAGCCAAAGGGCGGCTCAGTAGCTCGGAGGGTTTGATCTGCCGAGCGACTCAGGAGAGATTGAGGGAGGGGGGGAGAGGGGGGGGAGGCGAGGGGGGAACAGGGAGATTTTTTCCCTTTGCAGGTTTTCTCCGTTTATTTAGAGGGGAGCTCAAGTTGCGGTAATGAAGCCTTCTCCGCCTGCGTGGGACACGTATTCCAGGAGACAAGCTGGCAGGAGTGATTCACCCTGGCCCTTTAGCACCGTGACCTCAGCGCCTTTGTCTGCTCGGGGGGGGGTGGGGTGGGGGGTGGGGGAGGGGGTCACTCACCAGTCACCCACGCTGCTTGAAGGACACGGGCCAGAGTTGTCCTGGACCGCAGCCTGTCCTCGCCAGGACGTCTCTGGCCTGGCCTCCAGGAGTTGGACTTGCAAGGAAACGATGTGAGACCCACGTACGCTGTCTGCATGCTCTGTTTTTGTGTCACTTTGGATGAATGGATGACATGTCAACGTTAGTTTGCACGTCCGTGTGAAATGGTGTAGCTAAACAGGTCCAGGGTTCATTATCCGGTGCTGCGTTTGAGATTTCGTCTCTCGCATTTGGCGACTAGATGAGAGATCTTGAAGTGTTTTTTTTTTTTTGGATGTGTCAAGTCACGTCTGATTCGATAGTCTCGGTTCAGTGTTTAATTCTATCAGGGTTTTTTTTTGGCTTTGGTTTATTATGTCTTCTCTTTTTTTGGGAAGACTGCCTCTAACTGCTAACTGGGCCAGGCTATCAGAAAGGTTCTTGTGGAAACGCAATTATTTTTTACCGAGACACCCACCCGTGGTAATGGAAGGCTAGTAATCTGCTACTGTTGTCAACACCACACTCACAGGCCTCTGATTTCCAGTCCTCAGGTCTCTATTCGTACGTCTCTCTCTCTTTGTCTCTCTCTCTCTCTCTCTCTGTGTCTCTCTCTGTATATATCACTCTCTGTCTCTCTTCAACAGGACAGACGGATTGGCAGTTTGGAATCATGCACATGTAGAAGTCAACATGATTGGTCTCAATGAGGTAGCGAAAAAAGTCGTTCTTCCGCCGAGCTCTGAGTGACATCCGTCTCCTTCATCACCGCGCTCCACCTCCTCCTCCTCCGTCTCTCCACCCGGGCCAGGGGAGAAGCCAAGAGACATCCCCCCCCCCCTCCGCCCGATCTCCGTCCTCGGCCCCTCTCGGCCCCTGGGGTGACTCGCTACTGATTATCCCCATCGCCATCTGACCTGAGTGCGACCGTTTGTCTGTAATGGCATGACAATCACCGTCAATCTGCGTCGGGGACGGATGTCTTTCCCTCCTCGTAGTCCTCCTCTGCCATTGTGCTTTTTTACATACTGTTTGGATAGAGGGCTTGGGTGGTGGCGCCAAGCCTGCTTTGTGTCGAAGGAGTCGTCCGTTTTCTCATCCCCTCCAGAAGTGGGCGTTCGGTTCAGAGTGCGCGGCGAACGCGAGGAATTAAGCTTCTCCCGTCCATACGTTGTCGTCGGATCGGCGACGAATCAGCGTATTGTTTTGGTTTTACGGCCCTTGAAGGGCGCATACACGGCGTGGATCATAAGGGGAGACGATGAAGGAAATGAAAACAAGATGAATGAGGAGACCAAAGTGAGGTCTATTGAACGTGGAAAGATCTTTTTTTTAAAGCAAAAAGGGAGGCCGGGAGTGAAACGGCGATGCGCCCACTTCAAGTCCTCCGCTTCACCTTTAATCTATGGAAATGTATGGCTCAGATGAAACATAATTGTGAGGTGGCCTTTGACCATTTAAACATCTCGAGAGCTTGTTATATCAGGAGGCCAATGAGAGATGGCTGTAATCACTATCAGTACCCTGCCTGATGACGGGGAGGGAATTAATTTACCCGGGAGGAAAACAAATTAAGCCAGTGCTCTGGCAGGGCTCCATTAGACAAAGGCATATATAAATATTTTATCTTGGGGGATACAGGTTAGCAAAGGTTTAGTACATCTCCATTTACACAAGGACCTGCTCTCTACTGGGCAGCCTTCAGACCCTTACTGCTCTCCACCAGAGTACCTGGAGTCCTCTCTTTCACCTCTCCTACCACCTTCTTTCCTTCCTTCCTTCCTTCCTTCCTTCCTTTCTTCCTTCCCTCCTCCGCTTGCTCTCTCATTCTCCCGGGCCTGATGTCTTCCCTCTCATCATCCCTCTCTACCTCTGTCGCTCCCCCCCCCCCTCTCTCTCCCTCTTTACAGCTCCTTTTGCCTGTTTCTCGAGTTGTTTTGCATCAGGGAATGATCTTGTTTCTGAAAACCAGCCTCTGCTGGACACAACATGTCAACCAAGCGTGTAGAGTACACCGTGGTAAATAGGATTCAGCTGACACAGTTAAAATGTCACAATGATTTACGAATATATCAATAAATCAAGATGTGGAGCTGTAGATTATGGAAACAACTCACTTTTCCGAAACGCAGGAACCCTGAGTTCTCCAGCGGACTAGCATGAATTGCAATCAAGTCAAATATTTCTTGTTATTTTAGCTTCCGGTACATTCCTTACATGTGAATAATAAAACCATAAATATCCATCATGAAGTATTACGGGAAATTGAATAATACGGTACATACTGACAAACGAGAAAAAAAAGACTTTGGTCTTGTGTTTGCGAAGGCTAATGTGATAGAGATTCCAGTGCTTGTGAGCGAGGTTGGCTGACGTCTGCAGACGTTTACTCTGTCGGTTTAAAGCTCTCTTTCAGCATGCATGCCAGACAATTGTACTATAATCCGTCCAAACGCCTGGAAATCATTTATAATCGCACTGAAAAGACAAATCTTTCCGCTAAGCTATAGGGGCAGTGCCCTCACTACCTATAATGTGTCACATAAGAGCCAATCACTTCTAATTTTTAGATATAATTTTCAAATAGATGTATTTATTGAATTGGCTTCAGCTACCACGTGCATACGCGAATGCAACTCAGAAATGTTTCACGGCTGTAAAACCGAAAGAGTTGTTTGAGTGTTCAAATGAGCAGCCGGTGTTTATTCAGATTTCCTGTCAACAAGGTAACGCAATTACCACCGCAGCATGCGCTAATAGCTTCAGGCGGCTAGGGCGCGCGAGGGCAAGGCGGCCGAGGGCATGCTGAGAAACGGCGTGCCAGCTCCTCCTCCTCCCAGCGAGCAGTAATGAGGCTTGCGCTCTAATGAGAGGGATTTACTGGATGGTAGTTTAGGATAGCAAATTTCTGCAGGGTCTGTTGGCCTCTCCAAAAAACCTTCCTAATTGGTAGGCTTGGAAGTCACACCCACCTTCTGAATGCAGGCAAAGAGGCAGTGCGGGGGGGGGGGGGGGGTTCATTATCAGCCTTATGGAACCCTACAGGTGTTCCCCAATCCTCTGCTCCAGTGCTCGTATTACCCCCCCCCCCCTTCTACAAGCTATGATCACACACACACACACACACACAGAATAACTGAGTAAGAATCAGTAAGAAAGCGTTCACGATGATCTTTTTTCTATGTCGAGTTTTCAAAGATCTGTGTAGCCTCGAACCCAGATGCCCTGACATCGGGTCCTATCCCTCTGTGGTCGATAACAATTAGGTGAAAATACGTGTATTGATCGCCTGGCCCCGGGGCCGACCTATGCCCGGGGGACCAAAACGGTAGTCTTGATCGTCTTAAACAGAAACTAAAATAAATTCACAAGAAAGTTATCATGACTAGGAACAGAGGAAAAAAGTCAACGTTTAAAATGTTGACATTGTAAAACAATTTCTCTTGGTCGGAATACCAGTTGTATTTTGAACCAATGTTGATTGACTGTATAATTGTGCTCATTGATGACAAAAAGAATATATAAATGGACAGAAATTAATTAAATAAGTTTTCTTATTAACCTTGTAAAATTATATTAAATTGTTGGAACAAAATATAGTGAAAATATTACAAATACATAGGCATACTAATATGTACAACATTCAAATTTGATTGTATTTGTTTAGTTTTTTCCTGTGTTGAATAAACACTGTATTAAAAATGGTTGTAAATGTTTGACATTGAGGCCCAAAGATTTTTCAACAATCTGACAATAGTTCCCCTCAATCATTACCACCGCTACTCTTCTAAAATGAACTAGATTGGGAGCGGTTTTGGGGGGAAATTGTGAGGTGTGCTTGCAGGTTGCCAGAAGGTTTCGTTGTGTGTGCGGTTTAACACAGAGGATCGTGTCACCTGTCACCACACGGTTTAAACTAATATCAAACATCCAAACGTTTGGAGAATTGTCATGGGCGTTTTCTACCATTAACAACTGTTTTCTGTGTATTTGTGTGCATAGGCCAACGTTTTATTTACGAAGACTGCGTTGATTAAAATGCATATATGTTTGCTGCTGCTTGTTTACACTTCGAAATACTAAGAGCTAGGGGTTTCAGTTTTCTGTAGAGCAAAGGTGAATGGTTGAAGCAGCTTACAGTGCAAAAAAGAGCCAGATCTATTAAATGTAGTGGATAGGTTAACACTTCATCTGCCCAGCATATTACATTTCTTGCGACATGTGTGTAAGACATGTATTTCGATCAAAATTGTGAGTACACAATCCCGAGTCAGCATGCTTGGCCATGACTACATTGTGTTACAGCAGTAACCTTAGAGACCGATAGCGATGCTTTTTGCCTGTCTGACACGCCCTCCGTGCGCGGCGCACTGTGGAAGCGTGCGACACGGACGGGATGATTGATAGTCTGATAAGTGATCTAAGGGGTTGTTGATGGAAGCTAAAAATGTTGGCAGGGACTTTGCATGGTTTGCTAGCCATGTGCGTAGGGGCAAAGCAGAAGAGAAAGTTTCGTCCAAATATGGTCACTTCTGGCTCCAACAAACCCAAGATGACAACCAGGAAGTGCAAAATCGAGTCTTCAAAACGGGCTTCCGCAAACTATTCGTCGACGTCACAATGACTACGTCTAGATGACATTATATGTATATGTTGATGCATATGATCAAGAGGCAGAGAATAAAAGCATGCATGACAGTCTGATGTTCCTACAAGGGCATACGATTGAAACGTAGGCTGATTCATAATTCTTTGTTAATCGAAAAAGATTTCACTCCATCAACGTTTAAATGACGTTTAGCTTAAAACCATCAAACAAGATGCTCCCTCTATTTTGCTTATTTAATATCTTGATTTCACATGCAGTAACATTTATCTTCACCACCGTTTTTGGTTGGATAACCCATTTCTGATCAATTCATGAAAACGTTTACTGTGAATCCTGATGGACGCTTCAACAACCATGTAAGGAGTAGATGGGGGTGTGTGGACCACCTGTGCTCAATCACTTGTTAATTGGAATCAAGGAAGACATGCTCCTGATGTTGGTCGCGTGAAATGAAAACATTTCATACAGAACTTTCCAGTTTTGCATCTGCAGTTATGGATACTTTTACTGATCAATTAGCTGGGTTTGATACATTTTGCCCTTGTTCTATGATAGGAACTTTGCGGAAAACCGCTGAATATTACAAATGTTACCATTTCATGGCGGCGGCATGCAGACAAGCCTTCCCGTACTTTGGTTATATATTCTATTAAATCTAGCAGCATCAGTAAGTATTACGCAAGATATGATTCAAAAATATACCCAAGGGACGAACTCTAAAGGTGGAGCTGCCATTTTTGCAGATTGCGTTCGAGATCACATCGAAAACAACGAATCTGTCTGCCAAACTAGAACCAGTCTCAGTGTCTTGCGTCTCAGCATTTTCTCCCAGTACAGCTCCATGATTCTTCAACATCTGAACTCTTCTTCGTGCCGCTGAAAATCCCTTCCTCTGCAGTTCTTTAACGCCTTGAAACTTTGGCTGCTCTTCCACGCAAGCCGCCCTGGACATGTTCATATCCAAGAGTTGGCTTTTCTTGAGCTAATCCGGAAGGTTCCATCTGCTCCTGCAGGCCTTTCCAGTCCTTTTCTCCAGTGATGGCTGCCCTTGAACTTGGATAGACTTGTTGTGCTAAGCTGTACAACTGGTGTCCTGCCACGCATACAGGCTCTGCATCCTCTCTGTTCTGTGATTGATTCCACTTGCCTTTTTCTAAAACTTCCTCCACCATCTTGTTCTTCACTTTACTGGAGCAGAGCAGAGCCAAGCTTATTGCTGTAAGTAATTGTGCTAGTGCCTGTTACGCAAGTGTGGAGAATTACGTTGGCTATCCGCAGGCATAATTAAACTGAATCTAATTCACAGTTTGAGATTGGAACATTGCCTACGTTGAAACCTTTGGGGGATGCTGTGGATTCCAGTAGGGGTTGTGAGGCAAAATTTGGTTCCCAATTCAACAGATGAGTATGCATTTTGAGAATGGCTCATCATGTGTGTGTGTGTGTCAGGGTCTGGGTGCATGTGTCTGGGTGCTGCTGTGTGTCAAGTAACGTCCGTGGACACTTGACCTTGCATGTGTCCTTAAAGCAGCGTGTTCAACATGCTATGCCGAGAATTATTTCGCACTGTTGTGTACCGATGGCGCAAACGACTGTCAATGTATTACCCGACTAAGCAACAGGTGTGTTTTTCCCCAGGGTTGTGTGTTGTTGGTTTGAATATGGCCTTATCACCTCCTACAAACCTACACAGGTTGTTGCCCTGCTATTGAAGCCAGAAGATGGGGGAGAAGTTCGTTAGGGGCACCTTTGTGAGCTCAATGCGTATGTGTTTGTGTGTCATGTTCACTCAACAACGTGAGGACGAGTGTAAATTGCGTATTTGAGTGTCATTTTAGAAAGGAGAATTGACTGAATTTACATGCTTGCGTCGAAACCCAATCAAATTGGACAATGGGACGTCTCTGATAGGTTCATTTACCAATTTGGGGGGGGAAAAGACTGAGGGAGCTAATCACAGTCCTTCAGTGCCGCTATAAGTAAATTCTGCCTTCAAAGTGTGTTCTGTCAAACAGGGGGGTCATTTCCTTGCCGTTAATCAAAGCAGTCATGAGCCTGTTCATCTATCTGGATGGTTGTCTTCCCCGTGTCACAAACAAGGCAGAAACAAGGTACACTAAAAGATGTTATTCCACAGTACATGCATGGTTGTGGTCTCTTTTTAAAGGTTGAAGCTATTTCCTCTGTTGTCAGGATACTTGTAAATTCTACTGGTTTTGAGGAAGAGAGGCTTGAACCCAACAATAAAACCCAACACGCAGAGATCTTTGGAATGCTGACAAAGTTAGCCTCTCATCGAGTAAGGATCCAGCGTTCTACCGTTGCTAAGATTGAAGCGTGTCGAAAACCCAACATTGTGTTTCGAGAGAGAATGTCCTCCAGTTGCATCATTTTCCAGCCATGACAATGGGCCTGATTACAAGCTGTCATTCAGATGCCGAGACAATCAAATACACCAGCGGTTCTGAGGTTGTAAAGAGTGGACACAATGAGCAGGTGTTTGAGATAGAGATCGAATGTAAGGGAGCATGTACAATATTTCTCTCTCACACACACAAACAGCAACCATTTTTGATGAGCTTTTCTCTCAATTCAAGGCTCACTAAAATGTCAGTTTCTAGTTGTCCAACATCTTCGGTTGAGACTGCTTTCCCTACACAGCGTTTAGAGTTTTCTTCCTAGAACATTTGTTGGGTTGACTGAGTAGTATAAAGCTCTGGTGGTGAGCATTTAAAATGAACACGAGTTTCATTACCTGCTGAATCTAGCATTGATACATGAAAGTTTTTCCCGACTTGCTAAAACACTTAACCCCATTCTCTGAATCAAATGTTCGGCAGCCCAAAACCAAGTATCGAATCGGAAACCTCTTGACGGAACTCTTGACCCAGTCATTCGCTAAAACCCAATTTGCATTGTGACTGAAAAATGGCGAACGCAGGTAACAAACCATGAGCACAACTACAACACACTTGTCATCTGTAAAACACAATGACTCAGTAGTTCACACTTCTTTCTAACAGAGATTCGGGACAATGTCAACTTTCAACATGGGGTCCATATATATGAAAATGGGTCACTATAAACCAGCAATTTCTACGGTAAATGTTTGCCTTCCACCATACATACCCTCTGTTTAGAGACCTGCTTGAAGAAGTGGACCCCAGTAAATTGTGCTACGAGCTAGCTAACTTGTAAAGCTAGCTAATAATGCTAGCGCTAAATGATGCTAGTGCTGCTGGGGCGGTAAAATAAATAACAATAAATATGAGATAGAATAATGGTTTGTGCTCTCTGAAGGCAAGCACACCTCCATAAATATATATCTGACTTTAAAATACGTTTGGCAAGCACACAATCATAATCAGAACAAAATAAACATTAAGTGTCTGCTTGATATACCCCCCCCATCTCTGACCTTGTCTCTCCCTCTTCTTCTCCCCCCCCCCCCCCTCCTATCTTTGTATTTACTTCTGTCCTGTCACTCATGTCTTGTTTCCCTCCCTCTCTCCCCGCCTGGCTCTGCCCCACAGGCTCTCTCTCCCTCTCTCACATGCTGGGTGACTGCAGCGCTGCAGGCCTGGGGATGTGGGGACCAGCTGAAACCAATTAGGGCACTCCGCCGCAGCCACCCAGAAACTCTGACGGATGAGGCTCTTGTATTTATAGTCGAGGTAATTGGCAACACACACATGTATGTATACAGACACAGAAACATTCGCTCTCACACAAAGTCCTCAATGCACTTTCTCCCTCCCTATCTCCTCTTCTCTCTCTCTGGGTACATTCGACGTAGCATCCATACAGAAACGCACACACTTTGAGAGAGACACCAACTTCAAAAAGTGAAACATTTAAACAAAAAAAAAACCCATAAAAAAAGGTCTACATCTCTGTCGTGGCGCCGTATGGATTCCGTAAGCGACGGTTGTCCAAGATCGAGAGAGACAGAGACACTAGATACACGCCAGTGCTCTTTGTTCAGCTCTGACCCACTGTAAGTGTTTACAGCTAATACAGGAAGTCCAGATCTGGAGTTGTCCATCCCAGCTATCCATCCCTGTCTGTCAGCGTGTCAGACCTGCATGTGAAAATACACACCAAACACATCTGCCTCTTGTTAGACGCCATAAATGGCTGCCATGTGCCCAGCTGATAAATAGGCCCGGTATGTTTATTGGAGCACAACAAATTGGCTACAAACACTGACATGGTATCGAAGAACTATAAATACTGGACGCGATGAAAGTTTTAAAATGTGCTGCAGGTAGTTTACGAGAGTCGAAGGTTTGTTTCCCTCTCTCCTTTTGATGTAGCTGGAGGTATTTCCCTCCCTCCCTCCTCGAAACGGGCGCGCCCGTAAACGACGGGGACAATGCCGTTCTGCGGCCCCCCTCCCTGACCGCGTGGACGAACCTAAGACGCTCGGAATCTTCTAGATCCTCCACTTGAGACCGTTGAAAAGCGCTGTGCTCAAATACATGACCAGAAATTCCTGAATGAATCGGCAACAGACAAACCCTAAACCCCGTGTAATTACATATCTGGAGTTTATCTGGGTTTATGCGAAAATGCACAAGTTTCCCTTCCCTGGTGGTCCTTAAACACATCCATATGTCCAGAGTGTTCCCCCAACCCCCCCTTCTCTTTCTCCCACTCACTCTCTCTCTCTCTTTCATACTCTCTCGCTCCTCCCTCACTGCGGAGCGCCATCCTACAGTTTTTGGTTTTCATCTTATTTTTGTTTTAACGCTTATAGAATCCTATTCCCGAATACAAGTGGATTATGTGACCTGTTAGTCTCCGCCTTCTCCTGTGTTCTTAACCTATTGTTGACTGTCAGGGCCCCAGCCTGTCCACAGCCTGGCAGGTGTGGGACTGGGGTGCGAGGTGGAAAGTTCTCTGGAACAGCCAAGGCAGGGGAGGAGGAGAGTCTTAGAGGAAGAACGAGGGAGAGAGAGGGAGGGAAGGGGGGTGGGAGGAGAGAAGGGGGTGGGAAGAGGACGGGAGGGACGGAGGGAGGGGGGTAGGAGTAGAGGGAGGAGAGAGGAGAGGAGGGAAAGGGGGTGGGAGGGGAAGGAGAAGGAGAAGAGGGGAGAAGAGGAGCAGGAGGAGTATACAAACAGATCTAGGATCTTCTTTTGTGTGTGGGCCTGTTTTTTGTGTGTTTTTTTTCCCTCCTGCTTCAGAAAACCGATCTGTTTTAAAACACGTGCTAAATATTACCATATTTACATTTTCCTGTTTCAAGAGAGCAGGGGAAGGAGGAGTGTGTGTGGGGGGTAGTGGGGAGGGGGGGAGGTTCAGTGGAAAGGTCTCGAGCCGGGGTTAGATTCTGTTTGAAACTGGAAACCTCTCTCCTGCTTATTTATTTGATGATTCTGCAGGGCGCAGTGTTTACACTGAAAGTGCAACATCTGGATTAGATAATTTGTTGGGAATTAAGCCTGGATCCTTATCTACACCATCTGATTACGTCTGTTTGATGTTTTGGCTTTTTATTTCACAATTATTCTTTTTTTTTTGGGGGGGGGGGGGGTTGTGGTAACTGCGTCAGAGTTTTCTACCCGTATATTTGCGATATCGTCGTCTGATGGGCTTTTGATGAGAGTCAGAGGACTGCCGTTGGACAAGACGCACCTTTACCACCACGCTCCAGAGCCCCGCCCCTTTCTTACACCCTCTCCAATCACAGACACGGTCTTTGATACTTAATGGCATATTTACAATGGAGGGCCGAGGTGACTGTTTGTCTTTCTAACCACGCATTTGGCTACTAGGTGACTATGTCAGGTAGAATGGCCACCAGCTGGCAGAGAGGACATACTAACCCCCTCCAGGAGAGGATTGGGTGGGGTGATGCGGGGTGGTTCCTTAAAAAGACCGTCTTATCCGTTTCATCCATTAGCCTGACAATATATAGAGACCTCAAGAAATCAATCACCGCCAAAATCCCCAAGTCTGAATGCAGTGTATTACGTGAGGAGGAGGAGGAGGAGGGGGGGGGTTCCAGACTGTCCAGAACGGCAGCCATCTTGGATCATTGACGTTCGCCGCGCGCGGCCCGCGACAGGGCAAAACACGCTACCTTTGCTCCCTCTAAGGCTGTCGGAATGATCCATTACACGTGTTGCTGACCCTGGGGGTCTCCCTGCTCCCCCCCACCCCCCCTCCTCCGATCTGGCCGACCTGCTCTGCTTCCTTCGCTGCGGCCCCTTCGCTCCCATAGAGCCACACAGGGAGATTAGTCAAACGCTGCACAACAGATGTGTCAGAGGCTTGACTTGTGGCTGCTTTATTGACTCTTGGCCATCTGTTAATACAGTTACTGGGTCCTCCCCCTGAGTTTGTTGATTCTCAGACAGGGCGACCAAGTGCCAGAAGAAACACAGGGAGAGAGAGACAGAGAGAGAGATAGAGAGAGAGACAGAGAGAGATAAAAGTGAGAGAGCGATAGCGATAAAAAAGAGAGAAAAAGAGAGTGAGAAAGAGAGACAGAGATGGAGGGGAGAGCGAAAAAAGATGCGGAAGAGAGCTAGAAATAGAAAGGGGGGAGAGGAAACGAGTGTGTGCGTGCGAGAGAGAGACAGAGAGTAGGAAGGGAGATGGAGGTGCTTTCATAATAAACAGGGGAAGACTGACTGTATGTGAGGGCTTCGTGTTTGCAAACAGTCCCATGTCAGGCCGTGAGTTATCGGGGCAGTATGGAAACCCTCTCCCCAGTGCTTCCCCCCTTTCGGACTGGAAGCGAGCGTCTCGCTGTAGCCACTACAAAGCAGTACGCAATCGCTGATAAGCTCAAGAACAACACAACGCTGCGAAGAGGCTACGCTACGCATCCCCCAGCATGGCTGACGCTGCTTTTCACTCCATTCCAGGGATTCCTCTCGAACATTAGCAGCATGGAAAGCAGTTGCTGTGCGCATCTTCAGCTTAGTGTGTGTGTGTGTGTGTTGTGGGGAGAGGGTGAGCCATGCGGAAAAGTTATTTTGTTAATTTATGGCCGTTGTAACTTCCCTGGGCTGGTGTCTCACATTCCTCAGAGTTCCAGACACCCTGGTCTTTTTCCGCGCGCCCCGCCCCCGACGCACGGCTACCCTCCTCCACATCTTTCTGCGGTCTCGCGGCCATGGGCTCGTGCCGTCGGTCGTCCTCCGCCTCACTCTTGCCGGGCTCGCTCCGGGGCGCGGGCTCTCCCCCTCTCTCTCTCTCCTCCCTATCTTCCCTCCCCCCTTCCCTCCATTCTCCTCCTTA
>BROE01000026.1:5224903-5229903 GCA_036571765.1 Plecoglossus altivelis
CCCCCCCTCCCTCCATCTCTCCTCCTTCCTCCCCACCCCTCCTCTTCCCTCCCTCCCCATCTCCCCTCCTCCCTCCCCCTCTCCCCCTTCTCCCTCCCAGGCCTGCTGTATATCTCGCACAGCACTTTAATGGTGAGGTACGGGTATGATGTGATGGTGAAAGCTGATAGCTGAGGTTCCGTGATGCTATGCTCGGGGAACCCTTAGGGGCCACGGGAGCCGGTTCCTTCTCACTACGGTGGGCCAGCATGCAGGGAGAACGTCGTCACAGACAGCTTTTTAAAAATTATAACAGTAATGAGAGTCATGATGGCAGCTATATCCCATTATATGTTACTTTAGTTGTAGTATTTAGTGTGGTACTTTAGCCTGTCTGTCTGTGTCTAATAATAATAATGATGGATTTTATTTGTGGCGCACTTTACATTGGGAACAAATCTCAAAGCGCTACAGTTTAAGATGGTAAACCCTCTCTCTCTCCCTCTCTCTCTCTCTCTCTCCCTCCCTCCCTCTCTCCCTCTCTCTCTCTCTCTCTCTCTCTCCCTCTTGTCCCTCCATCTGTGCCGTCTTTGAACTTGTGTTTGCTCTGCGTCTCTTTACAACAGTCATACAGTGGGTGCCTCCGCCATGTCATAATGTGATTTCTTGGCGTGCGCGTGGCCCCAGGTCTGTTCAGGCCCCAACTCCCTGTGACCCTCCCCTGCTGAAAGAGAGGTGGTATCCAGCCTGGGTAAACAAGCTGAGGGGGGAGGCTGGGGAGGAGGCCTGGAGGTCCTGGTTCTGGGCGGACTTCAGCTGACTCTGCTCTGGGGGTAGGGGACCGGGCAGGGATTGACCCACACACACACACATGCAATCCCAGATTAGCTGGATGGGATCTGATCCAATGGATCGCAAGGACAGGCTGGAAGGGTGGTTGAGGGGTGAGGGTGGGGGACTGTTTCTGAGGGGGAGGCCAGGTTATCGATATGGGGTGCAGTGGTCTGAAGTAACAAGGGATCTGAACACAGAGAGGAAGGGGTTCGGGCTCTAATGTGGCTACTCGTTGGAAGAGAGAAAGGTGATTAGAAAACCGAATGACATTGTGTCACACTTTTATTAAACGGAGAAACCAACACCCAATTTGATTGTTGATTTACTGAATAAATCTCCAAATTGTATTTTTTTTATTAGAGAGGTAATTGATATAACTTTTTAAATGGTCTCTTAAAAACAAAACAAAGAAAAAACGATTTATGTCTTCAAGTTCCCCTCAGTCCTTCCTCCTGTCTCTGCCAATCATTGCGCTTCCAGAGATGAAAGACCCCCTGTTGAACTGGGTCAGGTTCAGACCCCGGGGCCACTTGCATCCAGTCCCACCCCCAAACCCCCCTCTCACCCCGGGGAAGCGTTGCATTCTGTAATTGGCACTTAATTAGTTAATTGACCCAGCCAGCTTGGGGGGTGGGCCCAGGTGACGGAGAAGAGGATTGGTTCAAGGTGCTTCCTGTCGTGCCTCAAGCTGTCTTCATTGGTCAGACGTATCATGTCATTACGTACAAGTCTTATGCGTTGTAGCTTTATGTCGTTGCTTCACTGAGGTTGAGATTCCATTTTTGTGCCTGATAGCTGAAAGGTGGTTACTTTAAAATAATCTACATTGGATCTAAATAAACTGACCATTTCTTGATTACAAAAAAATACTGTTCTGTACTGTTCTCACTTCTGACCTTTTTTTAATGCATTTAATGGTGACGAAGCGACGCACAAATAGTCATTTGTGCATTCGAATAAAGCCATCTGCTAAATGAATATGAGGTCTTACGTATGAAGACGGGCCTGTCTGGAAAACAAACTCTATCTTGTCTGGTATGAATACCTTGGGATAATACAACCCATGTGACTTGCATTAGATATTCAGTTTGGGTCATCACCAGATGTTTGCGTGGAATTCCTGACAGATTCGCTTTTGCACAGAGCCCCAATTCCGCGACCGTCGAAAAACAAAAGCCATATTGCGTCAACGGATGTTTGCCACTGCTCTGGATAAAAGATGTATAATATATGTACTTGAACGCTTGTCCCTCTTTAGAAATACCCCAGTGGTTTCTTTGTACATAATTGAGCCTGCATGCTAAACACGGGGAGTTTTCAGGTCAGACAGAGAAAAAGGAAGTAACTTGTGCACAAGGCAGGCTGATAAAAGCTTGCAGGTGTCACCGAGTACGGTCATACATATGCAAGCAAGCTGTGGGCCTGTGTTTGGTCTCGCGTCTGTTTATGTGTGGAAAATATGGCCCTGTCTGCATAATGTGTTTGCTTAAGTTGAAGCAGAGCATGTACTCAGGTTGTCACTCTCTGTCGTGCATCTCTCGCTGGCTCCCGCGCACACTCACAGACGCACCCGCGCGCACGCACGCACATACGCACATACACACGCACACACACACACGCACAACCAAGCCTTCTCTCTCTCTCTCTCTCTGTCTCTGAGTGCCCAAGCAAGCTCCATCTTGCATCCGCTCTCACAACAGTGATTTCCACCCCGGGTTTGCTGTTTCCTTGGGAATAAAGGGGTGTAAAGGGAGGGGGGCCAGGGGGGCAAGAGGGGAGGAGAGGGGGGTTGGGAGACGGGGGGGGGGCATGGGAGGATGAGTGGAGAACGGGGGTGCAGGGGGGAGAAGAAGGGGGTGCAGGGAGGAGGAGGAGGAGGGGGACAGGGGTGCAGGGAGGAGGAGGAGGAGGGGTGGAGGGTGGTGTAAGAGAGGCTCCCCCAGCAGGCAGTGTTGTTATAGGTGAGAGAGAAGCCCCCACATGATGCAGCTGAGCCTGCACCGACCCGCTTTGATCACAGGCCGAAGGAGTGGGCCAGAGGCGGGCGGGCCAGTGGCCGTGTCTGCAGAACAGAGGCCGTGAGCCGCAATGAGGGTGTTCTCAGCAAGGGACACTTTAGCAGCTAAGAACACCTGCTCATACTTCCATACACGCCAACCTTGTGGGTAGCCTAGACAATTACAGTTATTAGTGAAGGTTAGTTTGTCTCTTAGAAGAAGGATTAGCTGGCTTATTGAGTTGTGAATGTATTTCCAAGTAGAATAACCATATTTGTAGTTTAGAAACAAGGATGTTTGGCTATGGGTGTTCTAGTTGGTGTCTGTTGGTGCTGAAAGCTGATCCAATTGTGCATTAGTGGATTTCCTTTGTTATATGATAAAAGGAATAAAGCTCTCGACTGGCTTCCAAATAATGAAATCATGTATTCATTCAACGGTCTTTCGTCTGCTGAGTGTTGATTGTCGACAGATTGGGTTACACGGAGAATCTGTGGGGAAGTTTCACAATGGAGACATAGTAACTAGGGGCATGTGTGCGTGGAGCGACGAGGCTAGACAAACGCATGCAGATGAAATTCATGTCCTCTCTGCCGTTTTCTTTCAACGTGCCGAGATGAGAGGAGACAGCCGGTCTTCATGTCGGCCACAAGGGAAAGACATTTCAGTCGCAACTTGTGAAAATGTCAGCGTTTTTTTGCGATGTTACCTGATGTTAGAGGATCCATTTTGGAATATGAAAATATTGGCTGCTATTTTAGGAATTAAATCAGGAATATATCATAGAATTGTAGTGTTTTCACACATTTTCAATGTGTGTTTTATGTATTCTCCACATAAAATCCACAATGAAAATGTGTATTTTAAAGGGGTAATACTCTTAAAATAAAAAACAGGCTATCAACAAAGGTTTAATTTGTGTAATTTTTCAAAAATTGATTTGTGCACTACCCAGCAAAACCTATGTTTCTGAGCCGCTGTTTATTGGCCTTGATGCACTGCAACATTAAATATTGTTTGACTAAATAAGTAGGGAGTGCAACCAAGGTTGAATTCCGTTGTAAGGACTATATATGTAATTTTCTCTAATACGTCAAAAAATATAATTAAAATACATACATTGTCTTCTGCTGATCCCTGCGAGGGATTGCAGTGCCGCTTGTTCACTTGTTAAAAAAATAATCTTAAAATAAAAACATAAAAACAAACGTCTTTTAACCTTTCAACAAAACAACACTAGAATTGTAAAATGTAATAGGCATAATTTAAATATTTAGAATGACGAATTATAATCGACGAAAATTACAATATGCAAACAACGATAATAAGCTTCCTCCAACAATATCGATAACCTCAATATTCATTAATTAATTAGAACCAAATACCATTAGCAATAACGATATCATTATTGACAATCGTGTTGATGATAAGAGTATTATAATTAACTATAGAAATACGCTCATTTTCATAAAACCGAATGTGTGAATATTTTGATGAATCTTTGATTTACTGTGTAATTGTTTCTTCAATACTAGGCTATATATTTGACATTTACAGCAGTGGTTGACTGATTTTGTTACTTAGCCTGGTAGTTAAGAAGGAATTATACGCACAACACTGTAGCCAGCTCGATGCAGTAAAGGGATCCCCTATTACCGCTCCCTTAAAAATAATCAATCAGCTCTACAATGTGGTTTATTTACATGAATCTCTTCCGGTTAATATAATAACGACACACAATTAAAAAAAACACACACACACATTAAGTTGAACCTAATGGTTTTCATTGATTTAGTCAAAGAATCTGAATTATATCGCTGGCTGATTCAGTGCAAACCGAGTCTTAGGGAGCAGAGTCAATGTGGAAACCACCGGCAAAAAGAACATGTGTTTCAACTTTGGGTGCGATTTTTTTTATTTTTACACGCAGTAATGCGCTGGATACAGCCTATAGACCCTCGAAGGAGAATCCTTTTTTTCCCTCATAAATGCCTCCTAAAATATCGATCATGATTGTGATGGAAAATAAAGCATATCTTACGCTACTACAGTGACAGACAGAACGACATTTAAGATAAACTTAAGGGATACAACTAAATGAATCATTCCCAGTTGTTACGGGACAGGCCCTTCTCTGGTATCTGTATAAGTTGTCTACAGACACTAGAAAGTTTGGCAGAATTAATAGCT
>BROE01000026.1:5232403-5245849 GCA_036571765.1 Plecoglossus altivelis
ATGACAGCAAACTTTATATCTCCTCCTAGTGACCGAAGAAAGAAGTGCAGTCTTAACTGTTTAGAAAATGCCCCGCTAGATAGTGAAGGTCCTTACAAATGCAGCCAAATGCAATAGACTACTGTCTATCCGCCAAGTCACAACAAGGTCGCTATTCAAATACATCTAAAATATATTTAAAGCAACAACAAAAAAATTACTACACATACTGATTCGAGAAAACACTTCTACAATGCATGGTCATCATATATCAACAGAATCACAGCATAGTGGCTTGACTACATCAACGTCTGTGTAGAACTGAAAACTCCCCAACAATGTATGTTTACACATAGCATTCCCTGCTTTTGCGACAACCCCCATTCTCTTGTAAGTTCTGAATAGAAACCAGACCTTGAACCAGGTTCCCGTCAAGAGCCCAGATGTAACGACAGAACCCAGAAACACAAAGCACATCCAGTCAGGCTGAGTAAACCCTTCATCATCTCCCTTCCAGCATGCTGCGAGACTCAGAACATCCACCTGTTGCTGTCTCTGTATCTGCACGCTTCCCTCGCTTATTTAGGTAGGTCAATATTTAAATGTACTCACTGAGTTATGATATGGAACACGCTCGCACCCACCCACCCACCACAGCCCACATACACACACACTTAAGCCTTCTTGTTTTGTGTCACGGCCAAAATCACTATCTGTTATATTGCAGTATCCCAGCGCTCGCTTCTCTGCAAAGCATTAGATACATTAAGAGACGCGTTTTAATTAAAGAACAACATTTATCTTAGAGCAGCTCCGCTCCTGACGCCCTTGAGTGGCCCTGTGTCTCCAGGGCCTCGGTCCAGCGTTGGGGCTGCCACGCCCATCCAGGGCCACTGACAGCTTTTAAAGTGTGATTGTAAAACATCCTCTCACATGATGAGGGAGAGATGGTTTACAGCCCCCTTGCTTTCAGAGATGAGTCACAATATCGGCCCTCATAACTTTGAAAACAGGCTCTATGTGTGCAAAGAGTTGCCTAACGCCTAAGACCATTATTTTCAAATGCACATTAAAGCAGGGTGTGTGTGTCCTGGTGTGGCCCATAAAGTGAGCACTTAAGAGCAAGGCCACGTAGATGACACACACGCACACTCTCCCTCTCTCTCTCTCTTCCTCACACACTCACACACACACACACACACTCTCCCTCTCTTTTCCACACACACACACACACGCAAACGCACACACACCCACACACACATCACACAACTCTCTTGCTCTCTCTCTCTCGTCTCTCTCTCTCTCTCTCTCTCTCTCTCTGTCCCTCTCTCTTCCTCACACACACACACGCTCTCCCTCTCTCTTCCTCACACACACACACTCTCCCTCTTTCTTCCTCTCACTCACTCACTCACTCACTCACACACATGCACACACACACTCCTCCTCTCACACACGCGTGCATATGCACACACACATGCACACAGTCACATTGGTCTTTGTCTGAGCATGGCACAAGGCATCTACGAGGTTCGACCTGTCTGCTTTGTCTCCCTGACCGTCTCCCCCTCGTCGTCTTCCTCCCTAGTGTCCTGTCGTCACATCCACAGGACAGTCATGTGCTTTTCCCTAGCAGCATCGCCGCGTCAGATCCTCTGGTCTCACTGAGAGTCCCCCCCTCCCCCGTGATCTCCCCCAGCCGAGAGCGAGCAAGGGAGCCAAACCTCGGCAGAACTCCTTTTTTTACTAATACTATCATGACCCCCCCCCCCCTCCAAACAAAGCCGTGAATATCCATTTCCAAGGCAGAGTGTGAGTGCGACCCCCCTCCCCTTCTGTACTGTATGTTTCCTGGGTAACCCCCCTGAGCAGAATGCAGATCAGCTGCAGGGCCCAACGCCTCTCCTTTCCTCCTGCAATTCAGCTTGATGACGACGGAACACTTTGGTACACGAGAGGCAGGTGGGAGTTGCAATACGCTCCAAATCATTGCAGAGATCTCTCTCTTTTCCTCGCCTCTCTCGCTTTCCCGTCCTCTCTCTCTGTTTTCCTCACTTTCTCCTCTCCTTTTCTCTCTCCCTGTCCCTCTCCCTCCCTCCCTCCCTCTCTCTCCATTTCTGAATTGATCAATTTGCCTCTTTTTTCTTTTTTGCCCTTCCACTTAAACGGCGGCTGAATCCCATGAATCGGCTCACTCAGGGCCCCCGGGGGCTGCTGTTGGGGAAGAGGTCAGTGTTATCTAAACAGGCCCATTGGGCTATTTGCTTTAGCACCCTCCATCTGAGAGAAAGCTGGAGGAATAAGCCCATCACTTCAATCAGCCACGCCAACCACAAGCGGCACACAATGAATTTATAATGTCGAGCGCCAAGGAGGGAAAAAACAGACTTGACCCCGGAGGCAGACCAGAACGAGAGGAGAGAGAGAGAGACGAGGGGAAGAGAAAGGGAGGGAAGGAAGGAAGGAGAGACTGAGGGAGAGAGGGAGCGAGGCCAAGAGGAAGAGAGAGAGAGAGACAAAGAGAGAGCACTGCAGAGTCTGAGAAGGAGAGAGTTAAGTCATTGGTGTCAATGGCCGCTATTCTGCTTGTTGTTGTTGTTGTTTGTTTACAGATGGCGACAAACAAGGGATTGTTGAAGGTGAGGAAATGGAGTTGTCTGTGTCCAGCAGTAAACAGCGCATTGTGTGTGTCTGTTTGTGTCGGTACTATGTGTGTGTGTGTGTGTGTCTGTGTGTGTGTGGGCTCCACAAGCTTGTAAGCTTATCTGTGTTTCATAGGGCAGGTCGGGGTTACAGTAGATAGATACACAGCAGATTGACACTGCAGATAACAAGATCGTCAGATGATAGTGAAAGTAACCAAGGCGATTAACTTTGTGTTTGCACTTGAAAGCTATGTATGTATGTATGTATATGTGTGTGTGTGTGTGTGTGTGGGAGGGAGGGGAATGTGTAGAGCGTAGCTCTTGGTTCTGGGCCTTAGTCTTGTTTTGGGCCTAAATCTGGACCAGGTTCTGGTTCTGGTCAGGAAGTGTGATTAGCCGTTTGACCCTTTCCCGCACATTGGCCTTTGACCACGTTAACCCAAGCAGTATCGCACCGCCATCTACCTCTCTTATCACCAGGAATCAAACATTGAAAGGTTGTGTGTGTGTGTGTTCTGGGGGTGGGAGGAGTTGAGGGGGGGTAGTGACAGGGTTATATGCAGACAGAGGAAGGGGGGGGGGTAAAGGGGGCGGCTAGAGAAGGGAACGAGAAAATTGGATAGGAGGGAGGAGGTGGAGTGTGAGAACCATGTGTAAAGGAAAGGAGGAAGAGGAGGTGTCATGCTAGGCTACGTCCTCTTGTCCCCCTGGGCGGTTACTGTCCTTCCAGCTCTGTCACAATGGTGAGAGGGAGAGGGAGAGAGAGAGAAAGAGACAGGAGAGAGAAAGAGAGAGGAGAGAAAGAGAAAGAGAGACAGGAGAGAGAGAAATAGAGAGGAGAGAAAGAGAGACAGGGAGAGAGAGAGAAAGAGAGGAGAGAGAGCGAGCGGTGTTCAGCACTAGGCAAACAGCCCTTTTTTACGAGTACTGCTTTGCAATTACCTGTTACCTTGACTGTTGCGTTTTAAGAGCTAACTGGCCTTGGAGTTACCTGGAAACACCTGGAGAGAGGGGTGATAAAAGAGGCTGGCGGGATGGAGACTGAGGGTTTGGACCCATCTCTCCTATCAGCCCTCTGCCTGCCCTGCTCCCAGCCACCCCGCTCACCCATCTGTCTGGCCGTGCCATGGGCGCTGGCGCCTCTGCCAAACTCTGTCTGTCTGTCTGTCTGTCTGTCTGTCTGTCTGTCTGTCTGTCTGTCTGTCTGGCAGTCAGTCTAGCTATCTGTCTGCCTGTCTGTACAACAGTCTGTCTAGCTGTCTGTCTGTCTGTCTGTACGACAGTCTGTCTGTCTGTCTGTCTGTCTGTCTGTGTCTGTCTGCCTGCCCTCACATCGACTCCTCTATATTCCTCTTAACTGTGTGCCGTCTACGCAGTCTCTCGCCACCCCTCCACCTTCTATTTTAGCCTACAGGCAGGTGTCAATAGCCTTGGGTTGGAAAATATTTGATGTTCCTACAATGGGCATTTAGCATTCTCGCCCCAAGCTCTGACCTTAAGGGTGTGCGCACGCACGCATGCACGGGAGAGAGCGATTGCGTGCGTGCGTTTGAGCGACAGTCCGTGCATCGGCGTGTGTGTTTGTTCACTGGACATTTAGCCCCAGTTAGCTGGTCAGGCGTCCTTAACCATACTCACACTCACGCTCCTCCCCCTCTCTGTCACACACACACACGCGCACACACACACACACACACACACACACACACACACACACACACACACTGTCCTATTAACCTATTAACGGTGTTTGAGCAGGTCTGGCCCAAGCCCATTTGACCTCTACCTTCTCCCTGACCTCCAGCTCAGTCCCCTGAGGCTAAAGGCCAGGAAGGTTAAGGTTTGGTTGTGAATGTGTCTGGAGATGAAGAAGCTCTGCTGTCCGAGACAAACAAATAGCAAGTGTCAAATAGCAGACCCTCCCCCTCTCGCGCCTCCTCCGACATTCCTCCTCACCACCGGTCTGGCATTCTCAAACTGATCACTTCTATCTGCTTCCTCTGTAATGACAGAGTATCACAGACGGAACTTGCATTAGATATCAGGAAGAGCTGCCAACTGCCAGGTGATAGCGTGAGGGGGTGGGGTGGTAAGACTAGGAGCAGGGGTGGGTAGTATGAGCTGTCAATCATTTTTACTACATGAGCCGTTTACTCTCAGTGAGCCATCTCTGTTCTACGGTTTCATATTTCAGTTTCCTAAGATTCAGTGGTTCTATGTTCTGCAGTTCGAAGAAGCTGCGGCGTTGTGTTCCTAAGGTTCCACGGTGAGATGATCTGATTCTATGGTTACGGTTGATGAGGTATGATAGAGCTTATTCAGAGGGTTATAGCTTTAGTACCGTCTGGGTCACCTGGGAGTGAAACTGCTTTGTGCTTCAGGGACAGAAGAAAATATGTTTATAAAAAGAAGAAAATTAATCACAGAGGGTATCTTTGGATAGTCATATTTGTATTTATTCTATTTTTCTCCCCCCCCCCACACCCACCCAACCCACGATCCAACAGCTTTCATGTGAATGTAATTAGCATATTTCATTAGGGTGTAGTGTTACTTTTGCAGCATCAAAGCGCGAGCTTCTTCGCATGTGCTACCATAGCTGCCGGGAAAGTACGCAACAATCTTCTTCTTTTTTTCAAGAATAAATTTGGCCTGAGGCTGTTTTTGAGTGCACTCTCTACCTCAAGCTGCTGTCGATATCAAAGAGAACCCATTCCGTATGTGAAGTGCCCCTTGTCCAGCATAATAAAACAGTGCATCATTGCAGAAAAACCCCTGTGAAACACAACACTCTCACCTTCTCTCATCGCCATCCATGGAGGCTTTCTCTCCTTTGCTCTCCCTTCATGGCTCCGTCCCTCTTTGCCTCCCTCCCTCTCTCCATCGTACCCTCTCTCCCTCCTTCGCTTTCCCTTCACGGCTTCCTCCCTCTCTGCCTCCCTCCCTCTCTCCCCGCTCTCTCTGCCTCCCTTACTCCATCTTACCCTCCCTCTCTCCATCTTACCCTCTCTGCCTCCCTCCTTCCCTCCATCTTACCCTCTCTGCCTCCCTCCTTTCCTTCGTCTTACCCTCTCTACCTCCCTCCCTCCCTCCAGCTCAAGCTCCCTCCCTCCCCCTTCTCCCCTCACACACGAGCGCTCAACTCATGCTGCAAAAACAATCATGCCAGTGACATAGCGCCGAACGTAACTCCATACCTCGAGTCCAAAAAATCTCAACCGTCATTCGAGATCTGACGCTGCCGACACGTCCGACCCTTTGGCGAGATTCTAGAAGCGACGCAGACCCAAACGGCGTCCGCATTCGCCGCCATCGGCCCTCCTTTCATTTGTCGTCATGCCTTAACCTTGCCTCGGAGTGGGCATGACCCCTGACCTGTCCTCGGGCCCTTCGGCTGAGATCCAAACACCCATGAACCAGGAGACAAACAAACATGTCACCTTGACAAGGACACGCCCTTTCTCAAGGTGGTGGCCAATCTTCTGGTCAAGGAGTGGCCTAGATGATCAAACAGGATCATCGGTTAAAAGCCGGCTATCTCTCTCTCTCTTTTAAGGGCATGTCTGCTATTTTATTCCTAAATCTTTATTGCCAGTGGCTAGACAGCTTGGTTGACTTGGTGGAACATTGACCAGCTTTGGAGTTTAGCGGAGGTGTCAGTCAAAACGACCATTTCGCTTTGGATCCACGCTTACCAGACAATCTTTTGCAGGATTGTAAGGATGCTCGGTTGATAAACGCAAGTGGCATTTGAGCATTTAAGTCTAGACTCCTTATTCATACTTGAATTAATGTAAGCTCACAAAGCTCAGCTGTTCGGCCACAACGAAAATCATTATCCATTGTGTAATTAGGACTGATCATTCGTAAATGCCCCCGCGTAGCGATGCATGGTGCGGCGGTGACAAAGCGACAGGAAAATATCTCCGAAACGCCCCGCACTTGGGATGCGGTGGGAGGCGGAGGGATCGATGCTCACCTTGCCTGCCTGTGACTTCTCCGCGGGGAGTATCGATCCGGCCCGACGGCCCCGCGATGGGAGCACAATGCAAGAGACAGGATGGCGGTCCCTCATGTTGGGGGTGGTGGTGGGTGGGGGGTGGTGGGGGTGGTGGCTTTGGGGGGGTGGTGGGGGGGTGTGAGGAGGAGGCTGCCTCGTCACTCAGGCAAGCGAGGCCGTGCAAACACGGCCACTGTAGTTTGTAATCCTTTAACCAGAGGTGATTTTTTTTCTTTTTACTACTTCCTCATCTTTATTCAAGTTTAGTCAACTGGTGTGTGCGGCTGCGTGATCCACTGCTGCCCACCCTATTGCAGCCAACCAGCTCTGGCAAGCCTTAACCTTGGAGTACCACCCCCCCCTTCTCCTAGCCCCTCCATCCCAGAGGCAGTGGACTCTGGGGGGGTGGGGGGAGGCCAGGGGAGGGCAGGGACAGGGGTAGATGGAGAAGGCAAAAACCTGCCACATTATATGCTTTAACATGACTGGCAAATCCACGGCGGTTAAACAAACTTAACCTTCATTTGTGAAACAGGGCAAATCAAAAGGGCAAAAAACGACTTGTGCAAGTAATTACCTCCGGGGGAGGGCAACGGAGGAAGGAAGGGATGGCGGGGAGCGAGAGAGGGGAGGGGGGGAGAACCGAGGGAGGGGAGGGGGAGCGGTGGGGAGATAGAGGACGGGGAGAATGGAACAGGCATCGTTTAAGATGGAGGGGCATTTCTAATGAGTTGACACAGAAATGGATTTTCCGCTGTAATCTTGTATTTCTATGCAGCTCGCGCGGTGAGGTGGCCAGTGTGAGGGTCAGTTCTCAGTGAACCCTGACAGGACCGCTACTCTGTCAAACAACACCCTAAAGCCCAGGGAAAATGGTATTTTAGCAAAGGCAAACATTGTCCTGTCTTGGCTTAGAGGCCGAAATATCTGTTTATTTTCTAAAAACTTGTTCCCCTCCAGTGGTGGCTAGGCAGGAACTCAGCAAAAGTGGAAATGAACAAAGTTATCATCTTTCTCTTCCAAATAATATTGATGGGATTTGACAATCATTAGTCTCTCTTAACTAGGAAAGACAGTGGTTTGTATGAGCACCTTGGGGTAGCTTGTCACTATAATTCACCATATTCTACAATACAACATTTAATATACAATTCTATTCATATAACCTTATGTAAGGTATTTAATAATGTGATGAAAGTGTCTGGAATAACAATCATACAAATGTTACTTTACAACAAAGTCTAAAAGCTATTTATAATAAAGGTTCATACGGATTATTTCTCTTGTAAATGGTATTGCTTTTATTTTGTCCAAACATATGCCTAATGAGTATTTTATTTATACGTAAATGATCATTCTAAATAATGGTGTTGGCTTGTAACTGCGAACGTGGATCTTCTCGGACTCAAACAGTTAGAACCTCTTTGTGCTGATCAAATGCAGGCCTTTTGTCTAAAGAAAATCTTCAGATGTTGCCCACATTGTGCTCGTCTGCCTGGATCCATCATCTTATAATTCTTTTAAAAACAGAACCTAAAAAAACACATAGTCTTTTCTCTAAAAACCTCTTTTAGGTTCGGTTAAAATTTCGTAGAAGATTATAAAAACATTTAAATTAAGAATGGTTGTTATCATGATAATACGGTTTCGTTAAAAATACCATACTTTGGTATCACGTGCGATAGTAATAATTACATATACAACAATTACGATGCATCGTATTTATAATCACGAACTGGACCCCTAGTGAACTTTAAACAAAACGTCTCACGTCGCTTTGCCTAATCTTGCTTTGCTTTACCGCGACTAACACCTGACCATTTGCGTCACTCTTGCGCCATTTAGCGGTACATTCTGAAACAGCTTCCGTATTAAGAAACAAGCGGGTCTCTTTGAACTGATTTTTAGTCTTCGTCTCTTGCATCGTGTATCGATGCAAAACACACTGTCGTTTAGTCACCGAGTCGTGCAATATATACAGTATATACCAAGAGCGTAGGCTTGGTCTGGGACATCCCGAACACCACCCCAAGGCTTAGAAGTAAACTTTTACGGAGAATATTGATTTTTTTGCGTTTAGTTTAGACAATAGCATCTGGTGTTTAAAGCACTCTAAAAGTACAATTGTCCTTTAAGTAAATAACTATGGACTCATGAATCAAATGCACACAAATAGAATGCATTCAGCGCGTCATGTTTATATTTGAGAGCAATTTAAATATGAAGTGGATGTGTTTTTGTGGAACTCACTTTTAAACATGCAATTTAAGGTCGTAACTTTAAACAGCGTCCTAGATTGACGCTTTGATAATTCACAAAGACTTTACCTTAAGCCCTGGAGGTCCAGCTGCATCTTCCTCAACCTGTTCCATAGCATCTTTACTTATTTTCTGAGTTTCCTATAATAAAATAAAACATGCGTGTATAAATATGATGATTGGTTGAGCATCTAAAACAAAACAGCAATGCTGATTACTCCAAATGAACTGACATAGGCTAATTAGAAACTCACCTGAAGCCCTGATGCTGTTTCCTCATCCTGCTCTACATCTGTAGTGGTTTGATGCCTTTTTCTGCGCACAAAATGGTTCATTCATTTTGTAGCCTATTATATGGCTAGCACGTTTAACACTCCTACCATATTGCGTGCAGTGCTATTTGGATATGATTGATCAAATAATTCATTATTTTTGAACAACCAACAGTGTTAACTTTACATTGCCAACACGTTTTTTTCCAGCACGTGCAATGCAGTAACAATCCTGCAAATACGGTGATCCCCCTTTTATCTCTGCATTGTGTAAACACAATACTTAAACAAAGTATTGGAACGAAAAATGTCAGTTTATTTTGATTGCAAGATTCTAATTGAGGCCAATTAACATACTTGGTGACGTACCATTCTATCATGATCGCGCGATTTCTATGCGACTATCCGTGCTGCACACTCTCAATAACCTTGGTTGAACACTTATAGAAACTAGGTTTAGTTGTGACAATATCTTGGGTAACATATACTATCAGTTCATACTATTTTCCACAGTAGAATCTACATTGAAAGCCTGGTCAGTAACAATGCTAATTTGCTTCTTTTTAGGTGACATTGCTGATCTACAAAGCACAAAAAGGGCCAAACATGTACTTGCTGAAGAGAAATGGGAATATTTTGCAATGTTTTGCTATGGCCTTGATATGGATTATATTTTGGCAAGCAGCCCTGATAAATTACCATTGTCGTCGACTCACTCCGGCTACCAGCTTGTATCAGTGCAACTGCGAAATAGCTGCAGATTGTTTATTTGACACTCCCCTCCCTCCGATCCAAACAGCAGCACAAAGGAGTTCTGCGAACTCCTTACCTTAGCATAAAATATGAGTTGGAACAAGTATCTAGGTACCTAGCGTCCCCCTCCTAAACTTACCCCCACTATTTGAACATAGCGTGGCACTGTCGGTGTAAAAAACGATTTAAAGTTTAAAATAATTGTCAGCCCGTTTAATCCTAACTTTGCCCGTTTTGAACACTAGGAGGCAGACTGAAGTCATCTTCCAGTTCTACCGAAACACAGACTTTTTTTTTGGTCACGGAATTAATTTAACCCCCCCAGAAAGAATAAAACAAACAAATGCAGTTTGGGTTTTGTGACAATATCAGCAGCGTCCATTATGAACACTTTTCGAAGAAATGTTGCAGATGGTGTAACCGTCTATAACATCGTGTTAGCTTGTCTACTTATCATATCCGATGCCACTGGCTACCTCATCCTGGTTTACCACTGACAAGCAACATTCTTTACTCACGACACACTATTGTTTCTGACCATATTCTTAAAACACAAGGTTTCACTCCAAACGGCAGTCCTCTGGACAGGAACTGGTTCCAGGAACCAGCGTGTTCCGAAAACCAAACAATAGGTGTGGGCTGTGTGGACGTTGTCAATGAAGGCGTCGTTCCTTAACGTCGTTTTCAAAAAAGGTTTATTTTTTTCCAACAATAATCAAAAACAAGAAAATAAACTCTTTGAGAAATAATAAATATACAATAATTTCTTTATGAACAAAATGGACAATTTACAACATCAGCCAACAATTTCGCTTCTCTTCCTGAGTTGTTTAAACATCAGGGACCGTTATTACATAGAGTTCATTAAAGAGTTATAGCTGTTATAGTCATTAGTAAGTCTATTCTCGTCATTATTTCTGTATTATTAATCGTGGGGGCACCAGAGTTCTCCTGGGGTTACACACAGTGTGTTATACTTGTTATTCTACGACATCGCTCTCATCAGTTAGACGAGCATCTTCCAAGCATCTTCGATCGAATTTTAAGAGACACGACACCGTCACAGACCCAATGTGCTGTGTTGTCGGACGACCCTGAGGTCAGAGAGCCCGGTCTGAGAGGTCGGAGGTCACGGGCACGTCAGAACTCCTCTCCTCTGACCCCTTCCCCTCCTAGTCCTCGTGTGCTGGTTGTGTGCGAGCGTTTCCCAAGCCGGCTGCGCTGCGGCAATCCGGAGACACTGCTTGTGTGTGTGGGTAGAGCGCCACCCTGTGGTCAGGAGGTGAACAGTTCGTGTGACAGGAGCCAGGCTAGCAGAAGACTAGGGAGGGTGAGGCTGAGGCTAGGGGTGAGGCTGAGGGAGGCGGAGCTGGGCAGGGCCGTGGTGGAGGCGGGGGTGGAGGGCTGTGCTGGGGGGTAGAGAGCTGTCCTCCTCCGCTGCTCCTGGTGGGTGAGGGGGGGCTCCACTGTCACATAGCCGTTTATTATCCTCACGCTGGGTTGAGGGGAGGAGCTACGCAGGAGGGGGAGAGAAGGTCACGATTAGGATGAAATCCGTTTTTTTATCGATTTTTAAATGTAATTAAATTGTTTACAGTTAATGACAGTAGAGGGAGGTTTCGACCAGTAGGGAGTTCATATTGTTTGAAGCAGAGCAGACCCAGTTATTCTAGAGTATTCTAAACGTGGCAGCGCTGTCAGCGCTGTGCCTTGGAACACAATAATTTCGTGTTTTTTTTAAAGTTTTAAGAGGAGTTAAAGCTGTGTTGGGCCCGTCAAAAACACCTTAATTTCTTTTCAACACCGCACAAAACGATTCAGCCTTTGCCTTTTCCCGTTCAACGAGCAAGAGCGAGCCCTCTCACCTGTCTGTGATGCGGACCCACAGGTCGCTAAAGAGACGTGGGCGACCGGGGCCTCGATGAGCCTTCCGGGGGCGCTTGTTTCGCCCAAACTCCTCCAGCTGGCTCAGGCTGTCAGGCAGGAGCATGTGTGGCAGCTCCTCCCCCAGGTCCTCCAGCTCCGCGGGGCGGGTCAGCCACCCGGAGGGGGAGAATGCCGTGCCTGCCTCGAGGCTGTCATCGCTGGGGTTCACCGTGGGGTCTTCCCTTTGAGGCGCGCCCCTGGAGACGAAAACAAACAGACGTCAAACCCAAAGCTAGCACGGAGACGTTTCGCAGGGCTGAGTTCAGCCGTGCGCTTGTTTTGTGTCTGCTTCACTGGTATATAAATGTTCAGCTAGTAAGCTCCATCGCGCAGCACTTGTCTGGATCTAGGGACTCTGTGGACTTCAAACAGGGGACATGAAGACCTCTGTTCTTGTAAAGTCTTTACAGCGTGCTAAAGGCAGCCACAAGCCAGCAGGGAGGGGCGGTGGCAGAGAGTCAGGGACGACTGCCCAGACCACCCTGAATCCTCTCCCTCATACCTCCACATCAGATACTTCTACTCCATTCTGCTTTCCATCTCAACTCCCTCCCTACCTCCCTCCGTACTTGCATGCTCATCACAGAGAACCTCCCTGTCCATAAACACCACTAGAGGTGTTCCGTCTTAAAAGGGTACCACAGGGCACTCACACCCCGTCTTTGTGTTCCCCCTTGGTGTTAGCTGTGTTGATGAGGACGCCAGCACAGCCAGAACCCACGTCTCAACTTCTGCTTCTTGAGTCGACGCGCCTGTGATTCCTTGCTCGTGACCCGCCCCCCCCCCCTCTCCTTCTAGGCAGAGAATAATATAACCTGATTGGTTGAAATGGGCCAGGTTGGAGGTTTTCACCGCCCGCACAACAGAACACGCTGCGACTTGTTCGCTCCCCCCCCCCGCACGTGTCGCCTCGCATCAAAAGGGGCCCCCGGAACGTTCCGTGTCGGTTCAGGTTCTCCCCGACCGCAATCAGTCAGTCCACTTGTCAGCTTTTTTACTGGGGAACCGCAGAGGAACCGCAGAGGCCTGCGACTGGCCTCGGGAGCCAGGAGGGGGAAAGCTTGCAGATGTAATCTGCAGATGGGGAAGTGGGAGAGGTTTGGGAGCTGGGTAGGCAGCCGGGAGGGGACGATGTTAAACTGGAGTTCCGCTTTATACGGATTCTCTCTCATCTCTCTCTTCTCTCTCTCTCTCTCTCTCTCTCTCTCTCCCTCCCTCTCTTATTTTCCCACTTTCGCCTGCTTGTTCCAGCGGGTGTTGGAATCGGCGCCGCTGTTGCTTAACCAACTAACTGCCTCTCGGATCACCTCCCCCCCGCCCCATCGCTCTCCACAGCCTGGCCCCGGGCTGGGTGGGAGGGAGGTTTGGAGCTCACGGCCGGGGACCCTTGAGGCTCGCGCGAAGAGCCCACGGCAATTCCTCCTCCGCGGGGGGGGGGGGGGGGTAAGGCCTGACGCGAGGCAGGGCCATGCCAGGGGCTGCAGCGAGCGGGCAGCTCTGGCAGCTCTGCGGCAGCTGTAGGCAAGCCGGGGTGGGAGGGGTGGGCTGGGAGGTGGGGCACACGGGGGGGCCTTTGGAGGGGAGGCGTGTGGGTATATGCTGATCGCGTTTCA
>BROE01000026.1:5246208-5261301 GCA_036571765.1 Plecoglossus altivelis
GCCGTAATGCTGCCCCCCCCCCCCCGGAACCAAACTCCCCCACCTTATTAACTACATGCTGACAATCTTCAAGGTCCTCTCTCTGTCTTTTCAGACCCCCCTATTTTATTATTATGATTTTCCTGATCATTCCTGAGGAGGGGGGGAAGGGGGGGGGATTAGGCGGCGGGGTACACTTTCTTGGCCGCAGAGTTCAAAGGCTGCGATGGGATTGGCTGCAGAGTGAGGAGAGGCCACCACTGAGTGTTGGACAGATCAGAAGGACAGATTGTAGCTCCTGCCCTCCTACATTACCCTACACTCTCCCCTCTCCTCCTTCCTTCCTTCCTTCCTTCCCCTTCTCCCCTCTCTTCCCACCCTGCCCTCTTATCATCTTCTCCTCTCCCCTTCCTTACCTCCCTCCCTCCTCGCCTCTCCTGTCCCCTCTCCCTTTCTCCTCTCCTCTGTCTTGCCCTCTGTCCTCTCCTCCCACCCTGCCCTCCTATACTCTTCTCATCTCCCCCTCCATCCCTCCATCCCTCCCTCCCTCCTCACCCCTCCTCTCCTCTCCTGCCCTGTCATCTGTGTCAAGCAGATATTTCATTAACTTCAGCTATGAACTCTTTTTATGGTCAGGGATAAAAAAAGCCCTCTGCATTCCGTGTGTGAGGTCAAGCTCTCTGTTTGATCTGCTGTATTTATTTTCTCGCTGCTGGCTGACATACATAAACAGTCTGAACAGAGGCCTTACAGAGACAGTTGGTCACCACAGCCCGGCAGAGGAAGTTGTTTAGCGAGTGTGTGTGTGTGTTGATGTTACCCTCCATAGCTACCAGACAGCCACCGGGCCACAGAAACACACCTGCTACTAGATCTTAGTTTGTTTCTTCATTCGTGTCCTGAGCCGCCCACTCCGGTACTCGATGTACACACCGACCCAAACCAGGAAACGTACACACATGCTAACACAAACTGGTACAGCCCCCACACCACACCACACACACACATAGCGTATACACGTGCACAGTATACACACACGCATACAGTATACAGTGTATACACACACCACCACCCATCCCCTGTGCTCCCTTGCTCCTGTGTGTGTGTGTGTGTGTGTGTGTGTGTGTGTGTATGTGTGTGGGTGTGTGTGTGTGTGTGTGTGTGTGTGTGGTGGCCACGTTGAGCAGGAGGTCAGAGTTAACATTGGTTGAGTGAAGTTAAGAAGCTGTGTGGCAGGGCCTGCATAGAGGCCAACACCAACACACCAGGGTGTCTACTGAGGCTTCAGTAGCTGTTCCCTCCTCTGGGCCCATCTGTGTGCTGCTCTCTCCTGCTCCTCTCTCCTTTCCTGCCCCTCTCTCCTGTCTCTCCATCCTGTGGGCCCGTCTGTGTACGGGTGTACTGCTCTCTCCTCCTCCTCTCTCCCATCATTCTCTGCTGTCTCTCTCCTGCTCCTCTGTCCTGTTTCTCTCCCCTGCTCCTCTCTCTAGCCTCTCTCCTGTCTTTCCTTCCTTCCTTCCTCTCTCCTCCCCCTTCTCCTCTCTCCTGCTCCTCTGTCCTGCTCCTCTCTCTTGCCTCTCTCCTGTCTTTCCTTCCTTCCTCTCTCCTCCCCTTCTCCTCTCTCCG
Organism: Plecoglossus altivelis; assembly: GCA_036571765.1. NCBI lineage: Eukaryota > Metazoa > Chordata > Actinopteri > Osmeriformes > Plecoglossidae > Plecoglossus > Plecoglossus altivelis. Next base: position 5,247,814 of record BROE01000026.1, read on the forward strand.
GCTCCTCTCCCCTGCTCCTCGCTCTAGCCTCTCTCCTATCTTTCCTTCCTTTCTCTCTCCTCCCCCTTCTCCTCTCTCCTGCTCCTCTGTCCTGCTACTCTCTCTAATCTCCCTCCCGTCTTTCCTTCCTCTCTCCTCCACTTCTCCTCTCTCCTGCTCCTCTCTCCTGTTTCCAGGGCCTGCTGCTCCAGGCTGGACCGCAGGGTCTCTAACAGGGTGTTCCTGTGCCTCCCTGGCTCCATCACTCAGCTAGCTCACCCTCCCTGTTTCAAAAACCTCAACCCCAGACCTCCGCCCTCCGTCCTTGCTCGCCCCGCTTCTCCTTGTCTATTTATCTTTCTCCCTCCACTTTCTTTCCGCCTCTGTCCTTACTCGGGCTCCCGTCTCCCCGTGCCATGCGTGCGCGAAGTTCCGTGCGTGAGCATGTCGCTGGCCACCACCCAGACTCCCAGTCTGTGCGTCCATTCAGCACTTCATTACACGCACCTTCCAATCCCCGCGTCCCTGCCCGCGCCCCTAGCCCCTCTCCACACCCCTACCCCCTCTCTGAACCTTCCCAAAGGGAAAGGGGAGAGGGAGGAAAAGGAGAGCCGGAGGGGGGGGGAGGGAGATGTGGGCTAGTGGACACCTGAGGTGGGGGAAGGGGGTAGGGGGGCGGCTGAGGGAGAGCAGAAGGAAGGGGGAGGGAGGGAGGAGGGGTGAGGGTAGAGGGTGACTCACACACTACACACAGACCGCACGCTGGGCGCTGTTGCTATGCTCCTAACAAACACAAGCTGCTGCTGCTGGGCCAGGAGAACAACAGAGGATGAAAGGGCACTGAAGAACAGAGACAAGGGGGCTGGAGGAGGGAATGGAAACGAGACGAACTCCTCCCTCAAAGTGGAAATGTTGATACTGAGAGGGGAGAGAGAGGGGAGAGAGAGCACAAAGAGGGAGGGAGAGAGGGGGGGGAGGGAGAGAGCACGAGGAGGGAGGGAGAGAGGGGGGGAGGGAGAGAGAGGACGGGGGGAGAGAGGAGAGGGAGAAAGAGCGAAAGAGAGAGGAAGAAAGTGCATCTTCCTGGTGGGCTCATTACACAGCGGTTCAGAGGACTACCACGACCCGTTCAAGTTCCAATGACTAATGTCACCGGGCTTCCAATAACTCCAGCGCCCCTACACCCAGCCGCTAGTGTGCTGTCAGGCATTTTACTGTGCCAGCACTTCCATAAATCCCACCCCAGCCTCCCAGAACAGGGGCCAGGCCAAAGAAATACTACCTGCCTCGCATCTGAAACAGCTGAACCGCCGCCTCCCAACAGAGCAGATCTCGCTCGACGTGTAAATCGGAGGAAAAAAGAGAGAGACCAGGAAATTCCACCCTGTGGTCCTCTCAAGCTCTGTTTTTAGGAGCGGGATGAACGAGAATCGAGAGTCTAACCCTTCTCTTCCTCCTCCCTCCACCATCGTTTTCGCTCCCCCGCGCACGCGGCCAGAAGTCATCGCACCGCACGGAGGTGTTAAGCGTGGTGCAGTGCTTAACATTGCCCCCCCCTCCCCCCGCCCCACCCATGTGACCGGGGGGCCAGACGGAGGTCAGAGCATCTTGATCAGCGTCGGGGACAAGCGCTGTCTGGAACCGGCCCCCTTGTTTCTGTCGGAATCCAGGAAGTGTTTCTCTGCTGGTTTTAAATATGTTTGCAGCGTGTATCTGTCATGTCCTGCAGTCACATGGTAAGACATGGTTGTACACAATGATCACAGTAACATACCTCACCAGCATCCCTGCATTGCTTTATAAATGACCAGAATGTAATATACAGGGGAGAGAACCACTTTCTCTAGGCCTCTAGAGAAGTCCTGTACCCAAGTCAAGTTCAAGTTCAAGTTGTGCTTTATTGTCATTCCGCTACATGCGGGTGCATACAGTGGAACGAAATTTCGTGCCTCACAGAGCCACGGTGCTACATAAGTACAAACCCCCTGTGTTCTCAATGTAAAAGACGAGTGTATAGATGAAACGTGTTGTACGTAATGATCACGGTAACATACCTCACCAGCATGACATAAATTGCTGTGTTCTCAGGGTGAGGAGGGGATGGGAGTGGGCGTCTTGGAGAGAGAAGGTAAGGGGGAGGGTCTGGGAGAGAGAGGAAAAGGGGGAGGGCGCAGGAGGAACTAACAGGGCTTGATCTCGAGGTGGGGTCAAAACGTTTTGCAAAAAAGAACCCCCAGAGTTTATTTTTATACCTGACAAGTCTGTACCCGGGAGGGGGGGGTGGAGGGGGAGGCGGAGGAGAGGTAAAAGAGGAGAAAAGGAAGGAGGGGGAAGAGGGGGGGGGAAAGGGAAAGAGGCAGACGGAAGACTTGTGGAAAAATACCTCTTTCTTACACGCATACTCAGACATGTACACACACAAGCGCACGTATAAACACATGTATAAACGTATAAACACGCTGCCACGGCAATGTAGTAGACATGTCTGATGGAAGCCATGTTGTCCACGCACTGTAGCTCTCTATCTCGTCTCATTCCTACTTCATCGTTTAGTTTCCTCTCCCTCCCTCCCTCCTAAATCAGAAGGCTAGCTTAGCTTAGCCTTTACACCGTTAGCTTTTACATCAGAGACGCTGTCGTCGTCTTTTTTTTTGGTCAGTTCCAGTCAAAGCAATGAGACTCCGTGCGTGGTGCGAGAGACTTGCACGCGCACGTGCGTTTGACGAACACGTGAATACTTGAACAGAGGAGTAAAGAGGGTGTCATTTACGTGTGCTGGGAAAGCACGGCTTTGAGACCATTAGCGTTGAGCGAACTGCAGTGTGTTGATTCAGCGTCTAATGAAGTGTGTCATCTCGCGGAAAGTTAATGAGCTGCGCAAATCTAATTACAGCTAGGAATCCACAATGCAGACTGAGAGAACTCTCAGGGCTATATGCTAAGCTAACTCAACAGGCTGTGCTAACAAACACGTCCATGCTAACCCTAGGTGCTAAATACCTCTACAGGATGTGCTAACAAGCATCGGCTAACATTAATCCTACATGCCAACGCTAATTCTAAGCATAACCAACCTTAGATGCTAGGATAACTCTACGGGCTATGCTAACCAGCATGGGTACGCTAACATAGCCAGAACTGAATGCACCAGCAGATAGAAGGGAGGACAGATGAGACCGCGAACAATAAGATGCAGTTGGAATATTGCACCTCTTCAATTAAGACTGTGGACAGCAACATTTCAGAGAGACCTTGTTAGTGTGGGCGAGTGTGTGTTAGTGAAAGAGAGAGTGTTGGGACAGAGAGCACGTGCGCACGACAGGAAATGTGTGAGCGTGCGCGTGTGAAAGAGAGAAATTGTGCGCAAGTGTGTGTGCGTTTGAGAGCGTATATGTGTGTGATAGAGAAATTGTACCCAAGTATGTGAGTTTGAGAGTGTGTGTGTGTGAGAGAGAGAGAGAAATTGTGTGAGTCTAAATAAAGATCCCCCCCACCATGGCCCCGGCCTTGCGACATGGGAGATGAGGTCTGTGTATCGTCAGTCTCACGCGGGGGGTGGGCGAGGGGGGGTGTGGGAGGTGGGGTGGCGAGAGGAACACGTTAGCCCTCCCAAGTGGGCACTATAACAGGACAGGAGCACCATTGTTAAGGCTATCATAGTGACACACACACAGACACACACGCGAACGCACGCAGCAAACACGGACACCAACAGACACCTGCAGGAATGACATACACAGCTGACAGGAGCAAAAACACCAAACGTCTTCCTCTGCCTCCACTATCTCTCCCTCCCTTCCCTCCCTCCCTCCCTCTCTCTCTCTCCTCTCTCTCTTCTCCTCCCTCCCTCCCTCCCTCCCTCCCTCCCTTCTCCTCTCTCTCTCTCTCTCTCTCTTCCCTTCCCTCCCTCCCCTCCCTCTCTCTCTCTCTCTCTCTCTCTCCTCTCTCTCCCTCCCTCCCTCCCTCCCTCCCTCTCTCTCTCTCTCTCTCTCACTAAAATCTTCCTACTGGAGGAGAAGGGGAGGAGGGTAAAGAAAGAATGACAAAGAACAGACAGTCATAGATGGCGTCTATGTGAGGCAGATGAGAGATAGGGGAAGAGAGGCAGTCAGGGGAAGATAGAGGCAGTCAGGGGAAGAGAGAGGCAGTCAGGGGAAGATAGAGGCAGTCAGGGGAAGAGAGAGGCAGTCAGGGGAAGATAGAGGCAGTCAGGGGAAGAGAGAGGCAGTCAGGGGAAGATAGAGGCAGTCAGGGGAAGAGAGAGTCAGTCAGGGGAAGATAGAGGCAGTCAGGGGAAGATAGAGGCAGCCCAGGGAAGATAGAGGCAGTCAGGAGAAGAGAGAGGCAGTCAGGGGAAGAGAGAGGCAGTCAGGGGAAGAGAGAGGCAGTCGGGGGAAGATAGAGGCAGTCAGGGGAAGATAGAGGCAGTCAGGGGAAGAGAGAGGCAGTCAGGGGAAGATAGAGGCAGTCAGGGGAAGATAGAGGCAGTCAGGGGAAGAGAGAGGCAGTTAGGGGAAGAGAGAGGCAGTCAGGGGAAGAAGAGAGAGGCAGTCAGGGGAAGATAGAGGCAGTCAGGGGAAGATAGAGGCAGTCAGGGGAAGAGAGAGTCAGTCAGGGGAAGATAGAGGCAGTCAGGGGAAGAGAGAGGCAGTCAGGGGAAGATAGAGGCAGTCAGGGGAAGAGAGAGTCAGTCAGGGGAAGAGAGAGTCAGTCAGGGGAAGATAGGGGCAGACAGGGGAATAGAGAGCAGTCAGGGGAAGGATAGGAGGCAGCCCAGAGGGGAAGCATAGAGAGTCAGGGGAGAGAGAGGCAGTTTCAGGGAAGATAGAGGCAGTCAGGGGAAGATAGAGGCAGTCAGGGGAAGATAGAGGCAGTCAGGGGAAGATAGAGGCAGTCAGGGGAAGAGAGAGGCAGTCAGGGGAAGATAGAGGCAGTCAGGGGAAGATAGAGGCAGTCAGGGGAAGATAGAGGCAGTCAGGGGAGGAAAAAGGCAGTCAGAGGATAATAGAGGCAGTTAGGGTAAGAGAGAGAGAGAGCCAAGGAAGGAACCAGTTTTGGCTATGTAGGGAAAAATTTGGATATATCTCTCCTGGCTCTCTTTCATTGAGCATTCATACCCACAACACCACACAGCACTGCAGAACACATGTGCGGCCTCTGCTTGTACAATAGCCTATTATAAACAGCACACACATACACACTCACAAACACAGAGACAAAAACGCACCCGCGTACACTTTAGACATACACACACACACACCATCTGTACAAAGTCCCTCTTACTAAAATACCAATAAACGAGTGTATATGTTCATCCTGCATCGTCACTGATCTACATCTCCGGGTTACACAGCGCAACACGCAACCTTGCACACACGCGACCTCGCGCACGCAATCATGCGCGCACAAACAAACTTTCTCTCACACCGCGTCCCCGCGAAGCGGTGGCGGGGCCACGGCTCTCACAGGAAATTCCTGGGGATGTTTTCAATAAGGGGAACGATGTGCCGAGCAGCAAGCAAATGAAAACCTGCTGAAACGCCGCGCTCGTACCCTCCCCTCGCTGCCCTCCCCCTCCACGTCGCACATACCGCTAATGAGCGTGTGTGTGTGTGTGTTTGTGCGTGTGTGTGCGTGTGTGCGTTGGATAATCAAAAGACCAAGCCCCTGGGAGAGCATGCGTTCTACCAACCAGCTTGTATCTGGCGCTTTGTCACTGGACATCCACGGGGGGTGGGGGGGTAAACCCCCGTTGATAGGATCATCGCTGGCCAGATCGCCAGCGTGGTCATGCCGTGTGGCTTCGCTGCGGCGCCGCTGCCAGCGTGGTTACATAAAGCTGAAGGGATACAGCTGACCACGCCCGCGCGGCCAGGCCTCGCTCGCACGACCTCGTCGGATCGTAGGGGAACGAGCGCTGGAAACGGATGTCACGGACGATGAAGGTCTGGATCAGACTGCTGTGCTTTTACGGAGGCGAGTTGTCGTGATCTGAGACGAGGATTATTATGGATGGGTTTTTAATGGGCAAGCGTGGAGTAACAGTCCAAAGCCTCTTTTTATTTCCTGTCTTAACCAGTATAGACCAACAGGGGGCAGTAGAGAGGGGTTTCTGACTGTCTGTGGTAAAAAAAACTTTTTTTTCACAGTCTTCTCTTGCTGTATTTGCATAAAGAACCTGTACAGCACGTGAAAATAGGACCCGGTTACGGCGTGTGTATGTTCGTGCGCGGACTGAATGCACGCGTGTTCTTGCGCGAGCGTATGTACTTGCGCGTGCGTGCACGCTCACGTAAGTGACTGCGTGTGTGGACGAATTTGTATGTGCGTCCAAGCATGCTTGTGTATATGTGTGTGTGCGAGGGAAGCAGAGATGGATGGCCTGCCCAAGCCGCTTTATACACACGTTGTATAGTTTAATTACCCCCGGAAAAAGTAATGGAAGGACCCGGTAACCCTAGAACGTCGTGACCTGGGAACCCCGGCCTCCCCCTGCCATTTTTTGTTTTTAGTTTTCTCTCTGTCCTTTCCGACACGGTTCCTGAAGTCGAAAGAGGTCCAGGGAAAAAAGGCAGGCGTGGCCGTTCATAGTTATCGACCGTATAGAGTCGACCTGCGACCTGCGATGACCGCTGTCTCTCTGAGCTCTCGGGGCTCCGTCAGAAGCCCGGAGCGAAGATGCCCCCCCCCTCCTCCAACCTTCCCCCAGGGGAACCGAATAGACCTCGACCAGCCCTTCCTAGGAGATGGGAGACCCAGAATGGAGCCACGACAGAGCCACATGTGTACCAAGATGAAACCATTGCCAGAAGCTGGTGCTCTGATTGCTAAATACGATCAGATGGACGTAGATGAAAGCTGGGATGGATGTGATGAGCCAACAGACGGAGCCATGTTATCAAGCGAAGCTCTAATCCTGGGACAGTCCCCAGTCTGTTTCTCCTCACCTCTCTTCTCCTCTCCCTTCCTCTCCCTTCCTCTGCCCTCTCTCCTCTCCTCTTCTATCCTCTCCTCTGCCCTCTCTCCTCTCCTTTCCTCTGCCCTCTCTCTTCTTCTCTGCCCTCTTTCCTCTTTCCTCTCCCTTCTCCTCTCTCGTCATCTCTGCCCTCTCCCCTCTCCTCTCGTTCTCTCCTTTCCCTTCTCCTCTCCTCTGTCCCCCTCTCTCTTCTCCTCTCTCCTTCCCTCTCTCCCCTGTCCTCTCCTTTCTGACCCTGACCCCTGGTTAGCACTGCCATGCTTCTCATCACCTCACACTCGCCTCCAGTCTTGAACGCTGGCCCGTTCAGGCCGGCTCAGAACAGTCAGGAACGGTCAGGAACAGTCCAAAACAGCCCGTCAGACGAGGCTACACAGACGCACAGACAGGTGACCTCCCAGTGACCCGGCACTCTCCCTCGCACTCCTCAGCCAGCCAGTCAAAGGTTAGCACAGAACCAACACTTCCATACCCCCCCCCTTTTTTCTCTCTGTTTGTCTGTCTCTGTATGTCTCTCTCTCTGTCTCTCTCTCTTTTCTCTCTCTCTCTCTCTCCTTCTCTTTCTCGCTCTCTCTGTCCTTCTCTCTCCCTCCGTCTCTCTTGCCTTCTCTTTCTCACTCTCTCTTTGCCCTTCACTCCGTTTTCCTCTCGCTCACCCTCCTTCTTTCGCTCTCCTCTCTCTCTCTCCTTCTCTCTCTCTCTCTCTCTCGCTCTTCTCTCTCCTTCTCTCTTTGCTCTCTCGCCTCTCTCTCTCTCCATCACCATAAACGGATTGGCAGGCTGTCAGAGCCTCCCTATTCATCATGCCGCATGTGCTCATGCCGTCAACACCCATCTGCACACATGCACGCACACCACACACCACAGACACACACACACACTGCACACTCACAGCACACACAAACACAGGACATATACTCTCACTCCCACACCGCACACACCGCACTCATGCACTACTCAAACACACACACACACACACATTCCCATTCCCTCAGGACTTGCAGCAGCATTCAGGAAACATTAGCAGCATTAGCTAGGAATGGTAATTGAAACAAACAAGTCTTGGTTTCTTCATTTCTGGATTGGGGAGGGAACTCGTAATTGGCATTTGGCACTTTCTGTGCGTGCGCGTGTGTGTGTTTCCGTGTGTGTTTCTGTGTGTGTTTCTGTGTGAACCGAAAGATCAGGTCTGTGTCTGGCGAGAGATGTTGTCCATGCATGTTAACGGGTGTTTACAATGAACAGTTTGCCCTCTCTCATGCAGGACAATAATAGACTTCAATAGTTACCAGATCTCAGGCATATGAAAACACGTGCTCAAACACACACACAGGCGCGCACACACACACACACACACAGATACACACCCGCAGACACACGCACAGGCATGCACACACAGGCACACGCACACACACATTCTCGGTGCAGATGCAACAGTAACTGTAGCAGTGTGCTCCATTAGGCTTTAGTAGTGTCAAGGGAGCGTCGAGGTCAGAGGTCATGGCTCTCCTTCATAACACAGCCTCCTGCCTTCATTTTGCTCTTTCTACCAGAACCACACTGACCGTGTCAGTGAAAGGACCAGCAAGAAAGGACCATCTACCGTCTCCTCCTCCTCCCCCCGTCATCCTCTCTCTCATCCTCTCTCTCCCGCCCCTGTCATCCGCCCTCTCGTCCTCTCTCTCCGGCCTCGTTCGGTTCGCTCCGTGCTACAAACACGCCCCTCCCGGATCCCCCCTCCCTTGCCCGCAACTCTCCCCTCCCCTCTTCCCTTCGCGACTTCCTCCTCCTCCTCCAATCACCTGCTCCGAAGGCGAAGAAGAAGCTCTGCGCGGGGTTATGCAGCAGCAGGGCGGCGACTCGGCGGGCCATGCGCTCGTTGCGCTTGTAGATGAGCTCCTGGCGGAAATAGCTGTCAATCTGCTGGGCTGTGGCCCTCTCGTGGTCTGGCAGAGAGCTGTTTATGAAGTGAGGGAGCTGGAGGGGGGAGGGAGGGAAGGAGGGAAGGAGGGAAGGAGAAGAGAGAAAGAAGGAGAGGGAGAGAGAGAGTGGGGCTCAGGGGGGAAGGGAAAGCAGCCGGCATCAAGGGAGAGGCAAGGGTAAACGGAGAGGGAGAGAGAGAGAGAGAGAGAGAGAGAGAGAGAGAGAGAGAGAGAGAGAGATAGAGAGAGAGAGAGAGGTACGTAGTGTTACTGACGTGCAGGCCCACGTGTGTGTGTGCCTGTGTGTGTGTGCCTGTGTGTGTCTGTGCCTGTGTGTGTGTGTGCTTGTGTGTGCGTGCCTGTGTGTGTGTGTGTGCCTGTGCGAGTGTGTGAGACCTGGCAGTAGAAAGTGTTCTTGACATTTCTGCCAGGGTGCGTAGCGTGACAGACCCATGGAAAATGACGGCTTGCTCGACACAACCCTCAAGGTGTGTTTGTGCGTGCGTACACAACACGTGTGTGTATGCATGCCAGCGCGTGAACGTGTGCTTAATTGCTGTTGGACTGATTTACAGCCAGCCAAGCGCTGGCCGTGGTCCTGTCCTGGCCGGGTCTAGGGGTCCTACAGGTCATTAATCTGCAGGGAAGTAGGAGGGGGTTGGGGAGGGTGGAGGGGGGTCCAGGGAGGGCGCAGCTCAGGGGGAACGGGGGTCCGTGCGGCCTGTCCTGGCCTGGTGAGCTCCGCCCCCCCCTCCCAGTGACTGACGGATTCTCCTCCCACTCTCAGGAGATAGGACACTTGCAAGGAACAAGCTCCTTCCCTCTTCTCTTGAAGGGAGGGAGGTAGAGAGAGAATCAGGAAGGGGTTGTGTGTGTGCGAGTTCCCTCCCATACACTCTCAATCAAAGTGTGTAGTATGCACAAGGCCATTATCCACTTACTGTCTCATACTCGTATTGTTTATGACCTTCTAATCTATTATCTGGCCTTTTCCATCCTCTCTAAATAGTAATATCCCTCTTTATTTTACCCTCTCTCTTTCCTTTTCTCTCCCTCTTTCTCTCCCTGTCCCTCTCTCTCTCCCTCTCTCTCTCCTCTCCCTCCCTCTGGTCTGCATTAGAGGCAGAGTAGGAGGCCTCCATGCTCTCCCTGATGAATGAGGACCACTTGTGCGTTTCATGAAAACGAAGAAGTGCTCGAGGAGAGGATGGGGGGGTGTGGGGGGGGGATGCATGCAGATAACTTATCACAGGAAAGCCCATTAGCTATACTATGTCTGGGCTGCTGGGGAAATGCTGAGCGACAGCGAGATATTTCCTCCCTTCCTCACCCCCAGTCGCAGCCCCTCCCCTGGCTTCCTCCACCTGGCCTGACTTGTCACCAGGTGAAACAGGGCAGTGGTTGAGGCTCAGCTCGTGCCTTGCCGGCTTTCCCATGGCCTCCTGCTTTTTAGGTGATCCGTCCGGCTAATTAAACACCATTTCGTCCGCGTCGCTCTCCTTCCCCTCTTCCACCTTCTTCTGGAGGGTCGGTTGCCCCTCCGGGGCTGCGTCAGGCATGCCCGTGTTCTGAACATTGCATTTGACCCTCGTTCCTTCTCCCTTTACTAGGTTCCCCAGTCAGGCTCCCCTCTTGACTCTTCCTCATCAGTGTGTAGCGGTCAACTCCTTGCCGGGATGCAGGTGTAATCGGCTCGGGGGGGGCGAAGTGCCGGCCTTCCTTCCCTTTCATCTCTACGCCGTACTGCATACACCTGCTCCTTCTTCCAGGCAGCGCGCGTCGCCCTGCTCCCTGGGGGTATAGTGCGACTGTGTGGTGGTGGCTGTGCGCTCACGGAGGGGCGGTTTGTGGCTCGGCTGCTGCTCCAACCCGGCAACCGGTCGCACACATCACTACACACCAGGACCTAACTCATATTAGTGGCTTATCCACAATATTCCCGGACAGAACGCTCTACCGTTTTAACAGCACTTTTAACCAGAGAGAACAGACAACGCTATGAGCGGAAAGGGCGTTTAAGGTCTGAGCCGACAGACACGCGTCGTACATAGAAGCTAGAGACGGAGGTAATGGGACAACGTCAGAAAGATTAGGACGGGATGGACACACGCGCACCAACATTTGAATTAGAGTTTCCGAACAAATCAGGAGTAGATCATTAGGATTCGCGAACATGTACAGACAACCACCTACTGGGCGTGGCCGCCTCAAGGCGGGGCAGGGGGGGGAACGGGTCTGGGAATGGACACGAGCAGTACGGTCTGGGGTTCCACCGCCCACCCTTCTACTACGCCCCTGAATGCTCTCGCCCCTCCTCCTACCTCTCCCACTGGTCCTCTAAGCTGTGCTGCCGCGAATCGGTCGTTTTCATTATAAACCTGACGTGTGCAGAGGGGCAGAGGACGGCCAAGAGAGGCTTTCCTGTGACCTGTGTGCTGAATCTTCTCTAGGAACGGGCCCGAGTTTTACGGGAAGGAGCCGAGAAACTGTCTAGAGGAATCAAGTCGAACTCAAACACAAATCCTTACTCTCTTCTTAGCTGTCTCTCTGTCACCTCCTTCCTATTTCTCTCTCCTCTGACTCCTCTCTTTTATTATTTTCTCGGCAGTCCTTCTGTGCATGACGAGGGGGAGGGGGGGGGGCATTAAGAGAAAATGAGCCGGGGAAAATAACGGACGTCTACTCAGTCGCTCGCGCGGCCGGGCTGAGCTGAGGTCGGGCTGACTGACCTGGGAGGTGTCGTGGTTGAAGATGATGGAGCTGAGGTCTCCGCAGTTGTAGTGGGCGATGAGGTCCTCGGTGGTGTAGGAGCCCTGGAGGCTGCCCGCCCGGACGCTTTCGTGCTGGAGGAGGGTCTGGTTCAAGGCGAACAGCACCTGGGGGGGAGGGCAAGTGGAGAGGGGAGAGGTTAGCAGGCTGAGATGTTGATGGCTGTATTCAAGGTCATGGGTTCGAATCCTCGCGCACGCGCTGTACTGCGCTTTGCCAAATTGCATTCTAGCAGTTTAATGGCGGGGCACACGTTCCAATCCCACTCGCTTTAGATCACAGCGAAATGAACACATCGCGACTTGGAAGACGTTGTCATGAAGCTTGCGTACTGTACCCATGGCTGCCATGACAACTATCCCGGCTCTGGAAGAGCCCGGAATGTAAACAGTCTCCTAGTCTCATTCCTAGTCTCAGTCTACCACCGCGAGTTCCCCTGTCCTATTTGGTCTCCCAGGACCCCTGCAGGTTAAACCAACCACAAGAGGGATAGCCCGCCTCCAGCGTCTCTCCCCAGGAAGAGCGCAGGGGGGAGGGCAGTAAAGAGAGAGAGTGCTCCTTTTCAAATAGTTCCCTCCCAGCCCTAAGCACCGTAAATTTATAGCCCACCATTAAAATAAAAAGTAAACCCTCTTTAGGGAGAATTTACGGTGTGAGGCGGCCAGTAGGGCTAGTGACACCGCAGCTGTCCCAGGCGCAAAGGGTTAACCTCGCCGGGGCCCCGCCCCTCTAACTCCCATGATGATCCGGGATTGGTCTGGCAGCCGCTGTCATTCATGGTTAAGTGTTCTGACAGGAGGCTAAGGTGGTGGAGGGAGGAAAAATAGAAACGTTGAAAAACAGAGGGGGGAAACTGGTGGAGGGAAAAGAAGAATGAGGGAGTGATGGGATGGAGAAAGATGGAGAGAGAGGCAGGACAAGAGAGAGAGGGGGAGAGAGAGCGAGGGAGAAAATGAGAGGAAGAGAGAGCGAGAGAGAGAGAGAGAGAGAGAGAGAGAGAGAGAGAGAGAGAGAGAGAGAGAGGGAGACAGAAAAGGGTGTTCTGAGTTCAACAGATTTGGTTTCAAATGGTCTCACATTCCGCCCACTAATACATTCATATCCTATGTGGTGTGGTAGCTTGATTTGATTGGAGCACACGACTGAGGTTGTATACATCCCAGTGGAACCCCCCACCCCCACCCCCGGCCCCCTCCCCCCTCACATCTTTCCCTGTAATCCCGTTCGCCCCCAGCAGGCCTGGGGAGACTGACAGCTGGCAGTAAATACTGATGGGAGACTGCCAGAACGCCTTGATTTGTGGAGCGACTTCAGGCCCCGCAGCTGCACCCCCCGGTCCAGCCCGGAGAGAGAGAGTCCCAGGACCGGGCCGTAACTCACACAATTACCTTGCGTTTTTTTGCACTCACTCATTGGTGGGTCCACGGCTTATTGCGCCGCCTTACCGTGGCGTCGCTTAAACTGCCGTTGACCCCCCCCTCTAATAGGCTCCGTGCGCCCCGCGGCCCGCCGAGCCCAGCCCCCGTGATTGGCCAGGGCTCCGAGAGGATTCCGAGGTCATGGCGTTTGCTAAGCAGGCACCGGCTCTTACCTAACGAGGGGAGACACCGCTAGTTAAGAGGCCTCCGGACCTCCTCAGCCTTCCTGCTCTCTCTTCCTCCTGCCTCTTCCTACCTCACTCTCTCTCTCTCTCTCTCTCTCCTCCTCCCTCGTCTTTCCCATGTTGGCCCCCCCCTCCCTCCCCTCCCTTCCTGTGGCCTCGTGAGCTCAAAGCACATCCCAGGACAGGATGTGTTATTCATCCACTCCGACAAGTGTCTTTTCAGCCATGAGTGTGCCCCG
>BROE01000026.1:5266198-5303452 GCA_036571765.1 Plecoglossus altivelis
CCCCCCCCCGTCTCATGCTTCTCATGTACGACGCGTGTCGGCTCAGACCTTTAAACGCCTTCCGCCTCATCAGCGGTTGTCTGTTTTCCCTCTCCGTGGTAAGAGTGCTGTTGAAAACGGCTAGAGCGTTCTCGTCGCGGAAGGGCTGTGATTGAAGGACTATTATGAGTTCATGTCTGTGTGTGTAGTGCATGTGTGCTCGTTTGCGTGAGAGAGCGCCGAGACAAGCGCTGGTGGACGGATCGACAACTGGGAGAGGGAGGGAGGGACGGAGATAGGGAGAGAGAGAGAGAGGAGGAGAGGATAGAGAGGAGGAGAAAGAGAGAAAGGGAGAGAGAGAGAAAGGTAGAGAGAGAGAGAGAGAGAGAGAGGAGGAAGGCGAGGGAGAGACATGTGTTTAGATTTAGCAGGAGGGAGCTGACAGTGAAAGCTGCTGAGCTACTCACCCCTTTTCTCCCCCTTCATCCCCACGTCTCACCCTGTCCACCCCAACAGGTCTGGAGCACAGCTGGTCCTCCACCCCTCTCCCTCAACCCCCTCCCTCATCCCCTCCCCACTACGGACAGTACAGGATCTCACTATGCTTCACAGTTATCGTCAACATCGCTCTCCCCCTCCCTCTCTCCCTCCCTCCCTCCCTCTCTCCCTCCCTCCCTCCCTCTTCCCACTACTGTTTCTGAACTTTGTTTATTTTCCTTTCATCTTCTCTTCCTCCTTCCTGGTTCTGATCCTACTCCCACCTTCCTGCATGTGTGTCTGGATCTGTTGTGGCCCGCGTGTGTGTGTGCCATGCGGTCGTGTGTGTTGACTAAGGATACAGTGCTGCCTTGTGTGTGTGTGTGTGTGTGTAGAGCAGCAGCAGCCCCAGGGAGAAGGCAGGACCAGCTATGCTCTCTCTTAAGTCACGGCTCCTTCAGACACTAAACACTGGCGCGGTGTAATACCAGACAAACGCGCCATTTCACGGCAAATCAGCGGGAGAAATGTCCAATTTCACGCAACGCACTCAACATGGAGGGATGGTGTGTGTGTGTTACAGTAAGGTGTGTGTATGTTGTGCACGTGTGTGTGGATACACGTGCGTGTGCGTCTGGGAGAGTTGCGGGAGGAATCCTGATGCTTGGAGGTCAGCATGTCCCGTCATTCTCAATGTACTTTATTACATTTTGAAAACGTTCTGTCAGCACGTGCGTGAATAGAGAGCAGGAATCATCTTCCCAATGAGAACAAGCTGGCGGAGACGGATCAGAGAGGCGGGAACAGTCCTACTACACTGCCTGCCTGCCTGTTTGTCTGTCTGTGTGTCTGCCTGTCTGTCTGCCTGTCCGTCTGTCTGTCTGTCTGTCTGTCTGCCTGTCCGTCTGCCTATCCGTCTGTCTGTCTGTCAGTCTCTCTGTCTGTTTGTCTGCCCGCCTTCCTGCCTGCCTGCCTGTTTGTCTGCCTGCTCATCCTGTCTGCCTGTCTGTCTGCCTGCCTTCCTGTCTGTCTGTTTGCCTGTTCGTCTGTCTGCCTGCCCGTCTATCTGCCTTCCTGTCCGTCTGTCTGTCTGTCGTCCTGACTGTCTGTCTCACCATCTGTCTGCTTGTCTGCCTGCTATCTCTCTACTTGTCTGTCTACATATCTGTCTGTCTGCTGTAGTGCTGTGAGAGAGTTACGTCAATGCCTTCAGTAGATACCAGCTTTTTTCCTGGTGGAATATATTTGCTTGCCATGTCTTCTTTGTTACACTGGAGCAATCCCCCTGTTGAGCACAGCACCTCATGTGTGTGTGAGTGTGTGTGTGTGTGTGTGTGTGTGTGTGCGTGTGTGTATGGGCGTAACGTTTAGCTGAAGAGGAATGAGGAGTGTGCTCACCCAGGACAGCCTGTTAGAAGGTTGTGCTGTGTTCAACGTTCTGTCATGAACTTCTTAACACACACATACACTTCCCCTGCTCTGCTATGCACACGCACAGACACACACACACACACAAGCACGCACACACACACACAAGCACGCACTCCTATGATCAGAGTAATACATCATGAAAGCTCCTGACATCCCTCTTGGCCCCCCTTTCTCTCTCCTCCCTCTCTCCTCTTTCTCTTTCCTCTCTCTCTCTCCTCCCTCTCTCCTCTCTCTCTTCCCTCTCTCCTCCCTCTCTCCTCTCTCTCCTCCCTCTCTCCTCCCTCTCCCCTCTCTCTCTTTCTGCTCTCTCTATCTCCCTATCCTCTCTCTCTGCTCCCCTCTCGCTCTCTCCTCTCCTACTCTTTCTCCAGAGATCCCAAAAGTAGCGTGGAAACGGAGTGTGAATTGAAAGCAGATGAGGCCTCTAGTAACAACCAGTCTGAAACGTTTAATTCTTTAATCCACGGTAACATGGGTGCACTTCAGCCTCCTCGTTTCCACTTCCTCAAGGCCTCTTCCCCTTGGTACAGGTCCTCAGCCAACCCTCCCACAAGCACCCAGCAACACACACACACACACCGCACACACACACGCATTTTGCTTTCGCCTGTCCCTGAGTCCCAGACAGGCAGTCGAGCCAAAACGCAAGAGACGTAACGACTAAATGAACGACTCAAAGAGAGTCGGAGGGCGAGCGGCGGGAGACGGAGGGAAGAGGAAAGGAACACGACCGGGAGAGAGAGAGAGAGAGAGAGAGAGAGAGAGAGAAAGGAACGAAGGAGACGAGAGCGAAAAAAAAGCGAAAAGAAAAGCACGCTAGTCCCGGGAGGAAATACGCTGATCCTGGGCTACTCTAGAAGTCTTGTACTGTTGTGTAAGTGTGAGAGGGAACGGTGGACTGGAGAGGCGGCCGGGGCTTACGAGCTGCCGTGGTGTTGGTGACGTGGGGTTGAGGTGGAGGAGTGCGTGGGGGTGTGTGGGGGTGGGGGTGTGTGGGGGGGTGGGTGGGCACAGTTGGCCATAGATTGGTTGATCTTAGTCGGCTGTGACTAAAAGCATAGCTGGCTGCCTTTTAAAACCCAGGGCTTTTTAATACTGCCATGAGCCTCTAATTATTTTATAAATCTTTAGTTAGGCGCTGGGCTGTGTTGATTTGAGGATTGTCCAAGACTTTGAATGTTTATGTTACTCCCCCAGACTATTTACTGCTCAATGTGTTCCTCCTCATGTTCTGTGGTGGGTGTGTGTGTGTGCGTGCGCCTGCGAATATGGCAGCGTGTCAGAGTGTGTGTTGTTGTTGTTGTGTTTGATTGCGTGTGTGCGCGTCTGCGGCACTCCAGGGATGAGGGTGTTGACGGGCGAAGCTGTTCGTTTTCAACAGCGGCGGCGGGAGCACCAAGCAGGGCTGTGTTTGTTCTGCGGCAGCAGAGATGCCTCCTCCCGTGAGGCTTCCCCGCGCGCAGTAGCTCCGTCCGTCTGCGAGTGTCAGGACTGTCGGTCAGAGTCCCCCCCCCCCCCCCGCAAACGAGACCGCAGTTTGGGACGCGCTGCGCTTCTCCTCAACCGCCCCCCCCTCCCCTTCTCCCCCGAGGGTCTCTCGCAGGAGGATCTGCTAGCTGTGGAAAAACGCAGCGCCGTCACTGCTACAACGACAGCTACGCTGATGGTTTTAGCGGCCGCCTGTCTGTTTGGGAAAACATTTGGTTAGGACCACAGCAGAGCCTGGCTTCTGGCCTCTAACAGGGGGGTCTGGATGGAGAGGGGACGGGGGGGATAGGGAGGGTAGAGGGGGGAGGGGCCGCAGCCTGGGAACCGCCTGTGGCAGAGCAGCAACGTCAACAGTGAGCCAGAGCAGCCTGGAGGGCCCAGGGGCAGACGCGGTCGACGGCCGACCACGGCGGTCTAGCTCTGAGGGGGTTGTGGTCAGCGCGATCCACGAGTCACCAGGGCTGTGGCTCTCCAGCAGGCTGCTAATCATGAGAGGCTGACGAGGCCAGAGAGGTGAACATACCCAAAGCCGCTCTGTCAGGACTGGCCCCTGTAAAGCTCCTGAACCGGGAGTCATGAACTGCCACAAGAAGGGGTGAGCAGCAGCAGGAAGTGATGAACTGCAACAGGAAGTGATGAACTGCAACAGGAAGTGATGAACCATACCCGCCTCCCTCAACCTTCTCCTCTGCGCTCATCCCTCCTCTATCTATATGAGATCTGCTGAAGGCAGAAGTGCACGTAGACACACACGCACACGCAGACACACACACATACACACACACACACACACACACACAGACACACACGGGAAATCCCTTGCACTCCACACTTCTCCTTGACCCCGACCTGGCCCTGCTGGTATCTCTCCAAAGATCCGAAACTCAAACACAACACAAGTCTGTGCGAGCGCGCACACACACACACACACTCTCGTCCTCGCTCTAACGCTCTCTTACACACAAGAGCTTGTAGTTCCACTGCTCTCTTAATAAGGCAGGTCTCACCACAGTGGAAATGATTACCCGTCAAATCCCCCTGCAGAGTACAAAGCTGTTTATGTCAGGGTTATTGTAACTCCCCCTTCTTCCCCCTCCCACCCTCCCCCCAGCTCTGTTCTTAAGGGTAGGCCACACGGCTGAGCGGGGTGTGTATGCAGAGGAGGAGGAGGGGGGATTGTGTGTGTGTGTGTGTGTTCCACTATGACACTGTCAGGGGAAGTTTTTTTTTGGTTTGTTTTAAAAAAAGTTTTTTTACAAACCTCCTCGCTTACCAAGCCCCCTACTGGGCCAAAGCCTTTCTTAATTAACACAGTGTTTTATTTAGTCGCTGTTGCTTTTTGTACCTGCGGAACTTCGAGGCTCTCTTGGCGACTCTCGATTTGCCTCAAATTTGCTTCTCAATTTGCTTTGGGTTTTAAAATGAGAAACGATTCCCCATAAGCTCTCTGTAAAGTGTTCAATGAAAGTTCAGTCTCTGAGAAACAATGGCTGTCCAAGTCAGTCAAGGTGAAACGGAGGTATGTTGCTGCGCTTTTGTGTGTGTGTGTGTGTGTGTGTGGAGCGTGTGTGTGTGTGTGTGGAGCGTGTGTGTGTGGAGCGTGTGTGTGTGTGGAGTGTGTGTGTGTGTGTGTGTGTGGAGTCTGTGTGTGTTGGTATGTGTGTGTATCAGTAACCCAGTGAGAGTGTGGTCATGGATGATCAGCCGTGGTTGACGCGACTCCATGCCGATCTTCAGCAAAATAGTCACACACACCACTAACACACACACACACACCACTAACACACACACACACACACACCACTAACACACACACACACACCACTAACACACACACACACACCACTAACACACACCACTAACACGAACACACACACACACACACTGACCACAGCTGTTGAAGGCCATGTTTGTTGAAGCTCAGATGAAGTGAAGGATATACTAGGACCTTATGCTGGCTTGAAGAAGGGAAGGAGGAGGGGGGCTGAAAAAAACCATGTTAACATGCCTCAACCAACTAGCAACACACACAGTCACACACACACACACAACACACACAGTCACACACACACACAACACACACAGTCACACACACAACACAGACAGTCACACACACAACACACACACAGTCACAAACACAATACACAGACAGTCACACACACAACACACACAGTCACACACACAACACACACAGTCACACACACAACACGCACACAGTCACAAACACAATACACAGAACCCAGACAGTCACACACACAACACACACAGTCAAATACACACAACACACACAGTCACACACACACACAACACACAATACACACAACCACTCAGACATAGACTCATTTCTGCGGTCCAGAAAAACATCAACATGCACTAGCGTTACCCCAGTAACACAATGGCCTCTTTTTCTCCTCTTCCTCTCTTCTTTCTTCCTCTTTTTCTCCCCCCTCTCCCCCGATACCACTTCTTTCCTCCCTTGTCCTGGTTTGGTTCAGCTCAGGTCAGCATGTAACCATGGATACAGGCCAGGAATGACCAGGAGTCAACAGACGGCCGTGGGGCGCCGCTGCGAACCCCCCGTCTAGTTTACAGCACCCGCTCCCCTGCAAACCGGGATGCCCATTTTCACCGCACACACCGAGATCCCTGGGTGTCCATGACAACGGTCAACAGTGGAGGAGCGACAGCGAAACAGAGGGAGAGAGGGAGGGCGAGGGAGGGAGGAGGGTAGGAGGTGAGAGAGGAGGACAGGAATGGAGGACAGCGAGAGAGAGAGAGCGAGGGAGAGAGAGAGAGAGAGAGAGAGAGAGAGAAGGGCAGGAGGAGAGGGAGTGGTGAGGCTGGATGAGTGGGAGGGGTGGGGCTGGGTGAGTGGGAGGGGTGGGGTAGGTGGAGCTGGGACCTGAACCAGGATACGGAGGTGAGGTGGGGAGGTGTTGGTATGTGTCCGGGTTGGGATGGGGCCAAAACGGCGTCATCGGGGCGTCCGAGCGCCAGACAGCAGTGTGTCACTCCCGAGGGACGGGTGACACAGACACATGTTTATCATTGAAAGGGATTGACCTGGATTCCTTTCATCTGAGACTGGCTGTTCCCTCACTCTCTGTCTGACCTCTCAGTCTTTATCTCTGTCCCTCTCTTTCTGTTTCTCTACCTTTCTCTCTCTCTCTCTCTCTCTCTCCCTCCCTCTCTCTCTCTCTCTCTGTCTCTCTCCCATCTGCTTTTCATCATCTCTGATAGTGAGGCTTGGGAGAGGCTGGACCGTAATAGTGAGGCTGGAGAGAGGCCGGAGTCAATTAGTGAGGCTGGACTCTAATAGCGAGTCTGCAGAGGGGCTGGACTCTAATAGAGAGGCCGGACTCTAATAGTGAGACTGCAGAGAGGCTTAACACATGGTTGAACCAGGTTGAGTTTGAACCTTAAACCCCTTGCATTTCTGATTTGATTGCTGCATATCATCCCTGACTGACTGGCTATGTGTGTGTATGCACATATGTGTGTGTGAGTCTTTGTGTATATCTGTGTGAGTGTGTGACAAAATAAGAGTGAGTTGTTAAACTGAACTAGGGATGCTTGCCTTCCCAAAATAAATGCACACATATATCTGGCATGTCTGGCCTCCACCTCCCCCCCCCCCCCCCCATCCTCTCCCACTCCCCCCTCTCTTCACACACATGCTGTAGTCTCACACACACACACAGACACACCACACCCACACCCACACACACACACGCAACACACCACTCGGAGTAGCTGTCAGTCCCTGTTAGCCTTGGCATTCTAGTTAGCACGCGGTTTGGATCCTCTTTCAGAGAAGCCGAGCATCAAATCTTTCCCCCTCAGCCCTTCCAGAGAGAGCGACAGACAGAGAGACAGACGGACAGAGGCAAGAGAGAGAGAGAAGGACAGAAACAGACAGAAAGAGCGACAAAGACGGAGACAAAGACAGAGAGGGAGACAGAAAGAGAGCGGGAAAGAGAGAGAGAAAGAGAGAGGGAAAGACAGAGACATACAGGAAGAACGAGACAGAGAGAAAGAGAGAGACAGACAGACGGACAGACAGACAGACGGACAGACAGACGGACAGACAGACAGACAGACAGACAGACAGAAAGAGACAGAGAGACAGAGAGAGAAAGAGAAAGAGAGAGAGAGGAGGGAGGGCGAGAGAAAGGGAGAGACAGAGAGAGAGAGAAGTCCAAGGATGGAGGGAGGGCTAGAGAGACAAACATGACCTCTTTAACATTCCTCTTCAACATGTCACTGCCCCTATGTTGATAAGGATTGATTGAAAGGGATGAGACTCAAAAACTCAAATCAGCTTTGAGGCAGCTTCTCAGTATTGGCAAAGCTCTCCGTTTCCTTTAAAAGGGTAATACTGGAAATGTATTATATGTATATCCTGTATATTCTGAAAATGCAACATTTAACAGAGTAACTCCAGCTAAACCCTGTAGAGCATCAAAAGCAAGCTGGAGAATAAATACCACTTAGAATAGCACATTTCACATTTGAAAAATGTTACTTTAAAGTTTCAAACAGAGCCAAAAGCTCACCCATTGGCTGACTAAAAGGAATTTATTTGTATTTCTCCAAGAGGCAGATTGGAGACCGGCGATAGAGTCAGGTTGCGTTTTACAAGACAGCAGTCAGCAGCCTCTGGGTGGCCAGCACCCCCAAAACCTGACCCAGGACCAGCGCTTGTTACCATGCCTTCATCAGTACCTGAGACGACTCCTAGTTACCACTGGTCCCAGGTCAGTAGGTTTCTACCCAGAGGAGTATCAAACAGCCCCTGCTTTTGAAGAGGTAGTACCAGGCCTATGTCTGGATGGTTCGATATATAAGAGAGAGAGGTAGAGAGGGAGAGAGAGGGATAGGAAAGAGGGAGAGAGAGAGAGATGGGAAAGAGGGAGAGAGAGGGAGGGGAAGAGAGGGTGGAAATAGAGAGAGAGTGCGAGAGAAAGAGAGGGAGGAAAGAGAGTGGGGAGAGAGGAAGGGAAGAGAGAGTGAGAGGGGAGAGAGGGAGAAAAGAAAGAGGGGGAAGAAAGAGAGAGAGAGTGAGAGAGGGAGAGAGAGGGAGGAAAGAGCGAGAGTGAGGGGAGAGGGGGACAAAAGAGAGAGAGGAGAGAGGGAGGAAAGAGAGAAGAGAATGAGAATGAGGAGAAAGAAATGAGAAAGGACATAATAAAAATATTATTTTTCAGAAAGAGAGAGAGAGGAAGACAGAGAGGGAGAGAGGAAGAGAGAGAGGGGGAGGGAGATAAAGAAAGAGAGGGAGAGAGAGAGAGAGGGAGAGAGGGAGAGAGAGTAAAGGCAGTAAAGTGCAATGATGGATCCCTCCATCTCCACAGCTCTGCCACGCTAAAACCATACCGCGCCGAGAGAGCTTTCCTCTGTTCTCGTGCACTCATCTCCTCCCCCAGCCCCTCACCCCTCTCCCCCCCAGCCCTCATCCCTCAACCCTCACCCCTCTCCTCTCCCTGGCTGTTCTCTAGAACTAAAGCCTGGTGTGTTTGAGCTGTGCGTGGCTGTGCAGGTAGACATGGCAGCAGCCCTGGGGCTTCCTCGGCCAGCCTCCTTTGTCAGGAGCTCAGAATGGATGAGGCTCCTCTCTGACAGGACAAAGTAGACTCTTTACCGTCCCCCTCTGTAACTATGGGACTCTCTCCACCCCCGGCAACAAACAGCATGACAACAACTGTCCTGCTGACAAGGTAGGCAAACACCTAACCACTTTGTCAGGCTCGCAAACCCTCTGGGTGTACAGTGCGTGTGTTCTGTACACACAGACACACACATATGTACTGTACACACACACACACACACACAGAAGCCCTATCCCACCTGTTTCCCAGGCTAGTCAAGTGTGAGCTGGGAGTCTCTCGCTGGTCAAACAGAGGAGATCTGCTGGATCTGACATCCACTGCAGGGGTAAGGGGGGGGGACTGTGGACACATGGGAGGGACATCTCTGTTGACTGTGTGTGAAGCGTGGTGGTGTGTGGGCGGAGCCAGAGACAGGAAGCACAACGGCAGGGCAAAGGTCATTCAGAGGGGAGCAGAGTCAAACGACAGTGATGTAATGGTGTGTGTGTGTGTGTGCATGGTGCGTTTGTGTGCGTGTAGGCTGTGTCGATAGTGTGTTTTGTGAGTACAGGGTGTGTGTTTGTGTACAGTGTGTTTTGTGTGTACAGTGTGTTTTGTCGGCACAGTGTGTATATGATATGTGTGTGCAGTGCGTGTGTATATGTTGTGTGTGTGTGTGTACAGAATGTGTGCATGTGTGCGTTTATATGTGTAGCATGTGTGCGACAGGAGAAATCCGCAGGTGCGCCACGCCCTTCTCAGGGTCAGCTTGAAGCTGTTGGCTGGTTGCTGTCATCGCCCTCATGCTGTCTCCATCCCGCCAAACAGCTAGAGTGTTAGCAGGCATTAAAAAGCTATTCACACCACACTCAAGTGCTTGAATTGGCCGCCAGCAGAGCTGAGCGAGGACTGGGGTGAGCGTGGGTGGGGGGGGCTCTGATTTACTCTCTTCCTCTCTTTCTCCTCTCCTCCTCCTCCCCGTTCCCCCCCCCCCATCCCTCTGTCGCGCTCTCTATCTCTTTCCCTCGCTCTGTCTCTGTCTGCCTTGCTCTCTCCTCTCTCTCGTTCCCATCTCCCTGTCTCTCTCTCCTTGCCCTTTCACCTCTTCGTATTCTCTCTCTCTCCCTCTCTCTCTCTCTCTCTCTCGTCATACTCTCTGTCTCTTCTTCTCCCCCTCTCCTTTTCACCCAGTATTATCGGACTTGGTTTCCTTTCCAAGTCCACCATAGGGAGCTGTGCTACTATTGGCAAGGGTCTGGCTATGACAATGGCACGCCACGCGTCCGGCCGAGCTGCCTCCGGGGGGCCTCCATCAACTTCCTGTCAGGGCGGGACCTGAGAGAGCTGACCGTCTGCATGGGCATCAGAACCAGGGGGAGGGGGGGGGGTCATTTTGGGTTGTGTTTTTGGCGTTGCACCGTTAAACGACTGGGTTTGAAGTCCTTATGCGTTTGCTGGCGTTGGACATTTCGCAGGGCTCCATATTCCCCCCCCCCCCCCCCGTAGGGATCTGTAAAGTTGCTTTGTGACATCAGAGCCAGCGGCCACATCGGTTGGCCGACGTCTGCGAGAACAGGTCTCATGGGGACACCCCCTATTGGCTGGCTGACCATCGCAATAAAGACGAGGCCAGTCGGAGGATGGGCGCCATGTAGAGCGCAGCTGGAGGCTGTGAGGGAGTGGGGGAGGGTGGTGCGGGAGGCAGGGTGGTGAGGGAGGCAGGGTAGTGAGGGAGGCAGGGTAGTGAGGGAGGAGGGTGGTGGGGGAGGTTGGTGGCGAGGGAGGCAGGGCGGTGGAGGAGGCAGCATGAGCTGAGCTGGGCATTCACCTTGGGTGGGATATGGAGAGATGATGTTACTCATCTCCCCCCCAGGCACACCCCTTGCCCCCCCCTCCCCCCACCCTCTCCCAGGCAGGTGGTCTGGCACGGAGTTGACAGGGGCATCAGAAACCAATTACCCTGTCTGCTTACACACTGAGTTTTCAGAGCCAAGCTAAACTCACGTATCTGAATGGGCCTGCATGTACCCATACTTAACTCTCTGTCCTCTCTCGCTCTCCATCTCACTTTCCCTATAGCTCTCTCTCTCTTCATCACTTTCCCTATGTCTCTCTCCCCAGCTCACTTTCCCTATAGCTCTCACGCTTCATCACTTTCCCCTTGTCTCTCTCCCCATCTCACTTTCCCTATAGCTCTCTCTCTTCATCACTTTCCCCCTGTCTCTCTCCCCATCTCACTTTCCCTATATCCCTCTCTTCCTCTCGCTTTCTATATCTCCCTCTCTCTCTCCCCCTTTCCCTATCCCTCCATCTCTCCACCCCCATTTCTCTTTCTCTCTCTCCCTCCCTCTGTCCATCTTTGTCTCCATCACCGTCTCCCAGCTCTGCCGAAGCAACATTCGTCTGGGTCGAGCTCGCTTTCTGGAACCTCATCTCCTCACTGTAGGGCAGGGATCACCCGACTCTATACCGCGCTCCGTTGCGTTAGGAGGGCACACTTGTCCAAGTGCGAGTCCGTTATCCCTGCTTGATCACCGTTAATATTGGTACCACCACACCCCCCGACCCCCCACGTCACACGTTCCCCCCCCCCCCCCCCCCCCCAGGCCCGACTCCCACCGTGGATGTGCTTGCCCTGGTCGGTGCCCTGCCGTGGTCCTCCGCTGATCCACCACAGCACTCTGAGGAGAGCTCTCTGATCACCAGGGAGGGGAGGAGAGGAGTAGAAGGAGAAGAAAGGAGGGGAGGAGGAGAGGAGGGTGGGATTGGGGCTCCGCTGAGTTCGAGCGGGTTAAAGCCCCCGTTCGTCCTCTCTCCTACTCGATCCCTCTCTCGTTACGTTCTCCCCCCCCAAACGCTCGGCGTGGACTGCAGTCTGCAGTCTCTGGGCAAGTGTAATTTCTCAACTCATTTGCCCTCTATAAACACTGCCAGATGTTCAATATTATGTTTAAACTGTTCCAGCGCGTGAGAGGGAAAGGTAGACATGCAGGAACAACCTGCGCAGGATAGGATAATCACAGGTGATCTGAGAGGGCGAGGTGACAGAGAGAGAGAGAGAGATAGAGAGAGAAAGAGGGAGGGAGGGAGGGAGAGAGAGAGAGAGATAGGGAGGGAGGGAGGGAGGGAGGGAGGGAGGGAGGGAGAGAGGGAGCGGTTTGAGAGAAAGAAAAGAAAGGATGGACAGGCTAAGGACCTTTGAATTTTGGGGGAAAAAATCACAAAAAAGATTAATTCCAGCAGAGTGGAGCATGTGAAAGACTTCCTCACTCTATTCCTCTGTTTTTCCATCCTTAGCTAAAGCAGCTTCACGTTCTTCTCTGGTCTTTTCCAGCCCTCCAGCGACGAGCGGCACGACTTCCTTCCTGTCTCTCTCGCCCTTTCTCCCTGTCCTCTCGCTCTCGCCCCTTCTCTTACTTGCGCTCTCTCTCCACGCACCCTTTCTCTATCCTCTCTCACCCCATCTCTGTTTTCGGTCACTCATTCTTTCCATCCTCTCTCTCTCTCTTTCTCTCTCTCTGTAGGCTCGCTCTCTCCATCCTCTTTTTTCTTACCCTTACTCTCGCTCTAGGCTATCTCCCCTTTTGCCTACCCTCTCCTCCTGCTCTGAAGCTGGGTTCTGGGAGTCGCGGGCCTGTCTGGCCTGGTTCCTCTCTGCCACTGACCTCAACACAGTTCACTAGCCTGCCAGCCAATCAGCCGGGCAGTTGACTCCTACCCACCAATCAGCCTTCTAACTAGCCATCTAACGAGCCTGCCAACTAGCCAGTCAACCAATCAGCCCGTCAACCAACCAACCAACCAAACAACTAGGCACACAGCCGGCCAGTCAACTAGCCAGTCCAATACAACACCAGAGGGTGGGAGAGAGGGGCTTGTTATGTGAGGGACAGGAAGGGTCATTTAAAGGGCAGAGAACACAGAACGTCAACAGCCCCCCCCCCCCCCCTCCATGGCTCAGGAAGTTCAGTGGCTCTCTGAGGCCAGCATCGGAGGGGGGGGGGGGGCTTTCGAGCGAGGCTAAAACACTTTCACGGCCGCCGCATTGGCCCTGCCTCCTTCCTTAGTAGGGAGCTGAGCTGTTGTTTGTGGATCCAGTTTCAGAGCCTTGCCTCTCCGCTCAGCAGGGGCGGATTAGCCAACCAACTGACCCAGCTTGGTATTCCTTAGTCGGACCGACACGTGCCCGAACATATGCGTGCGCGCGCGTCCGCAAGCACGGAAAACGACCGGTGCCATCCACCTGCCCGCACACTAACACACTAACACACTAACACGCACAAAGACAAACGCTGCCCCACACGAAAGGCCGAAGAAGTGCACGCGCACGCAAAGAACGAAATGCGCGTTCACGCATTGACACACGAGCCCCGAAGCACGCTCACGCACACGCGCTTCACTGTGCATTCATCAGATAGAGAGAGAGAGAGAGAGAGAGAGAGAGAAAGAGAGAGGCTGCTACACCGCTGATCGCCCCTGCGAGACAAACCTGGCTCTCCTTGCACAGCGTCACTGACACAGCCCAGACCCGGCCCAGAGTGTGAGAGTGTCCCTGTGCAACGGAGAGGAGAGTGTGGGCGGGGAGGGGGGTTCTGAGTGCTCCCAGGGCGACGCATCAGCCTGGGGAATGAAGCTGCTTCCCCGAGAGCCGCTGCTTTGAACTGGGGAAGCTCAGAGTTTGACGGAGCACCGCTTTCACCGCGGCTCGGTGAACCGCGGTTTGCAAACTTCTGCTGTCGTCTCCCCCCCCCCCCCCCCCCCCCCCGGAGCTGCATGCGTCTGTCCCAGGGTATCTGGGGTTTTAGGCCTTGTTAATGTCAGCGGAGCCCGTCTCCCCCCTTACTAACTTCCCTGCTTCCATCCCTCTCCCCCCTCTCTCTCTCTCTCTCTCTCTCTCCCCCTCCCAGGAAGGTTAGGTTGATGGAGGACAGTAAAGAGACACCAGCAGACAGGCCTCCCAGGCCTTTTGGGCAGGTGCCAGGGAAACCCCAGGATTTATTTTGCGTCGGAGTAAAAGTTTAAGAGAGGACCTGCGTTTCTAGAGTCCCCAACCGGCGGTTTCCACATCAGCCTGGGGGCCAGGAGAGTGTGAGGGCCAAGAGAGTGTGGGGGCCAGGACAGTGTGGGGGCCAATAGAGTGTGGGGGCCAATAGAGTGTGGGGCCCAGGACAGTGTGGGGGCCAGGATAGAATGGGGGCCAAGAGAGTGTGGGGTCCAGGACAGTGTTTGGGGCCAAGAGAGTGCGGGGGCCAAGAGAGTGTGGGGCCCAGGACAGTGTGGGAAGAGGGGGAGGGTAAGGGAGGCTGGGGCAGGGAGGAAGGGGGGGGCAGAGCAGAGCCCAGCTCTGCTGGGGTGTGTATAACTCAGAAGGGGGCACAGAAGCATGGGTCACATTAAAACCGGGTTCAATAAGAGGTCTGCGCTAATGCTGCCATAAGCTCTGAGGGACTTTGTGAGAAGACTGACCCCCCCCCACACACACACAAGCATGCATGCATACACATCCCAACACACGCACACTGTCGCACATGTACGTACACATGCGCAGATACACACACCCAGTGCACACACCAATATACACACGCATAATAACACAGACACGTGCATGCATACAAATCCCAACACACACACCGACACACACGCATGCACTCATACACACGCCAGCACACGCATCCAGCACATGTACATGCTCACCGATACACACACCAACACACAGCTTCTCTGTCTGAGTGTTTGCAGCCGAGGGGGTCTGTGAGTGATCAAGTTGTGCTTATGTGTGAGGGTGACGTCAGGGCCAGC
Source organism: Plecoglossus altivelis (assembly GCA_036571765.1). NCBI lineage: Eukaryota > Metazoa > Chordata > Actinopteri > Osmeriformes > Plecoglossidae > Plecoglossus > Plecoglossus altivelis. Next base: position 5,280,961 of record BROE01000026.1, read on the forward strand.
TGACATCAAGACAGATCTGACCTCACCTCGTTCTCTCTGAGCACGACCTGCTGTGTCACAGCCAGCAACAACGTCACGAGAGAGAGACTAACGTGTGGACAACCCAGAACGCCCCCCCCCCCCCCCCNCCAGAATCCCGCAATGGAATTCGGAATCACAGAATTCCACAGAAACCGCTGTCCACTGTCCCTACCCCGGCCTCTACCCCTGTCCCTACCCGGCCTCTACCCCTGTCCCTACCTCTGTCCCTTCCCCAGCCCCTACCCCGGCCTCTACCCCTGTCCCTACCTCTGTCCCTTCTCCAGCCTCTCCCCCAGTCCTTACGTGGGTGTGGCCTCTATCTCAGCCCTTACCCCAGCCTCTACTCCAGCCCTTACCCCGGCCCCTATTGCTATCCCTGCCCCCAACCAACCCTTCCCACTGCTACGACGTTTGGGAGGCTAGCAGCTAGCGGCCTGACTGCAGGCTAGTGTGACACCGGGCTATTACAGCTAAGGTAGGACTGAGTGTTCCGTCCACAGTGGAGGAATGTGGGACGGAGGGGGAAAAAATCGATGGTTTTGGCACAGAGAACCCCTCAGCACGGGATAGCACTCTGCAGGTCCCCTCTCTGCGCTCGGAACGGCGCTCCGTGACAACGCGGTGAAGTTGTTCCAGAACAGGATATGCCGCTCAGGTACTTGGACGGTGTGAGGGGGAGGAGCCTGGGTCGTCTCCTGGGCTCGGGGCCGCACCCACGTCCTCTAATAGAGGTTTCTGGAAGGAACGGAAATGATGTCTCGTTCCACTTCTGATGGATATCTGATGGGGCTGCATGCAAGGGCGTGGGTTGGAGTTTGGACATGGATACGGGCACAAGTCTTCTGTTTGGCCCTGTAGGCTAACACTGCTCCTGCTCTGCCTCTGTTCATTGGTGGAGAGATCCTTTTGTGATCTCTTGACCCTGTTAGGGGGACACATACCCTGCGCTATAGTTAGCCTTGCCTAGACAGCCACGCCTGTTGGAGCCAGGGCAATAAAGTCAGTTCTTTCTGTGCCACACATCTCTTTTTCTGTCTCTCTCTCCCTCTCGCCCCCTTGCTCCACCTGTCTTTCTCTCTCTCCCTCTCTCTTTCTCTCTCTCTCCCTCTCTCTTTCTCTCCTCTCTCCCTCTCTCCACCTCTCTCTTTCTCTCCCTCTCTCTTTCTCTCCTCTCTCCCTCTCTCCACCTCTCTCTCTCTCTCTCCCTCTCTCTTTCTCTCCTCTCTCCCTCTCTCCACCTCTCTCTCTCTCTCTCCCTCTCTCTTTCTCTCCTCTCTCCCTCCCTCCACCTCTCTCTCTCTCTTTCCCTCTTCCCCCCCCTCTCTCCCCCTTGCTTCTCTCCAACAACACTCTCTCCTCTGGGCCGTGGATAATTGTCTAAGTGCTTCTGGATGGCAGGGGGCAATTTAGTCATTAAGGGAGGGCAATTAGGTGATTAGTGCTGGGGTTGGACTGCCGTCTGGCCGTAGCCCTGGCCAGCACACAGCCGCTGCGATATGCGCTTCCGCTGGGCCCTGGGATTTTACGGGCTCCTCCGGGTGATTACAGGGTGCAGAAGAACCTGCTGCTGGTCTCCCCCCTAGACCTGATGGAGAGTGCTGCAACAAAAGGCACCCCCAATGTTTTTCTCCTACTCCTGTGTTTGGATGTTGGTTCGTGTGGCTCAGCACTGAGCACAGATAGAACCGAGCACAGTAAGGTGGAACACAGTAGAGCATAGCAGAGCAGAGGAGAGCAGATCAAAGCAGAGGGACAATTTTCCAGCTTTTTTCCCATCCCACCCCCCTCCGTAACCGGGCCTAGCGTTCCAGAGCCATTCTTACACATCTGCCATGGAATGTAAATATTTGAGTATGGATAAAATCTGCCGTTCTTTAATTCCTCCCTTTAAAAATGTATTATTTACATGGAATCCATACAACGAGCACAATGTGAAGTGTTCTGTCACGATGCGACATGACTCATGGGATGTGCATGTTTTGACCATCCCATCCTGAGACGAGATAAATATCTGCGCCGTCCAGGGTCAGATTCCTGATAGACTCTGTCTCTGTTCCCTCACAGCGACTCGTGTCTGCGTGTGTCAATGCAGAGAGAGGTACCCCTCCCTTCCCCCCTCCCTCCCTCCCTTCCCCCACCCCCCGCCCGCCCCGTCCAGACCACGGTGGGAGCTCGTCTCGTGTGTCGTGTCAGCGCAGCACGCAGCCTCAGCCCTAACGTCTTCACTAAAGCAGGGAGGGGAGACAGCCCGGTTGAAATAGACGTGTGTGGCTGTTCCTCGGCCCCGGACAGCCCCCCCCCAACCCCCCCCCACCATCAGCTAGGCCGCCGCCCCCCCAGCACCCGCTGAGGAGAAACAGGATCTGGGCCTGAGGTGACAGTACTGGGGAGGTCAGGCGGAGCTTGGAGGAGCCAGGCAGCCGGGCCTTCTTGTCAAGTCATGGTGAAAATAGCCTAGTCTGGCCCCGGCTCCAGGCTTCCTGTTGGGGAAAGTGTCCGACCACCAACGCCGCCACCTTTGACTCCAGCCAGGAGAGGGGCGCCACAGTTTTCATGTGAGAGGGAGGGGAAAAGAGGGGGGGGGGAGTAGGAGAGGGAGACCAGAGGTGGCTGATGTGGACCAGCGGGGCAGACAGCTGTTAAAGCCCCTACAGTGCTCCCCAGACTACCTCTCTTCCTCCAGCTTTCCCTTTCGCAGTACATAGCGTGCCATCGCAAAGAGTTGGACCTTGGCCGGCCCGCCCAGCTGTCTGCCTGCATCGTCCTCCACAGAGCTGGAGATGTAACATGCACCCCCCCTGCCTGCCTGCCTGCCTGCCTGCCTGCCTGCCTGCCTGCCTGCCTGCCTGCCTACCTGCCTGCCTGCCTCCCCGCTTGCTTGCCTGCCTAGCTGCCCAATGTGTTGCAAAGAAGGATCCAATCTCCTATCAGATCAGCCAAGGCTCCATCTGTAGGGCCCCACGCCAAGGAGCAAAACAATCAGACAGCCAGACAGCTAATCAACCAGCCAGATGCCTGACCAGTCAGCCAACTAACCAGTCCGCGAGACAGCCAGTTTAACAGCCAGATAGCCAGCTTAACAGCCCGTCAGCCAGCTCAACAGCCAGTCAGACAGCTCAACAGCCAGTCAGACAGCTCAACAGCTAGCTAAACAGCCAGCCCTCCAAGTGTCCCAGCCCCTTTGCAGTCCCCACACGAGCCTCGCTCCACCTTTCCCAGACGCGCCCCCCCCCTCCTCAGCCAGGAGGGCCCAGTTCATCTGCTCCATTCGCCTCTCCATCCGGGACAGAGACGCTACTTCCTGCCAGGTCATCAGGCCCGGGGTGATGGCTAACCCTTCCACCCTCAAGCCCCCCCCTCCCCCTCCCGCATGCGGAGGTAGTGTTGGGGGGTGGGGGGTGGGGGGGTGTGGACCTGTCCCCCGGTCCCCCCGGTCCAGGCCTTCCTTTGGACCGGTTCACGGCAGTTTCTGGTGCCAGCAGCACTGGGGCCAGGTGTCCACGAACGAAACCTCATGGTGCGTGATGAATCCTCAACATCCATGTTTTGGAGAGCCTCTTGGCTGCCCAAAGAAGGCGAGTTACAGGATATTGTAAGCAACTACTTTTATTGGGAACAACTAATATATTACGCCGGCAGGGCTTGGAGGGAGTCCCATGTCAGATCTCCCAGAGAAGGAGTCCTCATGTTTCAGATTAGGGGTTAGCGCTGATATGTACATCAGTCTCCCACCCTCCCTCTTCTCCTCCCCTCCGTCTCTTTCCCTCCTTCCGTCTTTTTGTCCTCCACCTCTCTCTCTTTCTACTCTCTCTTGCTCATTGCCTTCCACAGTATCTTTCATTTAATCTCACACAAGACACACGTACATACTATCTTGAACGCATGATCACTTGATCAGTCTCCCTCAAATAGTCTCTTTGGCTCTTTCTTTTTGTTCGTCAATCTGTTTCGTCTCTGTCTCTCTCTCTATCTCTTTTCTTTCTCTTTATCTCTCTCTTTCTGTTTCTCTCCATCGCTCTGTCTTTTTCTCTCTCTCTTTCGCTCCCTCTCTTTCTCCTGGGCAGTTCCTCTGACCTCATCTGTTCCAATCAACCATAGAGAGATCCAATCAACCATAGTGTTCAAATTATACGTCTCAAATTATTATAATTTATCTTAATCATTTCCATGTCAGTTTCATTTCAGGTTTGAATTCCTTTGCTCCAATTTTCTACCAAAAAGGGGGGGGGATGGCAAAGCCCAAAGGAATCCGCTAGAAGTCAGATAGAACTTCAGCAGAATTCCATCGTCCAGTTTATGAATGGCCACGCAGAACGCAATGGAAAGCAAGTGCTGTTTGAACCCTGAAAATGACTGTAGTCATCCAACAGCCGTTACTGCAAAGCTACTTTGTAGTGGGATGTATTCGTTTAACGGAGTATTTGATGTATGTTACAGTGCCGCCAGTTTATCTGTAGTTATGTTCTCCAGCACGGGGCAACATCCATCTCCCTGATTGGACTTTGTTATCAGTCGCCTTCCGATGGGATGGTGTGCAGGTGGTCTGGGGGACTGTTTGGGGAGAACATGTAGGCGTGTGCAGGTTAGACACAGTCAGTTAGGAGGTGTGCAGGTTTGACACAGTCGTTAGGAGGTGTGCAGGTTTGACAGAGTCAGTTAGGAGGTGTGCAGGTTTGACAGAGTCAGTTAGGAGGTGTGCAGGTTTGACACAGTCGTTAGGAGGTGTGCAGGTTTGACACAGTCGTTAGGAGGTGTGCAGGTTTGACACAGTCGTTAAAAGGTGTGCAGTTTTGACACAGTCAGTTAGGAGGTGTGCAGGTTTGACAGAGTCAGTTAGGAGGTGTGCAGGTTTGACACAGTCAGTTAGGAGGTGTGCAGGTTTGACACAGTCGTTAAGAGGTGTGCAGGTTTGACAGAGTCAGTTAGGAGGTGTGCAGGTATGACAGAGTCAGTTAGGAGGTGTGCAGGTTTAACACAGTCGTTAGGAGGTGTGCAGGTTTAACACAGTCAGTTAGGAGATGTGCAGGTTTAACACAGTCGTTAGGAGGTGTGCAGGTTTAACACAGTCAGTTAGGAGGTGTGCAGGTTTAACACAGTCAGTTAGGAGGTGTGCAGGTTTAACACAGTCATTAGGAGGTGTGCAGGTATGACAGAGTCGTTAGGAGGTGTGCAGGTTTAACACAGTCGTTAGGAGGTGTGCAGGTTTGACAGAGTCGTTAGGAGGTGCTGAATATAGAAGTTGTGCAGCCTGTGCTCCTCTCAGATTAGCACAAGAGTCTCTCTGCCTGTCGCACTGAGGCCCTGCTACGTATATCCTGTTGCAGTGTGTGTGTGTGTGTGTGTGTGTACGTGTGTGTGAGGTGTAGAGCATGCATATGATCATGAAGGCTCTGCTACATGTATCCAGTTGCAGTGTGTGGGTGCGTGCGTGTGTGTGTGTGTGTTTGTGGTAGAACCCGCGTACGATCGCGCATTCGAAGAGATCGTCACTCATTAAAACTTGCAGAGACCTCCCAGAGCTTTGGAAAAATAATCCAGAGTATGACCTCCTCCCAGCCCCTTCCTGGACCATCCTTCACATAGACTCCTACACCCCCCGCCCCGCCACCCCCCCCACCCCCCCACCACCCCTTCAGCCCTAGCCTGTCTCTGTCCAAGAAGAGATATATAACGGATCCTCCCCCACGATTCGTCGGTCAGTAATTAGGTTACTCAGCCCATCTCTCTCTCTCCAGTTACAGAGCCCTCGCCTGTGCCTCAGTAGGAAGCCGGCTTGCTTGGCCAGGCAACCTTCTCAGACCCTTTTCCCAATTCATTTGAAAGCAGCCATCCTTCATTCGGACACTTGGTTCGGTCAACGGTTCTCACGTTTGTCTCGGGGGCGCCGCGGTGAGTTAGTAACCCTAAACCGCATCCGAGAAACCTCCTTGGAAGTCAGCTATTTACGCCTTACTTTCTCGCTGTCAAATTGCACACAAAAAAAAACTCTCCCCGCTCACCACCGGGTCCCCCCTTCCCACACCCTGTCCTCCCTCCCCCCTCCCCACCCAAGGTGTCTGTTACCTGGGAGAAGTTGAGGCCGTTGAGTGGGTAACACTGCTCCTCCACCCTCTCCACCGCCCCCGTTCGCTTCCCCAACCGCTCGGCCTCCTGGGCCAGGAAAAGGTCGAGCACGGGGGTCCCCCTGGACCTCACGTCGGCCTCCGTCAGCGAGTTCACCATCAGCATCACCCACACCGGACGCTTCCTCTCCCAGTTCCCCGCGATAGCGTTGAACAGGTAGTCGGCGTACAGGCCCCGCCCTCTCTGGTCGGCCGTCATCCAGCGAGGCATCATGTGCTTGACGTAGTCCAGGTGGCGTTTGAGGCGGCGGTACAGGTCTCCGGGCAGCAGGGTCTGGAGGTTCTCGCCGTGGGGAAGCAGCTGACAGCTGGTCAGCTTGGAGATGGTGAGAGGGTCCATGAGGTCCAGCTCGAAGAAGACGTTGGCGCTGGCCTGGAAGGCCCGCTTGGAGACGGCGGGGATGAAGTCCCACACGCGGGTGTAGGGCACGTGGATGGTGCCGAACAGGTAGGAGGAGGGGTGGGGGGGGGCTCGCTTCACCGTCCACAAGAAGCTGTTCATGTCGCTTTGCTGATGGTGGTGATAGGGAGGAGGGGGGGGGGGGGGGGGTGAAGAAGGAGAAGAAGGTGGGGAGGGTGGAGGGAGGGAGGGAAAGAGAGAAGGGTGGAAGGGTTTGTGATCATCATTTTGGATCCTAAAACTGGAGGGACTGTGAACTGGGTTTTTTTATATGTATTTTTTTTTATCTGGTTCAAATCTAGGTCAGCACGATGACTCAAATGAGATAGTGTCCCCTGATAAAGAGGGAGGGAGGAATGCATCCCTGTCCGCGAGAATTCTCTCTCTCTCTCCCATTATCTCTCTCCCACTCTCTCTTCCACTCTCTCTGTCTCTAACTCTCTCCGTCTCTGAGGCTCTGAGTTTATGGAGAGCCCTTCTGCCTGTAAACAGCCCCGCGTGTATTGTTTGGGTGCATAGCTTCGCTGCCGCAGCCTCTGTAAGACCAGGAATCCTTTCACCAGGGTTGTTACAGCGGTTTAAAAAAAACACACACACACACACACACTACACTGAAGCACGTAAAACCCCACGCACCGATAGGAATATAAACTTTACTCAAACCTTCTACCGCTTTTCGGTTTTCTCCTTTAACAGCACCCGTCCATTCAAGTACAGTATTTTCGTTAACGTATAGCCTAAACGGTGACAGCAAATCCGTTTCTCTCGCTTTTTATGCGATTCCTAGCAACACGGAAAAGGTACCTGGAGGGAAATTAGCAAAGCGCATTCTTGGTGAATCAGTACGAAGGAAAACGTAATTGAATAATGCACTGTAAGATTCATACGTTTACACTAAGAGTTATTTAGGAAAACCATCAGCATTTTATAAACGGGAGGAAACCCTATCGCATTTAATTTAGTCAGTAATTATTACAGTCATTTTAAATAGTTCTTTTGATGTCGCAGCTGTTGAGCATTAGTAACAAAATCATTAAAGGGAAATTCTAACAGGCATACTCGCATAGAAAGAGACATACGATTAACGGAATCTAAATCCTGGTCTTAGTTGTGCAGGGAAAATGTTTACTCCTGGTATTCTATCTCACTTTACTAAATTGTATAACCATTACCATGCCGACCTGCCAAAGCTCTTGCTATTTAAAGCCTTTCAAATATTCTGAAAAGTCATGTTTGCAGTAACTGTTATCATCTCGATGGGTTCTCTCACATAATCTTTGGCAAACAATTGTACCCTAAAAACGTTTTAGGCTGCAATGAGTTTGATTTTTAAAATATTGTTTTGCATTGTTCAAGCAAAAGAAGGTTTAAGTTTAGATAGGCCTAGACTTGGCTACTAACACAATGTTCCCATATCTGGAACGCATTACTGCAAGTAATCTATAATCATAGTCTCTTTAAAAGTGTATTTTATATACAACAATCGTGCCCTGAAGTAGCCCAATTATGTTCCTGGACAGACACGGGCTTCGTCCCGTTCTGATCAGTGAATGACTGAATTCAGGTCTGTTCGTGTCCGGAGGAAGGCCCCGTGTCTTCGAGAGGGGCTTTCTTTGCGCTCGCTATGAAGCACTGACGCGAACAGTACCGTTTTATTAGGTAATTACTTTTAACGCAAAACAGAGAGCTCTGTACTGACGTATTACAAATCACATGGAGGGGAGAGGTACATACTCGGTTGATCTTTGACTATTCCACCGTCGCACAGATGTAATGATTTAACAATACGGTCTGTTTGGCTTCACTTTAACCAAGGGTGTTATGGGTGCACCCAAAATAAATTATTTACACGTTAAATTCGCATGATCGCCCACTCATCTTCTGTTTAAATAAATACACACACAGTTTGCTGAGGTCATGTGAATTTTAGTTTTCATTACTTTCGCGGATTGGAATTTGCATCCTAGATAGTTTGCGTGCTGAACGCGCACGTCATAGATATGATTCTAATTAGGTTCCTCTTCATCTCCTGTCGGTGATAAATTCACACCGAGACACGCAGACCGGAGCGACTGAGTGTTCACACATTAACTGGATTCAAACAGCTCCACGCCCTTCACGAACTCGGCCCAGTTCACAATTTTTGAAATGGTCCCGACGAACTGTTTTCATACGTTACCTTTGAATTGGAACGTGATAACTTTTAAAAAGGTCACCGAAACTTTTCCAAGTAAATGTAGGCCTGTGTGAAGTCAAGTCACCCGCGCGTGGTTCCCGCTTTCAGTTGTCACATTAACAGCCACGGGCTTGGCAGTAGTAGCGATATTTCGCTTGGCAACTGCTTTGATTTTTAAGACCCATATATTCTTTGTGAAACTCTGAAGTAGTTTATACGGGCTTTATGTTTTCAGAAGGACCAGTACTTGCTCCATTGCAATCGTGTTGATTGAAAATGCATTTCTATTAAGTTTTGCCTTGTGTAACCCTCACAACCAAGTTTTCCTTGTTGAAGAATATCTCTCTCGTGGAATCTTAAGGCCAGTCCCTTCACGATTATAGCACGTACTTTTATAATAATGCTAAATCGTTTTGGCGGTAAAGCCCATCAGATTTATCAGTTATAAACCAAGTTTTGATCAAATGTTATTCTTATGTGTTTACAAAAGATGACTTTCCTAATCCTAATATCCAGTTAATATACAGTAGGCCTGTATGTTTGAATTGTTTTATTCAACAAGCCAGCTGGGCCTGGGCTTGCTGCATTTTTCCTAAACATGCCCCAAAATGGACTTCTTTTAAATACAAATAAACCTTTTAAAATCAAATTTCCTCTAAATAGGCTGTGGCAGTAGTTAGGTTCATTTGTAATTGAACCACAGCTCCACCACGTATATCGACGTACAGTAGCATACCACTGTGATTTTACAGAGGCGCCCCTCATACTTAACTCACCGACTTCGGTATGTCACATTGCTTCGGACGCTCGCGAGTGTCCCGGGGTGCGACAGCGTGCACGAAAGCGCTTATTAGGATCCATCGAAGTCCTCGCGGACAGATCATCTCGAGATGAGTGCTGTAGACCAGCTGCCGTGGATACGTGTCTCCAATGTCTTTCACGCTCAGCCCACCGCAACTGTCCTATCTCCTCCGCTGAGCAACAATAGGTGCCGATGCGAAAGTTCGTCTCACATAGACCGTTTTGAAGGAGGACACGGACTACACCGACTTTCCGCCATTCTCAAACACCAGTATTTGACGGTTTTTACTTTCACGTCCCTCTGCGCTCACTCAGCGCGGTTCTGCAGTAAAAAACCCTATTCAACGGTTGAAAGGAGAAAGTTTTCCAACCGAGCGCTAGAAGTTTGAAGCCAGTTGATTCGACAGGAGGTGGGACGCTTTGAATATTTCCCCCATTGCTTATTTTAAGAGGAGGGGGGGAACAGGTTCAGGCGAAAGAGTCATAGCACAGGTTTACGTTGCGTGCAGCACGAGGGAGAGGCGAGTTTTGTCGACGAGATGGACAGAATAAAAAGATAGAGATAAAGTCAAACCGAAGAGAGGCGTAAATACGTCAGCCTCTGGACTTATAAGGCACGGCAGGTGGCACCGTGTTGGAAGCGGGTTATTTGGCAAAAGTGTGATAGATTTAGCTAAAAGAGTTACAGTTGAATTAATTGGCGCGTGCTTCTTCTTCAGCGGGTTCCCATTCATCACTGTCAAGTCCTGTTTGACAATCCGACTGTATAACTAAGAGCATGCAGCCGAGAAATCCGCATAAATGATTAATGGGTACAAATAAACAATTCTATGCAGACAACTGTGAGAAGAGTTGTTTTTTTAAATTTTGTTCTGGCCCATACGGTCCTCGTAAATTACATGAGTCATGTTGGGAAGTAATGAATGGTCGCGTTGAGAGAAAGTCGCCTCTTTCCCCCGGAGGGCCGTGGTGTGGATGCTAGATCCTGACCCCTGTTATTCTCTGAGTGGCAGACAGCGTGACAGAGTCAAGTAGTGGGCAATTCATCATGTAGACCTCTCAGGCAAGTGCCACCATGTGCCCCCCCCCCCCCCCCCCCCCCCCCCCCCCCCCCCCCCCCCCCCCCCCCCCCCCCCCCCCCCCCCCGACCCGCTCAAACCCCCCCCCCCCCCCCCCTCCCTGCCATAGGCAGACATGCCCCTGGACAAGAACCTCATTGTCCTCTATCATGTTCTCCTTCGTCACAACTCTGTACTCATCTCTGGGGGGCTGTGACTTGACATGCACCCCCCGCTCCATAGTAACTCCTTGTGTCTTTGACATGAAACACAGTTCCCTGCTCTGGTACCCAGACACGCGATGCTCTGTTTTAGCGCGCCGGGACTTCTTAGATCCCCGTGTCTTTACGAGCCGGCGTCCACAGTAGATGTTACCCACGGTCGGGTTATTGGGTTTCCCTTTAGTGTAGTTGAACGTTTCCACTGTACCCTCCGTTTTACGTCAGGGGCATTAAAGGGCCGTTTGCTGCTGCGTCTGACAGCAGGCGGGAACACCTGTTTTCGGTGCCTGCAGTCGTTTACGTACGAATCGACTTATATCTGATCCGATCTTATCTATTTGCCACCCACCCACCCACCCACCCCAACCCCCCCCTACCCACAACCCCACCCACCCACCCCCTCTCCCTACCCACCTCTCCCAACAGGCCGACCGACAGACCGACCCGTTCCCCAGCCGACCCGCTCCCTATCTCCGATGCTTCCTGCGTAGGACAGGTGTGCCGTCCCAGTTTCGCCTGCTCTATTGTGGCCGCCCGCAGACACGGTTACCTTTCCAAACCACACCTTGCTAAAGGCTCGTCTTTGAAGGAGCTTTGCACATTCTTGGCCAGGTAGAGGGAGCTTAGAAGACTGCAGCAGGTTCCTGGACCCAGGCCAGGGCTTCCCACCGCATCTACACACCCACGGGGATTCGAACGTTCTCTTTTGCGAGCAGAAAAATGGACGTACAGGGACGTGGTAGCGAGAGGTGCACGATCTCGCGCGCGCCAACGCGGCGAAAACGGGTCAAGATGTGGTGAGCATTTGCGGTTCCCACCTAACGTCGGATCCTCGTTGTTGACAAACGTGCGCGTCGCCTTCGTAATTGACGCTCATTTTCGGGGGCCCTTTCTTTGCCGTTAATCTGAGAGACCACATGTGACGTCTCCAAACACACACGCGCACACATCTGAGGGAGACGGAGGACGGGGAGACGGTGTGTGTGAGAGAGGGAGAGGGAGAGAGAGAGAGAGAGAGAGAGTGGGAGAGAGTGGGAGAGAGAGATTTAAGAAGGGGGGGTCTGCCAAAGTCTCCAGCAGTCCCTGGATCCTGTGTATACTTGTCTGTGTGGCTTCAGGACTGCCTGGCTGACAGTGTGCAGGCCTGCCACAAAGCCCAGGCATTAGCTTTCCGTCTCTGCCTCTGTCTGTGTCTCTTTCTCCCCGTATTGATGTGTCATGAAAGAGTTACTGCTCCACCACATGAAAGGCCCCTTTTACAGTAAATGTCCTTTGTCACAGTTTGACATTGTCGTAGCGTTAGCGCACCACGTTTACCGTGTAAAGAAGGACCCCTGGTGGCGGAAGGAAGAACTGAGGGTCATGTTCTCGTGTTCTTTTATGCAGTGTGGGGGGGACGGGGAGGGGGGGCATGGAGGGGTTTGGCACACGCAAGGTAATGCCATAGGAATGGACGAGTGTATTCACCTGAAGGGAGAGACGCGTCCACAAAGAAAAGAGAGAGGGTGATGGATGCGCACGGTGGCCCATAGCCCCAGGCTGCCATACTTTAGAGGTGAGCGTGACAGGTGTGATGGACTAGAGCCTTGCTAATGCCATAGCTTCCCCTTCCTCCTCTCCTCTCCTCTCTCCCATAGCCCCCCCCCCGGACAGCACCGTCTACAGAGGTGGGACCAACCCGACGGAGGCTCTGCTGAAATGTTGGGGTGGTTTCTGTTTCCAAACGTCCTTGAGGCGCAGAGGAGGGACTCAAGGTGTGGGTGGCTGGAAGTCATTTAGAAGTCATGTAGAGGTCGTTTAGAGGTCAGTTCCCCGCTCGGAGACTTCGTGGAACATTGAGGGTAAGATAGATAGGGGAAACGTTTCCGCGGACGGATCGCCCCCCTGATCGCCGTTCCCCCCTTCTTTCTGCGACGGCTGCTCCGTGATGCTTAGCAGAGCGGGCGTCTGAGACAGCCAGAGGTAAAAAGGGGGAGGTTTCCGCTTTTCTGGGGGGATAAACAGCATTCATGTGCCGTGGCACTTTTCCTGGTTCTGGTCTCTCCTCTCGATCGGAGGAGGGAACGGAAGCAGGGAGAGGAGATGGAGAGATAAGGGTTTACTGTCGGCGTTGTCCGACCGGGAGGAAACGGCACGGAGTTGGTGGTTCCCCTCCTACGGTGTCATAGATAACATTATGGGGGGAAAAAGTATTCTTTTAGATGTCGGAGGATAATGATACTTATTCAGTTAGGCTTTTACGGCCTTTGTTCCTTGCTTTGCTTACGGTGTTTGACAAACACGTCTAAGAACTAGAGCCCGGACTCCTCCTGTGCTCGTCTGCCCGAGAAACGCGAAGCACTCACATCAAAGGGCCGGCCGGCTGGCGCATCCCATGATGCATTGCGTCTCCCCATTGATGGCAGACCAGGTGAGAAACGGCGCTCTTCATTTTCGCAGCCCCCTGCCATCCGCTTCCCTCCCCGGGGCCCCCCGCTCTCAGGAAAGAAGGGGCTCGGGAAGACCACCCACCAGCTGCATGGGGGCAAATCAACATGCATTAATGTAAAAGAATCAGATGGTGGGGGGGGGGTGGGGGAGCCAAAATGTTTCATATTCATTCATTCCCCACCACCCACGGTGAGCTGTCTGCTTTGCTCCATCGCAGACAAAAGATGACTGTCGATAGCATAATGTTATGGAGATGACAAGTCAGATAGCACGGCGATCCAAGCCTTTCGCCCAACATGACGAGGCCCCTGCTGGCAGCTTAGCCGGGATCGGATGGAAAGGAGGAAGCGACAGGACCTGCGGGGTTCACGAAGGAGAGACGAATCAGGAACCTTCTCTGTGACGTTGGTACGAGACTCTGGTGAAGGTGTCAGCTGGGGTTTTGCTCCGCGACCGGAGGAGGCCCACGCTGAATAGAGAGACGGAATGGAAGGGAAATCCTTTGAAGATTACTCATTTTACGGCCCTATTATCCGACCCAAGTCCTTTAGGAAGATTCGTTTTGAGATTTGAGAAGCAGGGCAGCTGAGCTCGGCGGTTCCTGCGCGGGACAACTTGAGGAATAAGACGGTAGCATGTGGCGTCTCTCCTCCTGCTGTCCGGTTTGATGGAGGAGAGGGGGGGGGGCGGAGTCAGGAGACTGCTCTGTGTTTGCGCCGGCCCGAACGCCAGTTCCAAACCGGCGAACAACCGTTTAGAGGGAAGTTCACCTTGGACCGTGACCAAAAACTTCAAAGCGGTTGTCTGGGTTTCGTTTCGACCTCCCTGCGGTCAGGGATGGTCAGGTGCAGGGCACGACTCCAGCACACGGAGAATGTCTACCGGTTCCCGTCAGCGAAATCCCCGACCCCCCCAAACTCGTCAAAAAGGGAAGCTAGGGTTTTTAACCGAGCGTTGGCTGAAGAGAGCTGAGCTGAACAGGACACAGTTCAGCGCCCAAACGGGAGGTCGTGGGAGAGTGGGACAATCTCTGGCTTTTTCCGGGGGGCAAGAATGCGAGAGGGCGCTCGTCGACGAGCGTGCCTGAGAATGTCTGTGATGTCGCTGCGCTCACGCAGGAGGGGGCACTTGGGGGGGCACTTGGTGGGTTCCTCTCCATCGGCATGTTTACGGTCTCGAAGACGGATCTTGATTTTCTTCTCTAAAAAAAAACTTTAAAAAACCCCTCTTTTCATCCCTTCAATCCCATTTCTTTCGGAATGTTTTTTCATCCAGCTCCAGATCAAAGTGGGAGGACTGGCTGGCTGGGACTAGGCCTGCCTGCTTTTCCTGTCATCTTTAAGACCCCAGTCCATTTGTCAACAATCTGAATCTACTGAGAGACAGTAGAGGAGAGGAGGGGGGGATGGGTATAGGAAGGGAGGAGGAGGAGAGGAAATGCTGTGGAGTAGAAGGTTTCTCAACACGTTCCTCTCGCACTTGTGCTCTCTCTCTCTTTCTTCTCTCTCTGCTCTCTCTCTCACTCCCCCCCCACCCTCGCCCTCGCTCCTCCCCCCCTGCTCCTCTCCCTCCTCTCTCGTCCTCTTACACACTTGAGTTGTTTTCGCGCTTGACTCAGAGCAGAGGGCCTGTCAGCGGGGCCTGCTCTCCGCTTCGCCGCAGAAACACATGAAACAGCCGAGCCTTTATGACTGAGCCGTAACGCACACACACACACGCACACGCACACATACACACACACACACACACATACACACACATACACACACATACACACACACATACACAGACGCGCACACACACGCACGCAAACGCAGCTAAACACGGTCCTTCCAGGAAAGGACGAGCGGCAATTTTCTGCTTCTTCAGCTGATCCTGAACATGTGTCCGGGGTTTATACTGTAATCTACTGTATGCCAAAGAAACCAAAATAGTCCCCCCCCCCCCCGCTGCCCCCTTTTGGGCTCTTTTATTTATTGTCCTGCCACTGGCCGTGTTTGGACTGCGGGTGGATGCTGCTGGCGTGCGCGTGCGTGTCGTGTGTGCGTGCGCGCGTGTTGGAGACTGTTTGTGTGTACTTGCGTTAAAAGTTTTGCGATCTACAGCAGCTTGTGGGGGTGACGGCTCTGTGGGATGAAGGCCCTGTGGATGATGGCTCTCGATCCCCCATGGTTCTGCCTGAGATGGAGAGAGGTCCAGAGGGGAGGGGGCTGGTGAGTCTCTTAGCTCCGAACTATGTTACCATGGCAGCCTATGTGGCAGGTGAGGGCTGGTGCTTCATAGAACCAGTCCCCACCTGCCACCCATGTGGGAATCAGGTGAACAGGGGTGCTCTGGAGGAAGTCAGACCATTATCCCGACCCATGTGTGTGTGTCTGTGTGTGTGTTTGTGTGTGTGTGTGTGTATATAAGTGTGTGTGTGTGTGCCTGGATGTGTGTGTGCATGTCTGTGTGTGTGTATCTGTGTGTGTGTCTGTGTGTCTGTATGTCGGTGTGTGTGCATGTCTGTGTGTGTGTATCTGTGTGTGTCTGTCTGTATATGTGTGTGTGTGTGTGTATCTGTGTGTGTCTGTCTGTATATGTGTGTGTGTGTGTGAATGTGTGTGTGTAGTGGCAGGGACCCCTGTGGAGAGCTGAACATAGCTTGTTTTTCTCGTCGTCAGACAGAGAGTAGGAGCTCTGAGGGCGAACACTCACTCCAGCCACCAGGGGGTTAAACTCACAGCAGTCCACTCAGCATGAGAGCAGAGTGATTTACGAGCGAGGCCGAGGAACGCGAGGCTGAGGAACGCAGGGCCGAGGAACCCGGGGCCGAGACAGACGGGGCCTCGCTGTGCCCCCAGAAACGCCACGGTGATCGAGAGTCCCTGCTCACACTTAAGAGATGGGGGTCACGATTCGATTTTGGGGAGCATTCAATGTAAACAGTGTCAGATGACTAAACTGTGTTTTATGATTGGCCGATAAGATACTGAACTGTGCGGATTACTTAAATGGGTTCGCAAATGACTTAGACGCATGTCAGGAAGTCAAAATGCAAAAAAACGTAAGAACTTACGTTTTAGAACAAGCGTAGTTCAGTTTGGGACGATTGATTTGGCATTTCGGGACGATTCTATGAGGAAAAAAGTTTTGTTGCGAGCCCTGTGTGCAGTAGAGATGTAGATAAACATCAGGTGGTCATTTTTGCACCTTGGAACATTCTAGCCTGTTGGTGTTCGCTGCCTGGCGTTGAGGGCAGGTCTGGGCCAACAGCACAAAGGAAGCGAGAGAACGAAAGAGACGAAGAGAAAGAAAGGCCTACAGAAAGAGAGAAATAGATAGAGGAGGGGATGGAGTGTGAGAGAGAGAGAACAGGAGAGGGAGAGGGAGAGAGAGAGAGAGAGAACAGGAGAGGGAGAGAGCGATAGAGAGGTTGCCATGACAGGCTGGCGGTTAAAAGCAACAATGTTGCGCAAAAGCGGTTGCACTAATGACCATCGCACAATTTGCGGCTATGATGGTGTTGACAAGATATTAGTACAAGATGTCTGTACAAGTACGGGAAAACGACCAGCTTTACCATAGCATTGTTTTTTAACCAGAATGATTTAACAGGGAGGCGTTGCACTCGAAAGAAGCGTAGTTACACCGCAGGCGACCAAAGAACATAGTACGTTTCCGACTTGTGTAACAGGGCGGAATGCGATTCTCCCACCGAGCGCAGTCGCTCACAGTCATGCTGTAGACCCGCGTATCTACAGCAGCTCAAAAGTCACCCGACGGTCGCTGTCTCCACGGCGATCTTACGGCAGTTTCTGAGGTCTGGATGTGGGGTTCCTGGAGAAAGGGGATCCTCTCGCGGAGATGTTCTTTTGAAAGATGTTTCTCATTTCGCGCTTTTATCTCGTGGGTCGGTTTGGGAGACCACGGACAGGGAGACTGCAGCGAGGCGCGTGGGAGGAGAATGAGGGGGGGGGGCGATAATCCTTCTCAAACTCTTACTGAGTTTACTCTGCTCTCTGGAAACAAGGGAGAACCCCACCGCCAGAGAGAGTGAGGGTGGGGGGTGGAGGTGGGGGGGGGGGGGGGGGGGGGGGGGGGGGGGAGAACCCAAGAGGGAAAAAAGGGGCCAATCATCCCAAAGTTCCTCTTTTAATGGTTCTGTGTGTTGCTACGCGTCTGAGAAGGAGTTAGCAGTTGAGACAGAGAAAACGGCGTTGTCAGCCAAGCGAACCTTCGACTGAAGGTCGCGTGTGTGTCTTGGATTGCAACGTCTACGTTGAAGGTTTCGGGGTAAAACCTGATACGTGCTTCTCTGGTTTCAAAAGCTTTCGAATGTATACTTAAAGATCTAAACTTGCTATCAGGATATAAGCAAACGTTACAATGTTTTGGTACCAGTGTAAGACGGGTATATGTTGCTTAACCTTGGCGACGACTGCGGCGCTTATTAAAACCATATTCTTCATGCAGAAAGGCCAACGTCTGAGTTCCAACATGCTTTTTTTTCTTTTTCTTGAAACTGGCGGTATTGCTAAATAATCTTTATGGTGAAAGCTTTAAAAGGTTTTGAATTACACTTCATTAAATCATTTGTATGACTCCAGAAGTAATCCCAGCTCTGTCTCCACATATACGTCCCGCTGCGTTTCCCCCAGCGCAGCATGGATCTCATATCGGACTTAATGGGTTTATGGGTCTGACAGGGTGTCACAGTCGAGGAGGCAGGATTAGCGATCAGAACGATCCCCCCTCCTTCTAAAGCCTCTGGGTTTGGAAGGCCTTCGCCGCGTCCTTCAGCACGTTAAACCTGCTCCGTCTCAGCCCAATTGAAATGGATGTTTTGTCAAACACAAGCCGAGGTGCTGGAAAAGGGACGGCTGTTAATGAAATTACGGGGAAGTCGGACGGGAGCAGGAGGGTGTGTGTGTGTGTGTGTGTGTGTGTGTGTGTGCGTGCGTTGTGGTGTGTGCTGTGTGTGGTGCGTTGTGGTATATACTGTCTGTGTGGTGTGTGGTGGTGTGTGTGTGTGTGTGTTGTGTGTGTGTGTGTGTGTGTGTGTGTGTGGTGTGTGTGTGTGCGTGCAACAGCCCAGCCCAGTGTTTTCCATGGCAGGCTTGCTGGAGGAACCTCTGGCTCTATGAGCGCTCTCTTCTGCGTCTGTGATTTATCACCCGGCCACCCCTGTGCCTCATCAACCCTCCTCCACTCCGCCTCCTCTCCTCCTCCTCTCCTCCTCCACTCCCCCTCTACTCCTCCTCCTCTCCCTTACTCCCTCCTCCTCTCCTGCTCCATATCCTCCTCCCTCTCCTCTCCTCTCTCCCCTCCTCCTCCTCTCCTCCTCCTCTCCTCTCACATCCTCCTCCTCTCCTCCTCCTTCTCTCCTCCTCCTCTCCTTCACCCCTCTCCTCCTCCAACCCTCCTCCCACCCAGGAGGTCTAACAGCTCCCCATCAGCAAGGCCGTAATGTGGTTAACCGTCTCTCTTTAAAACAAATCTCATAATGATCTGGTCTGAGCCTGCTGCAGAGCCTGCTGCCACCCCAGACCTCTATCCAGCCTCACCATCCTAGCCTCAAGTCTCTATCCAGCCTCACCATCCTAGCCTCAAGTCTCTATCCAGCCTCACCATCCTAGCCTCAAGTCTCTATCCAGCCTCACCATCCTAGCCTCAAGTCTCTACCCAGCCTCACCATCCTAGCCCCAAGTCTCTATCCAGCCTCACCATCCTAGCCTCAAGTCTCTATCCAGCCTCACCATCCCAGCCCCAGGCCTCTACCCTGCCTCAACCACCATCCCAGCCCCAGGCCTCTACCCTGCCTCAACCACCAGTCAGCCCCAGGCCTCTACCCTGCCTCAACCACCAGTCAGCCCCAGGCCTCTACCCTGCCTCAACCACCATCCCAGCCCCAGGCCTCTACCCTGCCTCAAACACCAGTCAGCTCCAGGCCTTTTCCATTCCAGCCTCAATTGCCATACTAGCCTAGGGTCTCTTTCCAGCCTCACCCTCAGAGCCCCCAACCCTCAACCCCTGTCTCATGGCCCCCCTACTCCAACCTTTAACCCCGGTGCGAACCCATGTCCACATACGTGCGGTTATGAGAAACTGAGCATGCACCCAAGGATTTTGATCCCAAGTCCTCAGCATGTAGTATGGCTGAAGAAGCCAATACGCGGCCCCACACAATGAAGGGACATTGTGGAACAGTTCATCTTTGCTGACACTCACGTCCACCGAAGGCCAGAACTCCTTGTGGTTGTCCTTGTAGGACTCTTTCTCACACCCCGACACTTTCCCCGTCTGTACTCGAGCCAAAGAGTTCACTGTTCTCTCGTCTCTCTTTGTCTCTCTTTGTCTCTCGCCTTCGTTTCTATCTCTCTCTCTTTCTCAGCCTCTCTCCCACCCACCCACCCTCCCCCACCTCCCCCAGTGTCTTGCAGGCGATCAGCCTCTCAACCTCAGCAACAACAGCCAGAGTTTAGAGCGCGCCTGGCCAGCTCAAAACCTTGCTAGCTCCAAAAAGACCTGGAAGAGGTTTATGTGTGTGTGTGTGTGTGTGTATGTGTGAGAGAAAAAAAGAGAGAGTGTGTGTGTGAGAGTGGGAGAGAGAGACATAGAGAGACAGACAAGCTGACAGGCAGTGAGACAGATTGAGAGAGAGGCGAGCATGTCGAGCCTGGCCAAGGTCAACAGGAAGTTGTTGTTGAAGACAGAGCAGCTAGTCAGGATTCAGGTGCGATACCTTCTCCCTCCACAAGCTGGGGCCGCCAAGCCAAACAGGTTCCTGGAAGAGAGGGACCCAAGGAGGAATACTCAGGCCCCCAATTAACTCCCACACGCTCCGGCCAAACTCTGAGCGCCGCAATTAGAGAGGCATTGAAACCGTCCCCAGGTTTCCCCAGCGGTTCGATCGAGCGCAAGCCCTTGCGACGATTTTTCCAGACAAATCGGAACGTCCTTGTTAACTAACTCTTGCATCCATCAATGCGGAGATGGGGGTGTGGTTTTTTTGGAGGTGAAGGGTGGGGGGGGGGGGGGGTCATAAAGGGTTTCTCCAGGGTGAGAATCTTCGCGACCTTTTCCCCGTCGTGCGGTCTGGTAGAATAACAAATGACCTTCAGCCTGGCAGTCGGACTGAGAGCTGACGTTGGGGTCAGTGGGTTATTTATGGAGCTGGAGCTGCGTGACGCTCGCCGGGGGGTGTGGGGGAGGGGGACCGTGGATACGAGCGTTTCTGTGGTGGAAACGAGACCCTTTACTATTATTTTGGTTGGCAACATATTTGAGTGCGTGCGGTTCCTCGATTAATCACCCGTCGGACCAGCCGGACCGTTTCTCCACGCGATGCTCTGGCGTGGAGACGAACGACCCGCAGTCTTTCAGTGTCACCTCTGCCGATGCAGGACGTGACTCCACAGCAGCGTCGGAGGCCGTCGGTCAGCTGGTCTGCTGTCTACCTGGCGCAGTGCATGTATATGCAGCAGGCTGGCGTTACTTTGGGGGGCCGCTGTGTCTGATCTAATGCTTGATCTGTTGTGACCATGGCGTTTCTTCAGGTTATTAACACTGATTAGTGAGCAGCTGCAGCTGTGTGTGTGTAGGCAGCGGGTGTGTATGTGTATAGGCTACGGATACGATGACCCGTATTCATCGGAAAGTATTCGTATAGTTTGTATCGTTTGTATTTTTTTTAGTTTATGTATAGGACGAATGTTATATATATTGTTACTTGATTGCTGTATGCCTGTATTTATGTAGCACCGTGGCTCTGTGAGGCACGACATTTCGTTCCACTGTATGCCCCCGAATGACAATAAAGCTCAACTTGACTTGACTTGATGTGTGTGTAGGCATCGGGTGTGCCGGCTACAGATGTGATGTGTGTGTATGTAGCGGGTGTGTGTGTGTGTGTAGGCAGCATGTGTACACCTGCGACAGATGTGTAAGTGTAGGCGGTGTGTCTGTGTGTGTGTGTGTATGCGTGTGTGTGTGTGTGTGTATGTAGGCAGTGGGTGTGTGTTTGTGTGTGTAGCCAGTGTGTGTATGTGTGTATGTAGGCAGCTGGTGTGTGTGTTTGTGTGTAGCCAGCATGTGTGTGTGTGTGTGTGTATGTAGGCAGCTGGTGTGTGTGCCGGCCACAGATGTGTGTGTGCAGCCAGCGTGTGTGTGCGTTGGCTACAGGTGTGTGAGTGTAGGCAGCTGGTGTGTGCGACAGGTGTCTGTGTGTGCCGGCTGAAGGTATGTGGCCAGTGTTGGTAATTAGGTGACGTGTACTGTATATGAGGAGTTTGTGACAGTCTATGGTTTACAGTTTACATTTACGGGCCCAGTTGTTGATGGCGGCGGGACACACACACACACACACACACACACACACACACACAGGGGGTTTAAAGGCTAGGGCCACCCCTCCTAGTGGTCACCCACACTGTGTTTGTCTGGGTAGATGCTACGCCTCCAGTCCCCTCCAGCAGACATGGGCGGGGGGGTCAGGGGGGGGAATAGGGTTTCAGTGTCAAGCAGGGGTAACTCTGCTCTCTCCCTCCCTCCTCCCCTTCTCTCTCTTGCTTTCCTTTCTAACCTCTCTCTCTCTCCGTTTCCTCTCTTTCTCGCTGTCATTCTCTGCCCCCCCCCACACACACAACCACACAGCGCGGCACACCCCCCCATCCCCCCCCCGCCTCCCAGACCCCAGAGCATAAATGTCTACCGTGAGCGCTGCGCCTCTGCTCAGCCCACCAGATCAGCTCTTTCTTTCCCACTCTCTGAGAACCGGAGTGCGCTCCATTGCTGTCGTCCCCCCACCGCCTCCTCCTTTTACAGCGTGCCAAAAACGTTCTCCTCGCCGTTCAAAGGGATCGGGTGGCATCCTCCACCTGCGTATGTTGTTACCTGTGCGATTCCCCATTCCTGGACGAAGCCGTCATCTTCAAGTCGACCAACGTGACGTTTGCAAGCGCTCCGACTCCGCGGACGCGGTCGCCGTCCGCACGTTTGACTTGTGCGTGGGGAGGGGGACCCCCACGCAGGAAGCTGGACTTAAGCTAAGGTTCTCCAATCCTAGCAACTGATACAGACGAGGCTGGGGCTGGGAAGAGGGAGGCCCAGGGTGCGGTGATACGGCCCTGAGCAGAGTCGGGGCACCAGAGCAGAGACCTGGGCCTAATCTGGTGGTGCCAACTTGATTGATCCTCCTCCTCAATCTCGGCTCCCACTCAGCCTCTCCCTCCAGGCACGCGTGCACCGGGGGAGGAGGTGCATATGTCACGGAGCCCCAGGGG
>BROE01000026.1:5303581-5322248 GCA_036571765.1 Plecoglossus altivelis
CCCCCCCTCCCAGACCCAGAGCAGTAAATGTCACCTGAGCGCCGCCCTGCCCTCAGCCCACAGACAGCTCTTTCTTCCTAACCCTTTTCTGAGAACCAGGCGCTCGCATTTCGTCCCCCCCCGCCTCCCTCCTTTTACAGCGTGCCAAAAACGTTCTCCTCGCCGTTCAAAGGGATCGGGTGGCATCCTCCACCTGCGTATGTTGTTACCTGTGCGATTCCCCATTCCTGGACGAAGCCGTCATCTTCAAGTCGACCAACGTGACGTTTGCAAGCGCTCCGACTCCGCGGACGCGGTCGCCGTCCGCACGTTTGACTTGTGCGTGGGGAGGGGGACCCCCACGCAGGAAGCTGGACTTAAGCTAAGGTTCTCCAATCCTAGCAACTGATACAGACGAGGCTGGGGCTGGGAAGAGGGAGGCCCAGGGTGCGGTGATACGGCCCTGAGCAGAGTCGGGGCACCAGAGCAGAGACCTGGGCCTAATCTGGTGGTGCCAACTTGATTGATCCTCCTCCTCAATCTCGGCTCCCACTCAGCCTCTCCCTCCAGGCACGCGTGCACCGGGGGAGGAGGTGCATATGTCACGGAGCCCCAGGGGGTCTACTGGTCGTGGGGCTTCGGTCTGGGGGATGAGCCGCTCGGCTCCGTCTACACGGCAGGTCCGAGGACGACAGCTTGGCTGTCGAGAGATGCGTCTGGACCCGATACTGCTCCAGTCAGCAACTTCATCAATCTCCTACAGCCCTGCTATAAAGGAGCCAGTGTGAGGTTCTCGGAACTTGCCGTGTGCCAAAGCGAGCTGTCAGGATAAAGCAACAGATCCTACCTGGCACCATACAGACCGTGCCAGTCGATGCCAGAGCGAGCTGTCAGGATAAAGCAACAGATCCTACCTGGCACCTTACAGACTGTGCCAGTCGATGCCAGAGCGAGCTGTCAGGATAAAGCAACAGATCCTGCATGGCACCATACAGACCGTGCCAGTCGATGCCAGAGCGAGCTGTCAGGATAAAGCAACAGATCCTGCCTGGCACCATACAGACCGTGCCAGTCGATGCCAGAGCGAGCTGTCAGGATAAAGCAGCAGATCTTGCCTGGCACCTTACAGACCGTGCCAGTCGATGCCAGAGCGATCCGTCAGGATAATGTAATAGATCCTCCACCATCCCAAGGCTAAAAGGGGAACTTTGACTGACAAGATTCAAAATTTTTTAGGTTTAGTTTAGACATTAGTCTCTTAAGTTTATAAGACTCTAAAGTTAACATTTTCCTGTGTGTACTTAAATAACGGACTAATGAATCAAATGCACACATATCATAAAACGCATCATGTTTATATTTCAGAGCAATTTAAATATGAAGGAAACATAGTTTTGTGGAACCCCCCAATTAACATGTATGATTGCCCCCCTCTAATTAATAACCAAATAAGTTCACTTAATGTCACAACATCTAGACATCCTGAAATATCTTTGCTTGATGCTTTGATCATTCATAGTTCATAAAGACCTTACCTTAAGCCCTGGAGGTCCAGCTGCTTCTCCCTCAACCTGCCCAACAGGATCAGGACTTTAATGGGTTTCTGAGTTTCCTGTCACAAAACGATCCATGTTTCAATTATGATGATGATTGGTTGAGCATCTAAAACGAATCACCAATGCTGATGAGTCCAAATGAACTGACACAGGCTAATTAGAACCTCACCTGAAGCCCTGATGCTGTTTCCTCATCCTGCTCTACATCTGTAGTGGTTTGATGCTCTTTCCTGCATACACACACACACACACACACACACACATAATGGTTTATTCATTTAGTTTAAGTTGAACCCTCCAACCATATTCCCATATACCTTATTCACATTTCTAACATTTCTTCCAGCCCATGCAATGCAATGACAATCCTACGAATTCGGTGGCCCCCCATTAATTTCTCTGCATCGTGAAATCGATCAAATAGCAGAATAAAGAAATTAGCTAAAATATACAGTATATATATTGTTGGGTGGGGACAGTTTTGTCGTTTTAAAATATGGCTGGGGGGTGGGGTCCCCCGTAAACCTACACCCATGTTCACTGAATTGTACATCAAAAATAAAGTCTGTGTCTTTATCCCACAAACATGATTACCTGTATTTTGCCAGTTTTATAATGTGCGGACTCTAATGTGAAGTCAGACACGTCATGTCGCGTCTTGTCTGACGCGCAAAGTGGAATGTCATTTGCGAACTTGAAAGGTTTTGAAACAACTTTAAAACCTATACGTAGTTGACCCCGTTTCAGTTCATTTCGTCGAAGTGAAAAAAAAAAAAGATTTAGGGTGTAGTTACCTCAAATGGCCAGCAGGTGTAAGTATTGCCTTTCCTGTTATCTCTGGGAGATAACCAGCCGTGACAAGTGGGTCAGTGGAGTGCAGTATGTTTTTTTTTAAGGTTTAACACACAAGAGAACAAACTTTCACACATATACCCCCCACAACATTTTACACTCACAATGACTATTTTAGGCTTTGGTTAATTGTTCCTCTCTGACCTCGGAGTTCTCGATAGATGAACGTAAAAAAAACGAAGAAATGAATCGCCAGATTGATTAAATGGGCGATCCCAGGTGCCACCAGCGAGTCATGTAGGCCCTAATGTTTCCTCTGTTCCCCTCACAGATAGACCAGTGGAGTGTTCCATTGCTGCAACACCCACACACACACACACACACACACACACACACACACACACACATCACACCACACACACACATACACATGCACACATGCACACACGCGCACACGCACACACGCGCACACACACACACACAGACACACACACATACACACATTCACAGTCACACACACACACACACACACACAGACCCAGGCACGCCCGGTGGTAAATCTAATGTGATGTGTATTCCCCTCAGGCCTCTGTGAGGCAGGCTTGCGTGTTTACTCTTCGGCCAATCATCTTTCAATCAGCAATCAATGAACGAAGCACCTGGGAGCTATTGACCTGGAAGACCCTGATATCAGATGGTCACAACCCAAGTGTGCGCTTGCACCAGCATGCGTGCTGGTGTAAGCGAGCGCGTGGGCGATGTTCTCAACTTGTTTCGTGCCTTCGCCACGTGGCACATCCTCCGATTGGCCTAAATCAGGAGCTTGCGCCCCTCTCTCATATGACAGGTGTGTGTGTATTGGGGTGCGTGCCGTGTCGTGTGTGACAACGCGACGGCGGCCAGTGAGGTCACATTAACGCCCTCAGCAAACGCCCGCCACCTCAATTCTTCCCTCCCCAGCCCCCCCCAGGCCGGAGGCTCTGTAAAGGGGAATTAGGAGGGAGGGGGTGTCAGGAGGAGCCTCTCAGAGGGGGGGGGGGGGGAGGAGGGCGGAGAGAGGGGGAGGGTGGGGTATAGAGCTTCCGAACATATAATCATACATTGACGAAACTACTGGGGGCTTGGGCCTGGTTGTCGCGGAGGTCAGCTGTCACCGCCGATGCAGCTCTCTCTCTGTCTCACCCCTTCTCCTTCTCTCTCTCTGTCTAACCCCTTCTCCTTCTCTCTCTCTCTCTCTCTCACACACCCTCTCTCTCTTTCTCACCCTCTCTTTTCTCCGTCTCTCTCGCTGTTCTCCTCACCATCCCTCTCTCTGTCTCACCCTCTCTTTCTCACCCTCTCTTTCTTCCTCTCTGTCTCGCTGTCTCTCTCTCACTCATCCCTCTCTCTGTCTCACCCTCTCTTTCTCTGTCTCTTACCTATTGGTGATGGTGTCCCAACGGACATACCACAGCCCTCTACTCTGCCCCATCTGGAAGAGGGGGGGGGGGGGACAAGGTGAGGGGGCGCTGGATGTTGGCGAGGGTTTGAGGTGACGCCGACGCATCCAGCGTGCTGTCCCTGCGCTCGCGGCATGGCGTCCTTCCGAGTCTCTCCGTGGCAGACCGTGACTCTCTCTAAAATCCACTCGCCCAAGTTCGACCCCTCCCTTTTCCATTCTGTTTCTTTCTTATTTCTTTTTTGACCTACTCCGTCCCCCTTCTCCCCCTCCCCCCCCCCCCCCCCTCCGCATTCTCTCGCTCTTTTTGTTGTCAAAGTCCTGGCGGATGTATATTTTATGCGTGGCTCGGGAGGCTTTTACCATTAATTATAGAGAAACGTTAAGCTCTCCATTTGCCGGACAGATGTTATTTTTTACTTAAGGAGAGAAAGGGGACTGCTCCATAATTTAGAGGTAATCCTGTCTACCCCGAGAAGAAATAAATTAATAAACAAACCAACAAACAAACAAACAAACGCCCCAATCTCTGCACGCAGAGGGATTGGAGCCCCGGCATACTCAATCACATAGCTGCGTTCGGAACGTCGCAACGACTCGAACGCAAAAATTGGTTTAGTCACCGGCCAACTCTTCGCATTCTACTGTGTATCGCCAAAGGGTTCCCCTTTGGATGTTTGTATAATGCGATTAATGGGGAACCGTGAGACGAGTTCCCGCTTCGTTAAAGATGAATTGGAGGAAAACAATATTTTGTTCACGCGTTTTACAGGCAAATACTGTGTTTGTTGAATTTCAACAGTCAAATCAGACCTGGGTGTAAATGAATGTAACTAGCGAAACCGCTGTGTGTGAGTATGTGTATGTGTGTATGTGTGTGTGTACCCTGCCTGTAGGTATCCTGATGTCTAGTTGTGGGGGTTTTGGGGTCTTGGGATTGCTCATGTATCCCTCCCTCAGGCAAGCTACCCCCCCAGGGCCTGTCCTCTCTGTTTCCACAAACACATACACACACATATGCATACACACTCTCACACACACACACTGGCACACACTCACAGACGTAGACACACACACACACACACACACACACACACACACACACACACACACACACACACACACACACAGTAAAAGGGACAGGGAATTGTGGAGAGAGAGAGAGAGGGTAGAGGAATCCTGGCATTTTAGAGAGGGATCGCATTAAAAGTGCATGAGTGTGTCTGTCTAAGAATCAAGACACCCCGCTCGCTTCCTCTTCGATAGCCAGCTGTTCAAATGTGTCTGCTTGCCTTATCAAATATGTGTGTGTGTGATGTATGTGTGTGTGTGTTGGTTGGAGGGGGCTTAATATTGGGGGTCCCTTTTAAATATGAATTGTTGGAGTTATTAAGGCTATAGTGATACTATGAAGATATCTATTAGTGGACGTACCAACGCAGGAAATTCTGAACTCACCCACGGTCACGTGCTAAACCGCACTCGCCACAAAACCCAGATAAACGTTGACCGCCGAAGTGGAGAGTGTTGATAGGACCTGACCCCTCCGACTCGTAAACAAATGACGTCTGAAGGGATCGTCACCTAGGTAACGAAGTGGACCCTCCGTCTACGGGGTCATCTCTGCGGAGAAATGTTTAGGTACTGGCTCGCAACGATAACAGAAGATTCTCCTCACTCATCCCCACTCAAGAAAGACGTTTACGTGACATTTGAAATAGGTAACATTCCAAGAAAAAAAAGAAAAAGAAAAAAATGTCGGGGTAATAACAGAAAATTGCGAGTAAAAAAAACGACACCAAACGGTGTACTATGAGGTTGTTAAGTTTAATAAAAATAATTGTCTACCCCTTTTATAAAAGTTGTATTTCCTTACATTCTGTAAGACAGTATCCGGATTTATCCCTTTTTATGGCAACGTGTTGTTCTTGTTGATTGACAATGAACAAGTCAAATCTTTTTTTAAAGATACATTACTTCTCACAAAATGTATTACTGTAAAATGCTTCACTTGAGAATTCAAATGTGGATGCGGATTAAAAATAATTACGCATGTAATACCATTTAAATGTTGCAACATTGTAACAATAATGAAAATAATAACGGTAACGATTCGTAACTTTAAATTCGTGTTTAAATCGTGTGATAAATCATGTGATAAATTTAATCAAGCAGAAACCGGCAAAATGCTTAAAGAGGCTTATACTAACTTTATCATTAAACTGTACAGTATGAGATTGTTTAAAAAATTACTCATTCTCAGGAAACCCTTTGAATTGAAATATCTGGAAAGTTGTAGAACTGATTGATGACTTCATGGAACATTTTTAGAACGTGTTTACTAAAAACCAGGCGCTCCAAAAATACTGGGAAACATTATAGAGCAACATTCGTGAGAGCGCAGCCCACCAAACACGCATTGGCAGAATATTACCGTTGATTCCCGATCCTTTCGTGTGTTCTTAGATCGCACGTTCAGCGCTCAGTCAGGTTAGCCGTTAATAACCCCAATGGAGGCTGGGGGTGAAACGTAGGGAGTAGATCCGGCCGCAATACGTGATCTCACCAAACAGCGGCGCTACTGGCACGCAAAGCCATACTCGCCAAACCTTCAGGCAGTTTACCGACTTCCGCTACATCGTCGCCTCCGCCAGGACTAACGATGAACGATGCGTCTTTAGTTCATTTTTCTTGCTCTTATAGTTCGTTTTTTGAAGCGGTTACGTTCGGAGGTTGTCACGAGGGAAAGAAGAGAGCAGATAGATGCCTAGAAGCGATCAACGGGAGGCTTCCCACGAAGGGGGACAGCGCAGGGAGGAGGGAGGGGAGGGGGGGGATCTGCATCCTTTAACAGGACAGTCCCAGTAGGTGTGGCGTCTCTTGGTGTGTGTGGGGGGGGGGGGTAGGGAGGGGAGGTAGGTAGGGTGGCCCTTTTCCCCTCGCTCTCCCGCTCTCCTGGGTGGGACTGCAGAACGGAACTGTCACCGGTGCCCTGGCACGGTGCCAGAGGATGCCAGGAGTGTTACGGGGGTGGGGGGGTGGGGGGGGAGGAGGGATTGCGCTCAGTTCCGTGTCGTGATGACAGCTGTAACTTTGCTGGCGCTAATGCGGAGGGCTAACTGAATGAGCGGGAAAGGCCCCGGTGGTCCCTGTGTATGGGGCCCTCCTCTGGCTTCCGTCTCTTCTCTCTCCTGGCTGTAGGGGAGAGGACGGGACGGCTGTGTGTGGTGTGTGTGTGTGTGTGGTGAGAGAGAGAGAGAGAGGAGAGAGAGACGAGAGAGACACGAGAGGAGAGACGAGATCGAATGGACGAGAGAGAGACGGAAAGAATAGACAGACAGAACAAGAAAACAGAGATTAGAGACGGAGAGAAAGAGACAGGGTGGAAATTAATGGTTAAGCTTTTCCTTATCAAAACGTCATGCTAACCCTTAATGTATTTTCTGCTCAAAAACTTCATAATAGAACCGTTATGTATTTTCTGTAAAAACTTTATACTAACCCCTTATGTTATTTTCATAAAAACGTCATACTAACTTAAACGTCTTTTCGAGTAGGCCGGCACAAAAGCCGTCATGCTATCCTTACCGTCTTTTCAATCAAAAACGGTCATAACTGAAGCTTAAGTATTTCAACCCAAATTGTCATCATCCTTTAACAGGACAGTCCCAGTAGGTGTGGCGTCTCTTGGTGTGTGTGGGGGGGGGGGGGGGTGAGGGGAGGGAGGGTGAGGTAGGGTGCCCTTTTTCCCCTCGCTCTCCCGCTCTCCTGGGTGGGACTGCAGAACGGAACTGTCACCGGTGCCCTGGCACGGGTCCAAGGACGGATGCCAGGAGTGGTAGGGGGTGGGGGGGGGGGGGGGGAGGGGGATTGGTAGGTCCCCGGTGTGCGGTGATGACAGCTGTCACTTTGCTTGGCGCTAATGCGGAGGGGCTAACCTGAAATGAGCCGGGACAGGCCCCAGGGCCCCTGCTGCCTGGCCCTCTCTGGCTCTCTCTCTCTCTCTCTGCCTGGCTCAGGTAGGGGAGAGGACAGGGACAGGCATGTGTGTGTGTGTGTGTGTGTGTGCGTGAGAGAGAGAGAGAGAGAGAGAGAGAGACAGAGAGAGACAGAGAGTCCAAGAGACAGATCGATGGAAGGAGAGAGACGGAAAGAATGACAGACAGACAAGAACAGAGATATAGAGACCGAGAGAAAGAGACAGGGATGGAAACAGAAAGAGGAAGAGAGGGCAAGAGTGAGTGTCGCAGGCGAGAGAGGGGTGAGGGGGGGGGAGTGAGAGGGATAGGAAGAGAGAGGGGGAGAGAGAGAGAAAGTGAGAGACACATGCCGTACATCATGTGGTTCCATTTAAAAGAACACCAGGCAGGGAGTGTGTACACGAGTAATAAGTGGAACAATGGTGTTTAGGTTAAGCATGCTGTGTGTGTGTGTGTGTGTGCGTGTGTGCGTGTGTGTGTGTGCAGGCTGGCAGTGGAGGTGCAGGGTGCAGGGGTGGGCAGAGAGAGATAAGGGGACGGATGTGAGAGGGGTCACAGTGTGGTTAGCTCAGACAGCAGGGCTCTGAAAGCGATCCACCATCACCACGGAGATGGGGACCACATGACAGGGGGGAGGGAGGCAGAGGGGAGGGAGGGGGGAGGAGGACGGGAGGGAGGTAGGAAACTCTCACCATTGGAGGCCATAGAGAGGAGTGGATTTCCAAAGACAAAATAATGAAGGGGTGAGGATTGATCTTAAGAACAAAATGTGTGTGTGTGTGTGGGGAGGGGGGGTGCGTGTCCAGTCGGGCGCCTGAGAGTGTGTGCGGTTGGGTGTGTTTGGGAGGTGTGCGTTGTTGGGTGGTGTGAGCGTGTGTGCGGTTGGGTGTGTTTGGGAGGTGTGCGTTGTTGGGTGGTGTCAGCGTGTGTGTGGTCGAGAGAGCGAGCGGGCTTCACGTGGTCGGGCGTGGGTGCGATGCGTGTCGTCGGGCGCTCGTGGGCGTGTGAGCGGCTGCGCGCTTTCCAAGGTGGAGAATCCGCCGAGCGCTTTTCATCTCAGCCTCTCAAGAAATCCAGCTCGTTAGAGCGTCTGTCTCTGTCTCCACTGTATCCTCAGGAACGGACTCCGAAGGGAGGGGTGGGGGGGGGGGGGGGGGACGTCCATGAGTGTGTGTGTGTGTGCGTGTGTGCGTCTCTCTCCCGGTCTCTCTGCATATCCAGCAGTGCTGACTCAGCTCGTTATCTGATGGAGCCGTAGACAGAATGGGTTTTAAATCTCAGCATCGCCGCGAGCTCCCTCACTGTCTCATCTACTGTTTGTTTTTTTTCTCTCTTCCCTCCCCTCTCCTCCCTCCCCTCCCTCCATCTCCTTCTTCTCCAAATCCTTGCTTACTTCAACGGATGGGCTAGATGCACCCCGGTTGCCAGACTGTCCCCGATGAGTCAATCCCCTTTTGAAGCACCCTCTTCATCGGTCCACGAGCTGTTATTTCCTGGGCGGAGACCGACTCGAGATTACAGAGTGAGTGGTCAATTCACACAGAAAGACAGAGCGGGGAGGAGATTAAGGGAAGGAGGGATGATATTCATTTAGGGATTATACCCCCCCCCCCTCCTCCGCAAATTAAAACCCAGTCACTCGTTAAATTCTCATTTGAGCTCAGTAGGCCCTCTTCAGGCCTACTCTGGTGTTCTGATCGGGATAATCTGGTTGTAATAACCGGATTACACCAGGTTAGGCAGATCGGATTTCAGCCCGTCCAAATTTGAAATCATTAGTCATCTAATACTCGTCTAATGCCGACTCGGATGCAACCAACCGACTGGCTCTGCCTGTGTGGTCGCATAGGCGCCTTTGAGGAGGAAGTCCTCCCTCCATGGAAGAGCCGCTCCC
The DNA here is from genome assembly GCA_036571765.1 of Plecoglossus altivelis. NCBI lineage: Eukaryota > Metazoa > Chordata > Actinopteri > Osmeriformes > Plecoglossidae > Plecoglossus > Plecoglossus altivelis. The sequence goes on from BROE01000026.1 coordinate 5,313,221, forward strand.
TCGGGTGATATCCGCCCCAAATTCCTTCACGCCTTGAAAACGGAACGCAGGGCGTGCCCGTAAACGCACCTTGACACCTCTCGTTCGCCCGACGCAGGCCGACACGAACGCTCGCAAAAAAACACGCAAACCAGGCTTGTGTCACTTTGGTCGACCCCCCCCCCCCCCCACTCCACTCCCTCTCTGCTCACACACACATACACACACACATACACACACACGCCCTCGCACTGCCCTGTTCCTTTCGTTGGCTCCCGCAAGTCCGGTGTGAACGGCACGCAAATGCTTAAATATTTCATACTGAGCACTCGCTAACGTGGCCGCACACCTTGGCATGGTTCAGAGAGAGAGAGAGAGAGAGAGAGAGAGAGAGCGAGGTAGAGAGAGGGAAATAGAGAGGGGGGGGAGGGAGAGAGAGGTAGAGATAGAAGAAGAGAGAGAGAGCAGGTAGAGAGAGGGAAGAGAAAGGGGAGGAGAGAGGTAAAGAAGGTAGAGAGAGGAAGAGAGAGGAGAGAGAGGACGGTAGAGAGAGGTAAATGAGAGGGAGAGAATGAGAGGAAGAGAGAGAGGGGAGAGGAAGAGACGAGAGGGAGAGAGAGTAGAGAGGAAGAGTAGGAGAGAACGGATAGAGAGAGAGAGGAGAGGGAGAGAGAAGCGACGCAGCCGACAGCTTCATAAATACTCCATGAGGTGCTGCCCCCTCCTCGCCACAACCTGTCAAAGGCCCATAATGATTTATTGATTTCTTTATTTGTCACATAAAAAGGGAAAGTCTCTCTTCTTCTCAATCTCCCTCATCCGCTCATCTCTCTCCCTCACCCTCGTCCCTCCCCCCTCTACCAAAAAAACCAGCTGTGGACAAATTGCCACTTGACAGGTCTAACAGAGAGGGGCTTCCCTGTCTGACGTTGTGCCAACGCTCTTCGCTCCGTCCGTCCGTCCCTCCTCGTGCGAAAGCGCTCACGGGGGGGGGGCCCTCATCACTGTCGAGGGGGGAGAGTAGGGGGAGGGCCGGGGAGAAGGGGGCCGAGAAGGGGGCCGGGGAGGGGACTGAGGGGGGCAGGGCAGCAGCTTGGCGGGACGGGCGCTCCTTCCCTCTTGATCACCTGGCTTTTCGCCTCTCCGTGACCAGGACCCCCGGATGCCCCGCGAGCCCCCGTTCCATAAAAACATCATTGCATTGGGACTGATTCTCCGATAACGCAAAATGCGGTCGATGTCACAGTTTACCTCAGCCTCCCAACCAACCAACACACACACACACACACACACAGGCGAAGGCACAGAGAGCTGCATAAGGGCCCTGTTATAAATGGGGAGATGTGGCGCTGTGATTTCACCCAGAGTGTCATGCGGCCCCCGCAGGTAATTGTTCAGAGGAAGAGACTCAAGGTTGACAGAACAATAAACACAGGGGGGCTTGTTGTGTCTTCCCTGACGGGCCTCTCCTTCCTTTAACCTTCCGTGTGTTATGTCCTCCCCTCCATATCCTGCATCCCTCTATCCGTCCCTCCCTCTCTCTGTTTCTCTCCCTTCTTCCTCTCCTCATGTCTCTCTCCCCTTTTCTCAGTCAGCCTCCCTCCCTCCATTTCTCTCTCTGTCTTTCAAACACCCGTCCGCTCTCTTCCCTCTCCCGCTCTCTCCTCTATCTCTCGCTGCCTCTCTCTCCTCCCTAAGTCTACACATTCATTTCTTTTTCCCTCCCGATCTGGTCGTCAATCTCTTCTCTCTCCTCTTTCCTCCTCTCTTCTCTTCCCCTTTGTCCACCTCTCTCTCTCTCTCTCTCTCTCTCTCCACCATGCTCAGTTCCCTTTCGCGCATATGGTTCCCCCCCCCCTCAATGACCCCCCGCTCCCAAACCCCGACCCCTCCCAGCAACATAACCAACCCCCCACCACACACACCCAGCCCCCCTCCCCCGCCATCCATCTGTCCCTCTCTCTCACCCTCCCTCTGTCCCTCGCTCTCGGGGCTGGCAGGCTGTCGATGGGAGGCATTGGGCAGCGGCAGGCGGAGTCGATGACCCTGACAGTGTGCAGTTATCGTTCTAATTAAGATGCCACACTTGAGTTAAACCACAGCATTAGGATTTGATGGAGAATTGATCAGAGTGTCAAGAGGCGGACTGGGGGGGCGGGGCGGGAGAGAGATGGAGAGGGCGGGGAAGGGGAAGGGGGGGGGACAGGGGGAGGGACAGGGTAGGGTGAAACAGAGAGATGGAGACACTTAACATTCTGATGGGATATGGATAGACAGACAGACAGACAGACAGACTGACAGACAGACAGACAGACAGTCAGGCAGACAGACAGACAGACAGACAGACAGACAGACAGACAGTCAGGCAGGCAGGCAGGCAGGCAGGCAGGCAGGCAGGCAGACAGGCAGGGTGGGGGAAATGTAAATAAGAGGTGAAACAGAGAAATGGAAACGAGCAAAAAAGAGAGAGAACAGAGAAAGAATGAGAGGAGAGAGGGAGAAAAGGAATGAGAGGAGAGAGAGAGAGGGTGAGAGAGAAAGATAGAGAGGGAAAAAGAGAGAGAGGGAGGGAGAGAGAGAGAGAGAGAGAGAAGGGAGGTTAGCCAAGGTTTGCATGTCTGCATCAATGCTGTCTGGGACGGCGGAGCAAAGGTTAAGATGATCCTTGATTCCAGTTGATCACCTCATGTCTTAAGCAGTCGATTGAACTAATGACAGGAGGCTGTATGCGTGCGTGCGCGTACGTGTGTGCGTGCGTGCGCGTGCGTGTGTTCCTGCACATCCCGTGCATGCGTGGCCTCTGAGACGATGCACACAGTTCCGCCAGAAGGTTGAGGCGACAGACCACTTAACCCTCAGCAAAACCACACGAGCAAGTGCAAGCATGTAGCACTGCACACACACACACACACGTACACACACACACACCACACTCACACACCACACGCACACACACACCACCACACACTGTTCAAAACACACCCGCGCACAAATAGCAACAGAAAGCCTCTCCTGATGAATACAACGCACCGGCTCTGTGTAGCGTGTTTAAATATAGCTGCTTTGAAACAATTAGCACAAGGCTAGGTGCACCTGGCTCTGCTGTACATACATTAGCCTCTTGATGCATACCCAGTCTACGACCAGGATTCTGTTCATGCGTTCAGTCATACGCTGCAGGTGAACCGTGTGCGTGAGAGTGAGGGGCAATGGTTACACACACACACACACTCAGGACACGCATAGCACACACACTGACAACATACACACTCACACACACCACACACAGAGTTTTAGGTTGCGTAAGGTAAGGTTATGGATCGATCAAGATCCTCCTTTCGGTCGGACTATTATGGGATGTGTAAAAGAGCACAGGAGCCACGAGCAGCAGTCACTCCGATCCAGACTCGGATCCCCAGACCTGGCAGGATATGAAGATACTCCAGGCCTGAAGCGAGCCCCCCTCCTCACCCACGGAGGAGAGGGGGACGGACAAGCGTCTGTCAGAATAAGGACCCCCAGAGTGAGGAAGTCATCCAGGACGACGGGCGGCATGTCGCCGGGCGGCGGCGTGAACGACAGCTGACACGACGCGTTTACGGAGAGCTTCCCTGGCCGGCGTGAAGGACACGGGCTCCGACGCGGACTGGGGACGGAGAACGCAAGGAGGACACCCACCCACCTACCCACCTACCCACCTACCTACCTACCCAACTATCTACCTACCCACCTACCCACCTACCCACCTACCCAACTATCTACATACCTACCTACCTACCTACCTACCTACCTATCTATCTACTTACCTACCCACCTACCCACCTGCCCAACTACCCACCTACCTACCTACCTACCTACCTACCTACCTATCTATCTACATACCTACCCACCTACCCAACTACCTACCCACCTACCCACCTACCCACCTATCTATCTATCTATCTATCTATCTATCTATCTATCTATCTATCTACCTACCTACCTACCCACCTATCTACCTACCTACCTACCTACCTACCTACCTACCTACCTACCTACCTACCTACCTACCTACCTACCCTCCTTCACTTCCTTCTCCCCCCCCCGCCTACTCCAACAATCCAGCCTATTCCCCTCCCGGGGAGGGAGGAGAGGGGGCAAGGGCAGCTCTGGGTCCCCCCTTCTCAAGAGATCGCCCTCGACCGGTCCCCCCCCCCCCCCCCCGCCAAAACGCCACCGTCGACCTGATGATCGCATTTGGTGGGATCCTCGCAAAATGTCGGATATTGGCATACAGCCGCGCGGCCGTCCAATAGAAATCGCTAGAGGGGGGGAGGGGGGAGTGTACAAAGCCCCTTGTCTCCCTAGGACTGAATGTACTCAAGTGGCCTGAAACGGACTCGAGCGCTGATGGCTCATCTGTATTGTCCATAACGTATGGGAACGTTTCCAGGGTCTAGCTCGCAGCTACAAATGAATGTTTGTCAAAATCCATCTTCAGGTAATCTTCCCCAAAATAAGTGAGCATTTCCTGCGTGAATATACTATCGGTTTCAATACGCGCTCCATTTTCGTATGCTCCCGCTCTCTCTTCTCACCATCTCTCTCTCTCTCTCTCTCGGCGCTCTCTCTCTTTACTTAGCGCTTGCCCGCTTTCCCTGCGGTATGTCCAGGGTGATGCGAAGAGCGGCGCTACGACAACATTCACAAATCCCTAGCTGCGCCCTGTGCGCGGAACGGTTGCCATTTTCACACATCCTTGTCTCAGCACTCCACACCTCCACCATTATAGCTCATAATCTCATCTGAACAGGCAAATGACCCTCAGAGACACAGATGCTGAAGACGCACGGCGAGCGCCAGAAGAGGGAGAGACGAGAAACGAGCATGGATGGAGGGGAAGAGACAGACGCGATGAGAGAGAGACAGAAGAGACGGGAGATGAAAGGAAAGAAAAAAGAGGAGAGAGGTCTAGAGTACAGAGAGAGTATGCACGAGCAAAGATCCAAAAACAATAGCTGGAATGTCGAGCAAAGCTGAACATTTGGGTCATTTTCACCGCCCCTACTTGAGTCTGTGTCCGAACTCCATTGACCCAACTCTTCCTCCCATCCATCCAGCCGGACCCCCTGACCCCCCCCCCCCGCCCCCCCCACATACAATATCACACCCTCAGCGTCTCGTAGTAAACAACCCTCCCACCTGGCATTCCCACTGACCCCCAAACCATACCCTTCTGCTGTTGCCCACCATGGTTACCCCTGACAGCCACTCTGCGAACAGTTATAGTCGTGTGTGTACGGGCACACGTCCGTATGTGTGTGTATAGTGGATGCTGTGACGGCTGGGAAGGGGGAGGGGGGGGTGCTTTGTCCGGCAGCGGCTATCAATGATAGGAACCGTTGTGGGCCATTCACTCATAACTTCGCTGGCAAACAGACGCCATTCTACATGATCGGTCGCCTCCTCCCGCTCTATTGTGACGTGCCCTTGGAGGCAAAGACATGGGACGCGATGCAGACACCCCCCCATCCTCCCCTACCTTCGCCTCCTCATCGCCCCCCTCCTCCTCCTCTCTCCCCTGCCTCCTCTCCCCTGCAGGCTCCACTCGCTACCTACGGTAGGGATGGGTCCATCACTGCCGGAACCCCCCTCCCCCCTCCTTCCTCCTCACCCACCCCTTCTCAGAGTCTGACTCGGTGGAAGGATGCATGACGGAAGGGCGATATTATTAACCTTGTTGCTTGTAATGGGCATCTCCACTCTGCCATCAATTCCTGGGCGCTTATGTGTCTCCGTAGGTTGTGTGGGGAAAGATCAAAAACCAGCACTATAGTTTGAAAATGTGTCGTGTATGCGACCTCGCATGCCTGTGCTGCGTGAACTTGTGTCGTGTATGTATGCACCTGCATGCCTGTGTGTGTGGTAGTGTGCGATTGCAGTGCAGCGTCTCTCGCCCGAACGCCTCGTCGCTGACCACGCTATATACACGGGCCCAACACGCACGGGCCGTCATCCTCTCCGCATGCCGGACGGCCATTCAGGTCAACAGCATGGATCAGAGATCAAGCAGCCGCAGCCAAGCAGTGTGACGCCGGAGCCCAGACGGCACGGCGACAGGCCGACTGCGATACGGCGGAAACTCGTAACGAAATAAACCACAAAATAAACTCACCTATGTGCCGACTAAATCGTGGTGGGGGGTCTGTGGAATAAAGGTTCATGAGGATGCCCTCGGTGAAGCGCGTTGCGGCAGCGACAATCCAGATCGTGTTCTTGGATTCAACGCCTCGCCAGTCCAAAACTGAGGCAGATGCGTTTCTGCCTTCCTTACGGAACTCTAGCCTGATTGGTGATGGTTCGCAACTTTTGTGGCAACGACGAACGCACATTGATTTACCGCGTTTTCGTGGATTGGCCAATGAATGCTTACCTATATGTGGTTGGTTTAGAAGCGTGGACTTGGCCTCAAGCTCTTGTACTTACTCCCCACAGCGCGCACCCAAAACCACCGTCACCAGCCAGCAAGTCCAAATTAAAAAGGGACTTTTAAGGCGCGCCGAATTCACAGCACCTGCATTGGTTCCCCGCAACCCGCAGTCGTGACAGCCGCTCTATTTAGAATGCCAAGGCTTCCTCCCATCCTCCATGTCAGTCTAACACCCAATACACCTCCAACGAACTCCCTTATCCACACCAAACCCCTCACCCCTCCACTTCGACCCTCCCCCGCAATCCAATCGCCAGGGAGGATGTGGTGGCAAGAAGCAGAGAGAGAGAGAGCACGGGTATGTGTCTAGAGGGGGGGGGAGAAGGATGGGAGGGTGAAAGAGGTTAATAGTCCATCCTCCACGTTAGGACGCCAAGGGAGTGCGTTAAGCGCCGGCCCAGACAGTTTCAGTTAGCAACTCGCCTAGACAAACCAGGTACGTCAGAATTGGTTACCACACAGTTCCGCCCATCATGACAGTTTAAGCGCGTCCATACGCAGCTGGCTAGGGATGACAGACAGGAAGAAGGTGGAGAGGAGACAGAGAGAAGAGAGAGAGAGAGAGGCGACTGGCTGAGACTATCTGCAGTACAGTTGATCAGTAGCATTGTTCGTCTCACGAGAAGGAACAAGAGAAATCAATCAATTTTAAAAATCTATGTCCCGAGCGTATCTACCAAACGCGAGAGAGAGAAGATTCGGGAGAAAACGAGAATGAATCGCTTGATCGCTAAGCAACTCAAAGACAGTAAGATTTCACTGCCAGCGAAAGTGGCAAGAATAAAGAATGCTACTCAGCAGCGCGAAATCATAACGCTGAATGCTGCAAGGGAATGAGTCATAGTTAAACCACAACGGTTCAGCCAGCCACCCTTTTTGCGAGCGGAGCGTTCGCGACCGAACAACCATCGCAGTACAATAGGGAATCTACATTATCTGAGGATCTTAGCCGGACTGAGCACCAAGCTGAACTGCAAAATCGCAGTCTCGATTCGGACTGCACCATGGGCACGAAATTAAGTAAACGTGGAACGGCAACGCGAGCACAGCAGACATCTAAAACAGACTTCCTATTTCTTGTATCATAAAACCACGATTCGCACCTCAAAAAGGCCTTCAAGTGTAACTTATCCTGTCGCATAGAACGAATTGGCAGGACAAAAGTCCACTTCGTCACGCTAGCGACGGCACTAGAGGATGACGTGTGTTGTCCATGCGCGAGTCTATCATTGTCCATTCGACACACAGATTACTTGTTCTTACATTGAGAAGACGCGTCTTTTGTCACTTGCCAGGCCAGGAGAAATACGTCGCCGTCGATTGTTGACTTTAAACCAAATGCAAACTCCTACGTATATGGCCTCATGAACTGAATCAAACCGTTGCATCGTGCGAGATCACTGATACGTCAACAACAATAATTAAATCAAGATGAGCCGCTTGACATTAGTCACGCATTTAAGGAAACTGTCAGTCATACACCACAGGCACACCATACTAATTGAATGCCACATAACTATAGCCACGAGCGAGAAGTGCTCCACAAGTAAGCAAGTACAAACAGAATTAAAGTGAGATTGCAGCCACATTAACATAGAAAAAGGTCGAGAAGATGAGAGAGTGATATGGAAGATAGTACAACAGAAAGGAGAGGGTCTATTGATGACATATAATTTATATATGCGGAAATATGGACAGAAAAAGAGGAGTGAGCGCCAGTGATGGAGAGGAGGACGAGAGGAGTGTGTGACTCTGAGAGGCGTAGACAGAGCAACATTGTAACACAAGCATGTTAAGCTGTTTTGATCGCAGACGACTGAGCAGTATAGAATAGCTGCTTGCGGAGATCAGAAGAGAGGGAAGAAGAGCCAATTAGGCGACAGAGCTAGATGAGTAGAACAAGTAAAACAATTGAGCCTAAGATAAAGAGAGACAAGACTCTGACAGAAAGTACAGACAGAAACACAGACGGTAAAAGAACAAGGAGACAGAAGGAGAGAAGGAGACAGAGAGAAGACGGAGGCGAGGACAAGAAGGAAACGGAGCAGTTTGGGAGGCGAGAGGGTGGAGGAACTTAGTCAGCGTGTATTCACAGTGAAGTAACACCCGGACAGTATCAACCACGTATCCTGTAGGTGACAGAAGGAGAATGGATAGCCTATGTCGGCTGAGGTTGTAGAGCTGGTCCCACTATCTAGCAGTGCGCCGAACTGTCTGCGCGCTCCGTTTCCTCGGATGCTCCCCAAACACTGTGACCTGCTGACCCCCGCCCCTCTTCAGGGACAACATCCTATCCCGAGAACTTTTGTGCTGCGTGGAATGCGTACGAGCTGATATGCATAATTACCGGGACGGTTAGACACTTGCCCATTGCAGCACGTCCGATCGTTGCTAGATGCAGCCCGACCGGTGCTCGTCTCTGTATGTGCATGACTCCTGAGTAGATGATGCGCCTGCAGTTGGGCAAGCGTCACAGAGGATCATAAAGCCGGACGCATTTGACTGGCGTACTGTTTGAGTCACCCCTGCCGGCTCGCCTACCATTCTATCCTCATACTATTCCTCTCCCTTCTCTCTGGG
>BROE01000026.1:5322299-5407564 GCA_036571765.1 Plecoglossus altivelis
ATGGCGGCTGGCCAACTCGGCTCCCGTCAGCCCGTTGCCGTGACGATCGGAGGTGATCCCTGTCCCCTCTTAGTGTCAGCCCGAGTGACACGCGTCTCCTGGCAACGCGGCTGACTGAGTAGACGGAACTGAGTGTGTGTGTGTGGTCGGGGGGGGGGGGGGGAGAAGGGGAGTGGAGGGGGGTTGTAAGTGAGAGTGGCCTTGGCAGTCTTGTCCCTTAGCATCCGTCGATCCTGTGTGACCCATAAGCTCTGTCCTGCACTTGAGACACACACACACACCACACAGCGCACAGCACACAACAACACGCCCCCACATCGAGGCCAAGTGTCTGGCAGATAACGGAAAGAGGGGAATGCAAAAGCCCCTTATAGTGGGGGGGGGGGGGGAAGACTTGTCTCGCCATTTCCTGCGTCTAAGGAGGACCACTCAAACTACGCCAATGTCACAGCCAATCACCTTCAGCAGTGTCACATGACACCGCTGGCCACGCGGTCCCTCTAAGTGAGCCTCCCTTCCTTCTCTTCCGCCCATTTGTCTGTCCAACAACTCTTTCTGAAGGACTTCAAGGTTTTACACCGACTCATCCAACCTCTCCGCGCGCCCACATCTCTCGCTCTCTCCTCGCCCCTCAATCCCTCTCTGCCATCCCCTCCTCTCTCTCTCCGCTCTACCTCCCTCCCTCCCCTCTCTCTCTCTCCCTGTCATGGCCCAGCCCATTGATCTCTGTCAGTATTGAATGTCAGAGACACGTTCAAAGATGCTTTTCGCTGCCCATTAATAATTCACACTGCCTGAATCATCAATAATAATTCTCACAGAGCAATCATTCAGCTTTACCGCCCCTCTTTTCCTCTCGCTCATCGCTCCAGCTCCTTCTGCTCTCTCTCTCTTCTCTCCTCTCTCCTTCTCTCCTCCTCTCCTCCCTTTCTCTCTCTCTCTCTCTCATCTCTCTTCTCAGCCTCTTCCTCGCGAGGCCCAGGGACGGACTTCCTCAATTTAGTTCACTTGTAAAAAAAAAACTCTCACCCCTCTTACCCCCCCCCCCCACACCTGCCTCATCTCATCCCCCTGGCTTCCAATACCTTGAAGACTTCCGTTGCCTCACGCGGTCATTCGAACTGGCAAACAAAAAAGGACCAGCAGGAGACCACTCGGACGTCGCAGGTAAGCGGGGCCTCGGATCGACGGACGGGCCCCTCGGAGCTGCGACGCCGGCGACAGTCCACGAAGGCGTCCTCCGTCGGAGCGCGACCCAAAGTCCTACATTAACAAACAGGCTTCTTCGTTCCCTGGCTGGCTTGTCCGGGGCTCGTCTTTACCGTAATCGATGACGGGATTTTCTCTGCGTACTGATAACTCAAGCCTTGTCAATCAACTCTTCAAAAATGAATGAGGATGGACTATGTGTCAGTCGTCAGCACACACATATTTACCCTAATAGACCTGGCGGAGAAGGAGGAGGAGGAGGAGGGAGAGAGCGAGAGAGAGCTTCTCTTAATGTACATGTAAAACTCTCCAGTGGGCCCACGCCAAGTGTAAGTGGTTGAGTGATATTGGCAAGTGGAGGGATGAGAGGGTGGAGAGAGAGAAAGTGTCAGTTTTAGGCATTTTCCTTAATGCTATAAGAGCTTATTGATATTTTGATTTTCGCTTCGGGCCCGTAGGTGCTGAGGCAGCCGTTTTCGCTCTTCCCTTTTTTTTCTCTCTCTTTTTTTTTTTTTTACTACAGATGAGGGATGTGGGGTCTCATCCCGTCCCCCCTCTCGGAAAAACCGCGGCGGAAGATTGCTCCCCGGGAGCCAGGCTCCGCCTGCGGTCTGGAGATGGGGAGCGTCGGGTCAGTTCCGAGAGCCGAACCATTTCATTTCTCTGACGGGTGGTCTCCCTCGGAGGATAGAGAGATAGTCGGGAGATACCAGTGAGATATCTGATGACACGACAGTGACTGCACCCCCACAGCCTGGTGATATCAGGTAGGGTTAGATTGGTGGCGGTCATATTGCGAAGATAGAAAAGGGTGCGATTCAGGGAGATTCCAGCGAGTTTCCTATTGAAGCTGCCTGTTGACCTGAAGATCTCCTTTTAAACCAAGTCCACCAATCAAGCACAGCGCTCAAGCTGCGGTTGAGTCTACTCTGAACCGTTCCGCGAAGATCTTCGCGGTCTTCCGATACTTTGCCGACCACGACCGCATCGATGCGAGTCGACGACGCGTGACAGGGGAGGGTGGGGATTAGAACGCGGCCGGTTCCAGAAGTGAGCTCGCCGTGCTTAGCTCGCAGCCCTCCCTAACCTCTCCGAGGACTGCCGAGGGAGAGGGGGGAGAGGGGGGGAGGACTTAATTGATAGCCAGTTCAGACAGGAATATCCTCTCCATTCTCCCAATCCCCTGTTTGTTTCTCCCCTGGCGTCGACAGGGGACTTGTCACCTGCGCTAGATATATATCGGGACTCCCGCTTCTCATTGGCCGCCGGAAGCTTGTAATCAACCCAGACAACCCTCACCTCCCCGTCCCCCCTCCTCTCCCTCCCTCCCTCCCTCCCCCCACCACCCCCTTGTGATGGCTTTAATTGAAGGATCTCGCTAACAAAGCTCATTGGGACCCCTCCCTGTTGCCTCACATGTCTCCCTCCGGGCGTGTGAACATGTGTGTGTGTGTCTGTGCAGGGGGGTCAGGGTTAACGGAGAGAGGGAAAGGGGAGGGGAGGGGGCGTGGGGAGGGTAGGAGGGTGGAGGATGGGGGTGGGGGCTGCCCGAGAGATCCTCTGGAGGGGGCGGTTTCGCGCCTCCCCCCTTCCCCCTCCCTCCCCCATCGCTCCAACATCCAGGGTGGGATACTGATGAGGGTGGTGGAGCAGTCAGGTAGAGGGGCAGCTGGAGTCAGTGTCTCAGCCTCGTCTGTCGGGGAGAGGGCAAGCCACAGGACGAAGGCCCCATGCCAAGTCACACGGTTAGGACCTGAGCGTGAATGCACGCACGCGTGCCTTGAAAACGGGTAGGTGCCCGTGAGTGCCCGGCCACAGTGCAACGACGGCAAGGCCATTTACTCATCAACGCTGAGGAACGGAAGAGAGAAGAAATAGAGGGATGTAAAAAATAGAGGGGAAGAGGGAGAATTGGGGAAGATGAGTGTTGTGTCAAATTGGAGTGGATCTCTTCCCTGACTGTGGTCGCAGAGAGCTCGCCCCAAAATGCTGATTTGCACATTTCAAAAGGGTTATATGAAACCTGCCTGCAGAAGGTAGAGAGGCAGGATGAAAGGGCTTGTTTGTAACGTTTTTTCATTTGATTAAAATACACTTCCTCCTGTTTTTATCTAATACCGTCAGAAAAAAACCCCATATCAGGTAGAACCGTTTCGTTTGAAAAGGGGTTCCAGACATAATCCAAAGACGTTCAGCAATGAAAGGTTCTACTATGATTTCAAGTTATTTCAACAGAAGAACAAGAAGAACTCATTTGCGGAACGTATTAATCTCATCAGACAAGAAAACAATCGACGTCAAGGAAATAGAGGAAATGTCTTTCACAAATGTGTTCAGGTGCTTTCTGGGTAGTGTAGTCACCAGAGGACTTATGGTGACCTCGGTAATGGGGGGGGGGGGGGGGGCTTGATGCTGAACATGGTGCTGTCCATGGTCCTGACCTCTGTACACCCCCCTGCTCGCACTGACAGGACAGCAAATATTCCCCTGCTCCCCACCGCCAAGCCAACATCCGCCTGAATCCTGATTTACGCAGTCATTCAAGCACCTTATGCACTCTGAAATATACGACTTTCCAGTTTAAGGCGTATGATTAGATGCTAAAGATAACCGAAATTAAACCTGTTCCAAACCCAGTCCAATAAAGCGATTGACGGAATTGATCGGTCATTGATTACAGTCGGTTCTGGAACCATGTCCTTTACATAGGATTGAGCCGGTGCTTTTGAAACAGTCCATGTACGTTGTCCAGGGGTAAAAAGCAATGCTGTGGGGATTTTGAAGAATCGGATGAATTCTAACGATCGACCGATTGACCTATTGGTTGTCTCCGACAACTTTATTGAAAGTAACAATTAGGCAAAGTACAATCTTTCCAATTATCACCCGGCCCGGAACGGACTCCCTTCCAGTCCGTCGCTGTGATTTTGGAAAAAAAGCTGCCCCCCGCACTCCGAAAGGTGACAGTGTCACGTTTGGGCCAAGGCACCCCCCCTATCCCGCCCCCCTGCGCTTCAACCCCGCAACCCCCCCCCGCCCCCCCCCCCGCGTTCAACCCCGGCCCCCCCCACGACCCCTGCGTGTCAGCCAAGGCCAACGATCCAGGGGCCCTCCAGCCCCCCTCCACCCCCACCGGGCTCTCGCCCTTCAGACGGTGGCAGCTTGTGCCAGGGACCCAGGGAAGACCACAGGTAAGGGATATTCAACACCGCAGAGGACGCGCTCACCTGCCGCGTCCCAGGGGGGGCACATCGCCCCCCCCCCCCCCCCCCTGCGCACGGGCGTGCGTTTGTTTTCGAGACGCATACGATCTAGGTATCTGAACTTTCGTTCAAAAAAAAGGAAAACGATTCCTATCGTCCTCTGCCCATCACACGTCCGTGAAGAAGGGGGTGGGACTTCCCGAAGGCTTGCGCCGCCGTCCGCGATGCTTCACACGAGGGCACGCCGCGTATTTATGGATCGAAAGAACCACTTAGCGTGCGTGCTTGCGTGCCCGTGTCTTCATCTGTGTGTGTGAGGGACTCGTGACAGGGGAGTATAGGTGGTAAGGGATATCAAACACCTACGAGGTCAGGTTCACCTGAAGGCGGTGCCGGCTTTCACTTCCTGTGCTTATCGACTCCTGCTTCCTGTTCCAGGAGGAAGTGGCCACGCAGCACGCGCCCAGGATGAAACCGGAGAGAGTGTTTGCACTGCCACGCAGGGGTTGCGTCGGCAAAAAATCTGCCTCCGGATAAATTATGAATGAGAGAGTGATGGAGGGGATAAGAATGAGACAAGAGAGAGAGAGAGACGAGAGAGAGAGAAAGAGAGAGAGGAGCAGGGAGAAACTTCGAGAGCCGAGACGAGCGGAGAGTGGGATGGCGGGGCGAGCGAGGGAGGAGGAGAGGTGAAGTTATGGTGTTATCTCCTGTTTTTACTGAAACAGCTGGAGAGCTGAAAGGGAGATAAGTGCCCAGGAATCACACACACACACACCACACTCCAACAACACTCCGACGCACACACACTCCAACGCGCGCGCACACACAACGCGCAGGATATTGTATGACAGCCTATTGCATTTGACCCTACACGGGCATGATCGTCTCACACCAGCCATAGGAAGCGATAAGCCACCATGCCACGATGAATTAAAGAGCAGCGTTCGTTTTGATCCATAATTGATCGTCTTTATGTGAGACTGTTTGTGCATTGAGAGGGGAGAGAACGCGTGGGTCGGATCCCCCTGTGGTAGATAACAAGCGCGTCTCCCCGCGCGCATGACGGCTGCGTGACCGCAGGTTGAATGGAAGGCGGGCGCGCAACCGCCCTCGTTTTCCCCACTCTTGATGTTTGCCCCCTCTCTCTTTCTTTTTAATGGTGTCAGAACGCGGGTGGGATTTTTTTTTAAAGGAGAAGGGGGGCGTGGGGGGGGGGCAGGGGGGGAAATGGAACAACAAAAACAACAGAAAGCAGGAGAAGGAGAGAAAAAAAAACACAGCCATCAAGAACAAGCGTTTCTGATAAAGTGCTTACCGCGCGCGTTTGCGCCGAGTTGTGCAGGAAGCAGTTGAGGGCTGATGTAGGGCATGAGCCGCAAACAGGGGGGGGGGTATCATTGATTGGAGATTGAGGACGATACGCTTGGGTGAAACACAACAATAACAACGGGTTCGAAACTTCGCGGGGACCGATCCAGCTCTCATTACGAATCTTAATTGCGCACATCATTCCTAATACCCCCCCCCAACCAACGCATGCCTATAGACCCATTAAATACAGCTGGGCCTACCGAATACAGCGGATACTCCCAAATTGGATCCACCACAGAACTGTATCATGCCGATACCGAGCCAATTTCCACTGTCGCAAGACAAACAGGACATCTTAGCGACCTGCCTGAATCGCCTTCTACGACAGAGTGTGCGGCCTGTCAGTACCGCACTCCAGAACAGCGACATACCTTGCGCTGTCTGTTCATTAAAGTCCTGTCAGCGCGCGCAAAGAGAAAATATCCTCTCCGCCTCCCGACGGCTTCAAACAGGTATAGCGAGGATGAAAATATGAAGCGAATAGAACAAAGCAGGACAAAAGAAAAGACTGCTGGCCTGCTTCGTTGAAGGGGTTTTGTCTCATTTTGTAAAAGGGGGATTACGTTTTAATAATTGAGATGGATCTGTCACGGTGCTCGTTTAATGTCTATAGGAGACTCGACGCCACTGGCCTCGCCTGGAAAATATCGGGCCTATGAGGAAGCGCGCTGCGCTGCGTCTTTTGCAACTTGAAAACCAACAAATTGGTCCAAAGACGGGGAAAACTACGAAAGATCTGCTTCTAACGATACGTCAAAAAACCATCCAACCATCCATGGTTGGAAGATGATCGGTTGGAAACGTCAATTCAATTAAATACATTTCCCATCTCCCTCCTCCTGTAACAAAACAAGCGCGAACCCCCCCCCCCACCACCACCACCGCAGACCAAACACCACTCATACCCTCTCTCCGGTTTCTCATTCTTTCCACCTGTCTGACTTCAGACGCAACCAGTCCTGACTGCCGGAGAAGGTAGTCTGAGATACACTGTGACTTCCAGCTCCGTGGACCCGACGACACGCAAGGCGATTGTGACAAGTGCTGTCCTGCCCCTGCCTGGCTCCTGTCTCCCTGCTTGCACCGTGCCCTGTGATGACAGAGGCCCTGGGTAGACAGAGACAGTAGGATTCTGGTGTTTGGAAACACCTGCCCCCCCCCCCCTGCTCCCTGACAGTCGCTCAGGCGCTCCAACTCCGCTCCCTCTTTCCGCATCAGATCCGTCGACGTGTCGCCCCCGCCACCCTGAGCACCGCCGACTAAACTCCAGACGCGAGGCCTGTTCACCCCACGTCGCGACCAGCGCAGGAACGAACCTGCGCCGGCAAATTGACCTCTGTCACCGCGGAAATGCATAGTAAAGAATTCAACCTTAAGTGCCCCCTCCCCGTCCCCGTCCCCCCCTTAACCGCACAAGGGCGCCATTATATAAATACGGAATAAAAACTGCTAAGTGCCGTAATCGCCGCACGTCCCGTTCCATCGGAAATGAAACCGTCACCTCGCGGCTCTCTCTCCCTCTTCCTATCAGCAGTGCCAGACCAGCGCTGTAAAAGCCCTTGTTTGGCTCCTCCCCTCTGTTTAAAAAAAAACCGTTTTAAGGTTTATAGCCTCTCCTCAATCACGCGCAATATCGTAACGACGATCATAATTAGACACCGGACCATGCAAGTATGATGAAGCCTGACCACGCAGGGGGAGGGAGGGGGAGACTAGGGGAGGCAGAGAGGGACTGGGTGGGTGGGGGGAGGGGGGTGATTGATCTGTGGGTCGTAAACATCTTCTGAGGTCAGAATCATAAGGCGATGGTTTCGTTGCTTAATACAATTAGCGTGGCTTTTCCCTGGCTTCCTCCGCGTAAACACCCCCCTTTTCGCTCCTACTGTTATTACACAGGGGCATATCAGCGTTAACTAAACTTTGTGTGTGAGTGCGCGCGCATGCTTGCAAGGGGGGTGGGGTAATGATTAGATTTCCATTAATGAGAGGGGTAATGAAGGAACTTTGTGTGTGTGTGTGTGTGTGTGTGCGTAAGTGTGTGCAAACGCGTGTGTGTTTGTGTGTACTGTAGTAAGGGGTGAATTAAAAGCGCATTGACTATATGGCAGGAGACGCTATAAATTAGGGACCAGACCCAGCCTGCCCGCCAGAGGCTGCTGCCAGAGGGCCTATTCATCTTCTACAGAATGCCCCTCCATAAAACCATTGCCTCCGGACCGCCCCCTCTCCCCCAACGCCTCCCCTTCCCCCCGCCCAAACCCCCTCCACCAACCCAGAGAGGCCAACCTCCTCCCCCCCCACACACACATAATCAAATTAATTAACATTCCTAAGATCCAAGCGCTCGTTAATCTCCCCGCAGCGGTCAGCAGAAAAGCCCCGATCGCCCAGAGGGGGGGGGGGGGGGGGGGGAGGAGCCAGGGAGGACAGGGAGGAGCCAGGGAGGACAGGGAGGAGCCAGGGAGGACAGGGAGTCGCGTCAGGAGCAGCATGGCCGCCACCAGGTGGGGGCCGCCTCTGTCCTGACTGATAAGTGACCCTCGTTCCGGAAGTCTCCGGATCGCAGCGAGCGACGGGATCGATGGGGGGGGGGGTTATCGATAGACTCAACGAGTTTTAAACTCTCCAGGTTGTTGTTGTTGTGTATCTTCTTCCCCCCTGCTCGTTCAAATCCCTGATTTTGTTTGTCTGATTAGACTTCATAATTGAGCGAATACCCAAACACGCGTGTGCGTGCTGTTGACCTACCAGTAATTGCGCTGTGGACATGAAGTATAACTGCGTAGGACTTCTTGCAGGTTATAGTTGATTCAACCGTTTACTGGATTATCAGCGATGATGTTCGCCAGCTGCGGAGTTAATTTTAAAGCGTACCAATGCCATCGCACCTTTTTAATGCATTAATGACGCCACAGCCCCACGCAGGTGTACCTGTTAATGAATTCATGTCGAAAGCGAGAGAAGAGATTGATGAATTCATCACAGGTTATATCTCCTGCCCTCGGCCGCAGGTCTCCTGTGGCCCCCCTCCTAACCACCCACCCCCACCCCCAAAGGCACCCTCCCTTCGCCGTGTTCGCTGTGCTGTTTTGACACCCCCCCCCACACCCCACTCACCTCATTCTCTTCTCCAATCCCGGGGGGGGCTCGATGCACCAGGTGACAAACAGCGAAACTTGTTCGTTAAAAAAGGATCCTGAGCTAATTGTGGTTGTTCCCCGCGTTCGTCGATTCCATCCTTTCCCCCCTCTTCTCCTCCGCCCGCTCCGCCAAACTTTCCTCCGTCAATCGAAAGATGAATGTATAATCAGGCCTGGCTGTCGAAAGAAAATATTTTGAGAGAGTAACACTTGTAGGGCGAACTGCGAGGATGAGGTGTGTGGGCGAGAGGCGAGAGGGGAGGGAGGAGAATTACAGGGGAGGGAGGTTGTGGGGGGGGGAATGAAAGACCGGATTTGGAAGAGGGGGAGAGTATGTTTTCCAAGTCTGTTGGTGGGGGTTCAGGTAGAGAACCACTTTGGTTTCCCAGAGTGGAGGGGGTATTGATCCCTCTCTTCTCCTCTCCTCTAACCAGAAGAAGATTTGGGGCAGATTTCCCCCCCCCCTTTCCCCATGTCTGGGGAAGTAGATACCTTTCATCCCTCTCTCCTCGGCCGTTTATCTCTCTGCTCTTCCGGTGAGCACCTCCAATCCCCCCCCCCCTCCGCCCCCTCCATCCTAGTCCCCCGTCTGGCACCCCAAAGGGGCGGCGGGGGGGGGGGGGGGGGGAGGTATGTGTATGTCAGTAAGCCCCCTGATTCAAGGCAGAAGCGTGCGCGCACATCCACACCCGCATGTGCAAAACTTTTACCTGAAAAAGGTCTGACACGTTCCTTCATCTGCATCATCCCTTCCCCCCATAAAGGCAGTTGGAGCGCCAGGCAGGTGGAATCCAAACGCCGCGTAGCTTAGCAACATGGTGGTTAATGTGCTTTGCGGAAGAGGGGATCCATTTGGGTGCCTTTCCCAGCGAGGGCGAGAGTGAGGCTGGATGCGCGCGCGCGTGTGCACAGAGCTCTTCATCAGCCACACAACGGAGCTTCCTAGACCAGGTTGCTGCCCTCCTACTCCCCTCCAAGCATCACACTCACGCTCCCCCTGCCCTCCTACTCCCCCCCTCACCAAGCACACACCTCACGCCTCCCCCAAGCCCTCCCTCCCCCAGTGAGCCGGCGGAGTCATTTGCTCAGCCCTATGATGTTGTCATGGCATGTTAGTCCCACTTACAACCAGAAGGACAGAGACATTGGGGTTGGAGGGTGGAAGAGCTGGGATTCGAGATGGGGATGGGGGGGGGGTGGGGTGGATTTCACTGCCCGGCTCTAACATGAATGACAACATCATAGGGCTGAGCAAATGACTCCGCCGGCTCACTGGGGGAGGGAGGGCTTGGGGGAGGCGTGAGGTGTGTGCTTGGTGGGGGAGAGGAGGGCGGGGGGGGGGAGGCGTGGAGGTGTGTTGCTTGGGTGGAGGGGGGAGTAGGAGGGCACAACCTGGTTAGGAGCTCCAGGCCGTGGCAGTGAGATTCGTGGCTCACGCATGCAACCCGACGCGCTCTTCCGTGCCCCCACTCCGCGTCGCCCCAGACTCTCAATCCCAGCTCTACTCTACCTCACCCAACGCCGATCTGCACGGTCTCGCCTCGGCCCGTTCCTTTCCCTTTTCTCTTGGGTGTCCCTCCGCCGGTTAACACGGCCACCAATCGGATCCTCTCTCCCTTCGCCTGCCATTCTCCTACACTTCAAAGCCCCTCACATCTGCCGTCTCGCTAAGTCCTTACGCGGCGTTTTCCCTTCCCTCACCCTGCCCCGCCCACCTCCACTCTGACTCCCCCCCCATCCCCTCTCTCCATCATCTAGCGCCCTCTCCTTCCCCCAGTGGATCAGTGCAGGGAGCCAGCTGCTGACGGGCGGGCCTGAGCGGTAAGAGCTAACCTTGCGGGAATAATTCTACTTAAGAGAACAAATAGTTCAAAGGAGAGAGAAATGGAGAGGGGGAGAGAGCGGTGAAGCGTGGGATGGCGCGGTGTGTAGACGGCCGGGAGGATGAGAAAGGGATCGGAGAGGGATTAATTTGGGTACGCGGCGATAGTTCTCGCAGGGGTGGCCCCGTTAGGTGCTGTGGGCCTACGCGCACTTCCCATTCTTCTGACCAACTTCCCCCTCCGTGGTCAAGTATCTGCCTTTGACTGCCCACACCCTACTAGACGGGCTTATCAGACTCTGGAGTAGACACTTTATGTATGTGGTCACCCGGCTCGGGGGTGGACGAGCGGCGAAGGGGAAGAGGCGCACCGCGGGCGGATGTGATGTAAGGGGAAGGATTGGACGGAGAACGGAGGAGGAGAGAAGCTCTTGGAGAGGGCTATGAGGGGGCGACGATAGGGGTGCGAGGGACGCGGGGGGGAGTGGAGGAGAGGATGACGAGCAAAGGCGAAGAAGGCAAGAGAATGGATTAGGAAAACGGCCTGGCCGGAGGGACAGGAGGAGAGAGAGGGGAGAGGAGGAGAGGTAGAAGAGACATATGGATACTGAGAGGAGGAGAGGTAGAAGAGGTGTTGAGAGAAAAGTGAGAGAAGTGAGGAAGAGAGAGATGAGGGGGAAGGAGAACCTTGGGGAGTCTAAGATCTATCTTGGCGAACCTTATCTCAGCCTCAGGGTTTTCATGTTTATCTGCTCGGCATTTCAAGGAACGTGGAAAGAAGATTGTATCCTCAACCTATAACGTCAGCCCCAAGACGGTAAAACCGCCTTTACGCATTCTTGGTGGGAAATCTCGAGAAGAAGTGGAGAATCCTTTCTCTGTACCATAGTGGAGAGAAGCGGTTTTCGGACCCAAAGGCGCCAACTTGGGGATAGGCACCACTAGTGCTGGGTCTGCCGGCTCCGATTAGACGATATATCGCCGGAGATCATTGTTCGGATGTCCCAACCCAACATCGGGTCGCCTCCCCTGGATAAAGATTCCAGCCGTCCTCCCTCTTCCCTCTCTGTTCTGGGCCAGACATCTCTATCTCTTCAGGGTTCGGCTCCTTACTATAGTGTTTAACAATCACTCTCACAACACTGGTGCCCTTTCTTTACAGGACAGCCATAGTCCTGGGCATGTCGCACAAAATCATTTCTTCTTCTCCAAGGGATTAGACGGGAGGAAAAAGGGCATCTTTAACTGCGCCAGGAGCAGGGGCCGGCGGTAGGAGTGAAAGAGGGCGCGGCTGGATAAGGATGAATATACGATCACAAGCCGCGGGGAACAACCACAATCTTTAGGCTAGTGATCTTTTTTAACGGATACAAAGTAGTTACGCAGTGAGTTATGTACCTTTGGTGCATCATCGCGCATCCCGCTCTCGTGGATGGGAGAAGAGAATTTGAGGAGTCTAGGGTGGTGGTGGAGTAGGGAGGGCGGGTGGTGCCGGTCACCAACCAGCGACAGCGATCGGACAGGCGAAGTGGTGAGGGTGCCTTGTTTGTGTGGGTGTGTGGGGGTGGGTGTGGTGGGAGGGGGTTCTTCTGACCAACTTCCCCCTCCGTGGTCAAGCACTCACTGCTCCCACAATGCCCTGGGAGAGGGGAGGTGGGGGTGAGAGGAGGGAAGGGACCAGGGAAGGAGAAAGAGAGAGAGCAGGAAGAGAGAGCTGGAGAGAGCTGGGGGGATATCAGACATGGAGAGAAAGAGAGCGAGAGAATGAAAGAAACTGGCGACGTGGAGGAGGAGGATGGATACAAATGGAAGACAGGAAGACAAGGGAAAGACACAGACACGAGAAAGAAATATGAAGAAAAAAAACCTGGAGTCTAGTCCTCGACTTCAGCCTCGGTCAGTATTCATCGAAGCTGAAGTTCCTCCAAGTAGCCCAAGACGGTAAACGCCTAGATATTGGGAGAACCTTCTAGAATGGAGCGGTGGACAGGCATAGGCCTGGGGTCGGGTCGATAGAGTTGCAATAGTGAATGGGATAAGTTAGGCTCTCTCCCTCTGTGTTCTCTCTTCTTTAATCAAACCTGGCTTTAATGAACTGTCTCAGCGCATCACTTTCATTAGCACACTCACTCAATCAATATGCGCTGTGTATTCAAGCACTTCAGAGAAAACTATCACGCGATGTTTGGATCGGAGACGGACGTGCGCAATCGGTTGTTGCATCGACGTTTTGGCTGAAATAGGACCCTGGCGCCGCGCGAGCTCGTGAAGCGGTCCCGCAAAACGCGTTTTGTTTATATGTGCGCTTCATCGTTCAACTCTAAGCACGAGCCGCCGTCGGCCACACCCCCTTCATCTGGCACAAGCTCCCCCTCTCCGACCGCCAAACACGCGCGTTCAAACACGTATCGTCCGCTACATCCGACATCCAAAAAATGCACCGATTAGCCCGCTGACCATTTAATTAATTAGGCGCTGGCACTTAATTATGACAAACTGCATTAGGGCCGCGGAGTGCACGGCTCTTGCGGGTTATGCTCGGTAACAATTTGATTTGAGTGAAAGTAGGGGGTGTGTAGGGGGAGAGGGCCACGGGGGGGGGGAGTTAGGGTGTGAGGGAGGGGGAGGCGGGGGTGGGGGGTGGGTGGGGGGAGGCTGGGAGTTTATTGAGGCGGAAGAGACATATGAGAGATTAACTATAATCATAAGAGGAGCGGCGAGCCCAGCCTATTGTTTTTCATGAAAAAAACCTTGAGTCCCGGTGAGGAGGGTGGTGGCGGGGAGGGAGGGAGGGAGGCAGGGGGGAAGGGTTGGCAGAAGAGGCAGGCAGGGGGGGCGGCACAGGGGGCCGGGTTGGTCAAATTAGGTTTTTCTCTTCTCATTAGTATCTGAGGAATGAAATGATACAGGGGGGGGGGCGCTCTCTCTGTGTGTGTAGTGTGAAGCGTGCTTCTGAGCGTGTGCGAAAATGTGCGGCAGTGTGTGTTGGGGAGAAAAAGATGACGGAGGGGAGTGTAAGATGACGCAGAGGGGGAGGGGGTTAGGGGGGGATTGCTGTTGATGGTCATAGAAGCAAATGTCTGCTTCCTGTCATCCTACTGCACTCCATCCTAGACTCTTGTATCTGTTCCACGCGTTGTCCTGCATTCCACCTTCCGATATCCTTTGTTCTCCTCGTCCTTTATTTTGCTCTTTTCACCTCGATTCATCTCTTCTCCTGACCGTTTTTGTGTGTGTGTGATCTGTTGTGTGTAGGGTGTGGGGGGGGGGCGTCCAAGGTGAGAGACCCCACCGCGTCGCATCCTGCGTTTATGCTCATCGTCGATGAAGAACCGTTAACCTCCAAGGCGGCGAGGAATGGTGAGGAGTCGCGCTCGGTTGCGTTGCGGTCGGGCGGTCGCGACCTTCGTGAGACCAGCCGAACGGGTTGTCAGAGCGTTTGCGCGCGCAGCGTCGTTGCAACTTCGCGCATTCCTGGCCCCGCCCTTCACAATACCATCTGCGTAATATCGGCGTTCCCTTAGAGGGGGCGTATATTGCGTTACGGAACGGTTGCCGGTGCTCGAAGCGTCGCTTGGTATTCCTTTTTCGGGCAGGGGCTCGCTCGGAAGGAAGGAAAGACCGAATAAGAATCGACTCAGGACATCTGGCAAATCGCTCCTGTCCAACATCTAGTCTGTCGTCGGGGGGGGGAACAACTCCGGCGATATGATACATACCATATATTGACCGGTTTGATCCCCATGTGAATAGCGTGCGGCGGTGGGTGTATGTGGGAGCGATGTGGTGAAAATACGATGAATTTATGATAAATAGGCGGCCAATTAGTCATGGCATGGAAGCGGCTGTTTAGGCAGAACACCTCGCTTACTCCCCGCCTCCCCCTCCCTCCCGCCCTTTCCCTCCCTCCCCCATTCTAATGCACCGTGGTGTGTGGAGTGCAGCTCTTGTCGGCAGCCTCTCCGCTTCCCCTCCCCCCCCCCCACTTCATGGACTCTGGGCCTGGACAAACAGAGATGGAAAGCATGGGGGAGGGGGTGGGGGGAGGGGGTGGGTGTGTGAATGAATGCCTGTAGGCAGGGAGGGGGGCCAAGGATGAAAAGGCCCCCTCTGGGCACCCCTCTTGTCCCACACAGACACATATATTAACCCCCCCCCCCCCTCCCCAGCCAGGCCCCCTGTCACCCTGTGGTCTGATCCCTTCAGCTCCACTCACTGCAGATTTAGCAGAGCATGACACTCATAACAGAGTGACAATATTAGCTTGATGCTGCCAGGGCGCGATAACGTCCTCGCAACGTTCCCCAAACCCTGTCGCAACCTTTTTGGACTGATTCCCTGAAAGAGAAGGCAAAGGGGGGGGCGAGAGAGACTTCGCCCCGGTCACTCTCACGGCCCCCCACAAATCTGTTAGGGAGGACTTGTCAACGCGTCGCAAACGCGTCCTGACAGAAACAGTAGACCTTGCGTCTGCGCCTTGGCGCACAAGCTAACACTCGGTCAAAAGAAGCGAAATACACTGGTACAATTAGCCACGGGGGCGATGTAATTAAAACACTTGGGTGAGCGCGTGTGTGTGTGTGAAGCGAAGTGAAGTGCAGGCGCTCTCCACAACAGAGACATTAAACACACTCTCGGGGAGTCGCCACGGCAATCAAGACAGAATCGATCCGTCCCATTGGACACGCTCAGCCCAGCGCTTGGTAGCTGCATTAAGCGGCTTGAATCGAGAGAACCACCAAGGACCAAGTCAACACAAACAGCCAAATAAACTGAAGGACTGTACAAAACACATTGGGGTGTTCACTGAGGTCTGTTGGTGTTTTCTGGTCCGGTCTGGATCGGTTAGGGTTACCGTTAAGGATAGAGTTGGGGTTAGGGTTAGGGATAGAGTTGGGGTTAGGGTTAGAGTTTGGGTTAGGGATAAAGTTTAGGTTAGGGCATTTGCTGCAAAGTATGGCAAGCCTTCAAGACAGCGACTGCGACCCCTGGTTTTCTTTTCTGATAGGTCACTGATTTCGGTACAACACCGGTACCAAAAACCCCAAACATAATGTTACGCTTTAAAAAGGCAGATTCCACTGTGACCGGTGTAGAAACGCATGTAGAATCCTGAACGTGGACATTTCTAAAGCCACAAGGCCACCGATCTCCGTTCTCACCCTGACATAACCTCAACAGAGCATATCTTCCTTTGTGCAACTTCCTGCTGACCCAGTATCCAAAGCCACCCAGACGTGTGTTGACCCCACAGGCTAACCCCATGGTCACGCACCGCTCTTCGTTCGCTGAAGTCAAACTTTATTAGCAAAGCCCTCGATACGGGCAATGTCACAAGAGCACTTCAAAAGTGCCTGTAGAACTGCCACCAGAACCGCCACCAGAACCATCCGCTAGCGACGGCTGAGTAGATGAGTGGTTATAGTAGTGGAGTCATGATATGAACCACAAACAGCGAACGTAGATGCTAATCGCCTGCACGCATGCAACTGTTCGCCCTTCGAGGGCAACCGTTGTTGTGATTTTGGGCGTTACAAAAATAAATGGAATTGAATTGAATGCCCTGCGACTTGCTGGCCCCAGTCCAGGGTGTACCCTGCCTATGGCCTGAAAGCTATTGGGTTAGGCTCCCGTCACCCGTGACCCCTAAATGGCAACGAGCGGCACTGCAATCCCTCCCGAGGATTAGCAGTAGACAATGAATGGATGGATGAATTGAATGCAACTATAGAACAACTGTACTCGAGTAATGGAGAAACGGAGTTGCATGCGTTTGTTTTTGTCCAGCTTGTCTCCTTGACATCCTCAGAGCTGGTGGACAACAACAACACACCACTCCAATTCATCCTATGTTCTACGTGGCGACCAATTACCCCTAAAACCAAGTAATACTGTTCCGAAAAGACCGCAGTGCAGTCGGTCTATTACCGCTGGAAATAAGGTAATAGATAAGCTGTTATTGTACATAAACCAGCCTAACTGGCCAAAGGGGCATCATTACAAACTAAGGCCTATTTTCACGTGGGCTTATTATTCAGCCATCAAAGCGAACCTCCAGGATCCTGTGGTAAAATATACCCCCCAGAGTTTTATGTATTTTAAATAACCACCTCTTCACACGCTGATAGCCCAGAACACACGCCGGGATTTAAATGAGATATTTCTCTACAGAACGCTGCCTCGGACGAAACGGCCTATTTTAATTTCATTTCGGCCTGTTTATCGAACGGCTTTATTTACCTGCCTTCTCTCTCCGGCCATGAGTCCCTGCTCTGTCTTTCTCTCCTACACGCACACGCGCGCGTAAGCGCGCCAACGCATTCGGTGTGAGAATGACAGGTAACTACCAGGAGAGGTTTGTTTCCCACCCCAGTGTGGTGATTATTTAGGTTTGATTAGGGCCATCATTTGCGTGGTTCCATGCAGTGACCCCCCATCGCCGTTTCCACCCAGGAGGGGAGGTTCAGACAGCCCCGACTAGAGCTGCTAATGAGCCCCTGAGGCTATGGCGGTGACTCTGGGAACCTCGCGATGAGGTCACGAACGCTTATCTACACACACCTGCCCCGTCGCCCCCTCCCCACCCACCCCCCGCACAGTCTTCCTCACCCTACGCTTCTAGACATTCAGGTCTTCTAGATCTCAGCCATCGGTTCGACGGTCGTTTCCCCATGCGTTGCGAACGGATTGGGATGATCGCCGTCCGAATGCCACCGTGGCAAGAGTGCTGCGGGCGTGGACGGCATCCCCCCGCCCCTCCGCTTAGCCAGTTAGGCCAGGTGTGTTGCACTTCAGACATGACTGGAAGTCTCAGGTATACCCCCCACCACACACACACACACACACACACACACACACATCTCACCGGCCACTGGCTGACCAGGTTGCTGAGAA
This sequence comes from Plecoglossus altivelis, assembly GCA_036571765.1. Taxonomy (NCBI): domain Eukaryota; kingdom Metazoa; phylum Chordata; class Actinopteri; order Osmeriformes; family Plecoglossidae; genus Plecoglossus; species Plecoglossus altivelis. The sequence continues at coordinate 5,339,942 of BROE01000026.1, forward strand.
CAGCAGTTTAGACCCCACAGCTCGTGAGCGCATGGGTAAACTCAGCTCTATATATATGCAAATCCCATTCATTCTCCCTCCAGAGCGTAATTGACGATCTGAGGCTTATTGATCGACACGGAGATGTCTCTATGTACGTGCGAGTGTGTGTGCGCGCGCGTGCGCGTGACCACACATGGGGGAGAGGGTAGCAAGAGGGTTTGATGTGAAGGAAAATAATACTGATGATCAGACAATTAGTTAGCATGAGTTCCTCTGTGTGTGATTGTTTTTCCGTGTGTGTGTGTGTGTGTGTGTGTTTGTGTATATACTGTGCGCAGGGTTCAGGTTAGGGTTAATGATAGAGTGACTAAGTATCTGACTTCTTCCGGGCTGTTCCGTGGAGTGGGCCTCATCATCCGCCGCAACAGAGCCGGGGGGGGGGGCCCCTCCCTGACGGGGGGGCCCCGCCCTCCAGCGGGCCTCGGAAAGCCCCCAAGAGGAGAGGAAAAGAGGAAGAGGAAGTTGAAGAAGAGCTGAGGATGAAAGAAGGAAGGAGAACAACAGGGCGGGAAACTGAAAGCAAGGAGGTTCAAGGGGTCAATCCTCTAGGGTTTTTTAAGGTTCACAGTGTTCCTTAAGGTCTCCCTAATAAGGTGTGTAACATTGGTTGGGCTGACAATGACCCGGGCGCTGTTTTATGCGACCTTATGCAACTTTGGGAAATGGTCTTTGGATGAACAAATGTTTTCTGGTATGGTTATTCATATTTAGATGAGATGCACTCGGATTGGTTGGTGTACAACGAGCAACGCTGCAGTGCATCGACAGCCAAACGTACATGTGGGCATAGATTTACATGACAACACAAGTCACTTTCCTCAGGCAAATGACACAAATAAGACTTAAAGAAATCCAAGATCTTCAAGAGGCTCGAATCTACAGAAAGCAAACCTCCCTGATGTTTTTGGTGTAGACTGGAGTATACTGGAGTGAATGGAGTAGACTATACAACACTGTGAACACACTGTTAGAGTGAAACCCGAGTCTGACTGTGAGATTAACGCCAAAACAGCAAACTGGGACGTAGGCTGGGTCAGTTTGCAAGTTTTACACAAATCACTAAACGAATTGGACCACCTGGTTTTCCCATTCCATAATTCCTAGATCTCTTGAAACCTTTTGGGTGTAGAATTGAGCAAACGAACACCAAAATCAGCTCTGAACTTTGTGACATGAAGCGACCAAGACATAGCTGCCACCTGAGACAATGCAGTCTACCGGGCGATGCATTCTCACTCCATTTTCAAGACTTTACTGACCCGATTCAAAATTCTGATGCAACAGATCAACAGGGAATCGCTTTTTTCTCTTGCGGGATGTCCTCTTCAAAGTTTTTGGTGTAGAATTCACAGAGATACATTTTCTTTTATCAATGTCACCGAAACACATTAGCATTGCTAATAATTGTTGCGACAACCTCATAGGAGAGGCTGGAGGGGTGGAGGGGTGGAGGCTGCATGCCGAGTCATTCTGAAACAAGAACATTCAAGTGTGGGCGTGCTCACCATTGCCGGGCAACGCTAGTTAGCCTAGCCACCGTCTCGCTGAGTCTAACTACTTGTGACCTCTGAGGAGGTGAACAAAATAGCGTGAACGTGTTTGAGCCTTACCTCCTGGTCACGAGTGTGGGCCCTGCGCACGCAGATGAGCTTGTGTGTACGTGTGCGTGTGTGTGTGTGTGTGTGTGTGTGTGTGCGTGTGTATGTGTGTGTGTGTGTGTGTACGTGTGTGTGTGTGTACATGTGTGTGTTTGGTTATACAACCTCATTTTCATCTCGAGGACTTGCATCCTCAGCATGAACAGTTCCCTCATGCAGAACTGGAAAACTAGATGTGCAGACCTGCGTCCGAGCGCACACACGTGTGTGTGTGTGTGCGTGATCACAGTTCTAAGGGCCGCAGGTTAGGTATTTACCGACCGACCGGTGACTAGGCAATAGATTACGATCGGGACGCTTTCGGCGTGCAGGCGATTTACGGGCGCTTTGACACCGCTTCTCCTGTAAATTACCAGCGTGGCCAGGAACAATGGGATGTCCTGGGACCAGGGTCTGATTCCGTGGTCCTCCCCCTGGGGGGGGTGGGGAGGCGGGAGAGAGTCAGGGTAAGGCGGGGGAGTGTATCGGAGGGTGGAGTTAACTGGCGTCGTCGTCAGCCAATGACAAAATTGGACGTGCCGTCATCTTTAAATAACAAACTTCAACTTCCTGTAAACGCCGAGTTTTGTACCTACTGCTTTTTTAAGCTTTAACTGCATGTACATTTTTCAGATTTCGAAAATAAAGGTAAGCTGCGTGTCGTACTTTCGCATTCCAACTGTTGTAACTGTGCGAGTGCGTTACCTTAGGTGACCGTCGACACACGTTGAGAGGAGGGAAAAAAAGGGCGCATGGAGAAAACCGTCTCCCTGATCATTTCTCGAATTTCCCCACCTGCTTTCAGGATATTACACGCCTCCCCTCATGCACCCCCCCCCTCCCCTTCCTCCCTGAGGTAAACTGCCGGAGGGGAGGAAGATGGGAGAGGTACATTGATTTCACGCGAACTGCTCCGGGAGCGCCCTTCCTCGCCATACAGACAAATTCAGGAGAGTAACAAGGCAACAATCTGACTATGCGCGCGAGGACGCAATCTGACTCTGCGAAAAGCTGCTCCTTTAAATTATATCTCCATATTCAATGGTTTGCATATGGAGTGCGGACAAGCAGTAATTCCTCGTTCAAAGGTTAAGTTGTTATAGGCAATTACATTATTTAATTTGCTTAATGGTATTAGCATATATATCTTGTTACGTGTGCGCGAGGTCCGAGAATAGAGTCCAGGCATTTGGGTTACTTATTTGACAAGGAATCAAGACCAATTTATCTTGCCCAGGGAATAAAGTCGCCATAGATGGGTGGAGAGGGCAGACATCTAGACGCAGACAGTAATTATGAGAGAGAGAGATGGAACGAGAGAGGGAAAGAGACCAGAGAGGGAGGGAGAGAGAGAGAAAGAGAGAGAGAGAAAAGGGTGGAAGGAGAGGGGGAATGATCGCAGGTTTGTCCGAGGAGGAGACTGTGAAAGGGAGGTGGGAGATGGAGGGAGAAAGGAAGGGAGGGAAGGAGGCAGGGAAGGAGGGAGGGAGGCAAGGAAGGAGGGAGAAAGAAAGGGAGGGAGGGAGAAAGGGAGGGAGAAGGGGGACGTGGGGCCTCCGTTGTTTATGATGATCTTGTCACGTCCTCTCTCTCTGGGACAATCAGGAGATTAAGTGTTGAGGAGAGGCTGGGGAAGCAGGCTGCAGTCACATGCCATTACTCACTCCCTGCATCACAATTAGTGCAAATGGCGCATTACAGGGAAATTATCATCAATATGATATTAACAGACGCTCGCTAAACCAATCAGGGGAAAAGTGCTTATTCCTCCGTCCCTCCAGATAAAGAGAGACAACCGAGAGTGGAGGACGGGGGGAGGGGGCTGCGTGTGTGTAAACAACCGAGAATGGGATCGAAAGGGAAATATTTTAAATAAAGGAAGTGGAGTTAAAAAAATAAAATAAAAAAGGAGAAGGAAAGGGATTTGATTGCTCCCCAAGACCAACAGATATTGCATCGTATTCCCCGAGCATTACAATCCAGTTAGTTAGAATCTCACCTCAAATTCCATGCTTCAGCCAAAAAAATCTACAGGCTTCCTCAGCATTCCACGTCACAGGCTACATACAGTAGTCACAAGTGTCAGTTTCGGAATAATAATAACCGGCCCTGCTTGCAGATGGCTTCAGGCAACCGCCAGTTGAGTCACTGACTCGATTCAGCCCTCATTATTTTTCTTTCAATACGCGATAATGCTTTTGAAAGCCAACCAGAATGTCCAACCCATATTGAAATGGCACGGAGACAAAGTAGGCTCCCCATTTTGTTAATGGGCGAAGCCAGAAGGGACCGGCCATCTCGGCCAATGAGAGCGTGCGTATATCTCACTTCATTTGGCGAGCGCCGCTTCGTCAGCACAATAACCCGGGGAAATAATAATAATGGGTGGCTATCTACATATGCAGAAGTAATGAACGAGAGAGACACGGCGGGACGAAGAAGGAGGAAAAGAGGAGGGAGGGAGGGATGGATGGATGGAAGAGCCAGGGAAGAGGCAATTGATATCATAATTCCAGGATACGTAATACCCTTTCTTTACAAGGTGGTTACGGTGAATAAAATACGATAAAAACACATTAAAATAACACCCATTTGTCCTTGGCTAACGCCGCTAACATTAGCCTCTCTCCTAGGCGCTCAGCCTCCGTAACGTGTGCCTCATATCGCACTCAACTGACCCTCTTCCAAACACCCCTTACCTCATCCGTCCGCGAGCAGAGAGTTTGGGCCGTGGGGTTTTTTTTTTTTGGGGGGGGGGGGGGGGGGGGGGAGGGGGAGGGTTTTGCAATTTTTTTCCCCGCCCCCCTGTTATTTTCGCTCCGACAGCCCGGTTGCCGTGCATTTCATGGGGGGGGGGCAGGTGAGCAACACAGAGAGGAGGTTGACCTCATCTCGTCCGCGTGTTTGGGGGCTAGAAGGTGACACGTCAGCGGATCTTTCTGGAAGGTTCCGTGACAGCCGGAAGCCTGCCAACTCTCCCGATTGCTAGAAGTTGTCCGTAGCCTGTCTTTCGGACTTAGCTTGTCCCATGACCGGTGGACGTGGGACAGGCACAAATAGGTGACGAGCTGGTCTATTCAGTTATGATAAGAATAAATAAATACCTTTACACGTGCCAGATCGGATTTGATCAATGAAGTAAAATGTTCAAATGGGGAATTCGCGTCATAGACGCGTGTGTTCGTGAAGGCCTACTGGAACACTGGCGGCAAGTCGCCGGGGCAAGGTTGAGCCTGCTCAAATCTCAGCTGTGTTGGTGAGTGAGGTGCGAGTGTGTGTGCGTGTTAGGTGCGAGTGTGCGTGCGTGTTAGGTGCGAGTGTGTGTGTGTGTGCGCGCGCGCATGCTCAAGCGCGAGTATAGGTGCGGTCTGGCTCATTTCACAGCTCTATAGGGATTAGGGGCTGGAGTGCAGTGAGGTAAGCCGTCTCTTTTATCTCATTCAAACATGTTGCTAATTCAGCAGAGAGCAGCTGCCGCTGGTGGCCGCGCCGCTAAGCGCTGTATCATTCTCCCCGCCGTGAATAAACCGCTAGTCCTAATCCCCAATCAGCCGCCGTGACACGGATTATCACCCGCGACACGCGCAGCGACCTGAGAGAGAGAGGGGGAGCGGGAGGGAGAGAGAGAGGTAGAGAGGGACAGAGGGAGGGACGGAGAAGAAGAGGGAGAGGGAGGGAGGGAGGGACAGAGAGGGAGAAAGAAAGAGAGGGAGAGAGAAGGAGTGGGAAGGAGAGAGAGGAAGATGGAGGGAGGGAGAGGGGCAGAGAGAGGGGCAGAGAGACAGAGGGAGAGAGAAGGAGAGGGGCAGAGAGAAAGGGACAGAGAGGGAGAGAGAAGGAGATGGAGGGAGAGAGGGGCAGAGAAAGAGGGAGGCTGAGAACAAGGTGTGAGAGGGTAGGTGGGTTGTAATGGTGGGGGTGGGGGGGAGGGGCGGATGGTGAAAATATTAATTGAACTCGAACCACTCTGAGTCATTGACGATGAATCCCGAGGACGTTCAACGGCAAAAGGTCAGCACGAAAGGACACTCTCTTTCGAGACGCGCGTCGCGGAAAAAACGACGAAATGTTCGTGATCGAAAAGGTACAGTGTGAAACATAAATAAATAAACGTGCGCAAAACAGCTCGCTCCTTCTGTTCCCCCATGCAGCGTTCAGGGTTTGTTGAGGCGTTGTATATTGAATCTTCTGGTCGCAGGGGGGGGGGGGGGCTGTTGCTCAAACAAGACCCCAGAGATCACAGGCCTTTCTTCCTGTGCTAACCTCACACCAACCCTACAGAGACAGCCTGCAGCAAGAACTCTCTATCTCTCCCTCTCTCCCTCTCCCCCTCTCCCTCTCTCCCTCCCCCACCTCCCCGCTCGCTTCGTGTGTGTTTACCCCGGCGTTAATTGAGTTCTAATTGCTGTAACACGATGTAAAACTACAGCCCACGCCATCACCGGGGAAATATCGCTAACCGTCATGCTCTGCCCGCAGGGGATTGTGGTTAAAAGGAGATGTCAGAACGACTCAAGCTCAACGGCGCCCCGAGAAAAACAAACAAACTCGCGGAAACTCGGCGACGGACGAACGCTTGGATTTCAGCGACGGGCGCAACCAGGTGTTTTTGTCGTGTCTTCCTGCTGTCTCAGTGGGAGGGAGATCGTGACTCAGCATGTTTCGTCACCCGGATCAATTCCATGCCGGCGCTCATGAGCACGGGGGTGAGGGGTGTCGGTAGCTCGAACGAGGCTGATCGCAAGATTAAAAAAAGATTGAAAGCTCGCGATTGTAGCATCTCGACGAGGGCGGATATCTCAATAAAACGATCACCAGAAACGAGATATGATATAAAAAAAGAAAGAAATCGGGATCATGTCGTTTTATTCGCCACTTTGGCTGGTTTTCAATTAGGGGAGGAAGTGATGAGATATTGACATAGCCATCAAACCAATGTTTTAAAACATGTACACCAGGATGCGAAGGCACATGAACATGTGCATACCTTAGTGATAGCATTGATTATATGATTACAACTTATAGAAAGAGTGAGGGAGGAAAAGAAATGGATGAGGGTTGGAGTAGATTTTTTTGAGCGAAGCTTGAAATATCATAAACACCGTTGTTTTTTGACAGATGAGGAGATAGATAGTATTATTGGGGATTTTTGATGCTTAGTTCTACAGCGATGCACTAAGTAATCAAGGTAGGCTGAGAGATCACTGTGAACACGCCAGCGATATGATATAAATCATACAATAATAAACTGTTTCCACCAAGCTATATGTTACACCTGCACCAGCCTTTCTGGCCTCTTTGATTGATCTATAAACCAACCAGTTACCGTTGTCAGCGAGGGTAAATCAACCAATCACATGCATGGGTGTGTTTAATCACACATTAGACTAATGTATATCTCCTGCTGTTTGGAGAGGTTTACTGCCACACGCGCAGTCTCTCTCTCTCTCTCTCTCTCTCTCTCTCTCTCTCACACACACACACACACAAGCACACTCACAGTCACACGCAAACACACATTGCCAGTGGTAGGGCAATCTTTCGCCCCATCGGTACTTTAACTCTCTCATTTGCAGAGTGCCACGGCTGAGGATGATAGCGAATTAAAGACGCCTCCGTTCTCCTTGACTCCGGTTGGGGCGGGGGACGCCCCCCCCCCCCCCCCCTGCAGTGCCCGGTGCTAAAACCAGCCGGCCCTTTCGAGCCGTTTCAACGCCCCAGCCCGCCGTGAACATCCGTGTCATCATCGTCACCATCATTCTAATCGGCGTCACCGTCGTCGCAAATGCGCGCGTGTGCGGGTGTGAGGGTGTGGGGGAGAGCAGGGTGTGAGGGTGTGGGGGAGAGCAGGGTGAGAGGGTGTGGGGGAGAGCAGGGTGCGAGGGTGTGGGGGAGAGCAGGATGCAAGGGTGAGGACAGCCAGGGCAGAGACAATAGCTGACGGGAAAGACTTGAGCAGCAAAGCAACCGTGCAAATCTGGAATCGTCTTTTCTTTCTCTGCTTCTTCATCTCCTTCCATCCTTCTTAACCAACCCCCCCCCTTCTCTTCTCCTCTCCTCTCCCCCCCTTCTCTTCTCCTCTCCCTCCCTCTCCTCCCAGATCAGCGCCACCTTATCCGCTCTTGTTCCTCCCTCTCCCCCTCTCCCTTTCTCCCTCCCTTTCTCTCCCTCGGAAGAATTTCTAACTTGGACTCGTTTTCACGTGGCTCTGGTTATTGGAGAGGGGAGACTTTTCAGGTAAATGATCAGAGGAAAGCATGGAGAAAAGGGGGTGATGAGAGGGGAAAGAAAGAGAGAAGGAGAGAGAGAAAGAGAGAGTGAGCTAAAGTTAGTGGTCAGCAACACCACGGGCGTCATAAATCAGATTTCCCACAATCCCCTGCGGAGGGGCCCTTCGCCGGCCTTGCGCGGACACGCTCAGCGGGGCGCGGAGCATCGATTGGCGGCGCCGCGGCGGTGCTGAGTGCGGCGGGTTCGGAGGGCGAAGAGGGGCGAGGAGATGGCGGGGGGGGGGGGGCGGCAGGCGCGGGAGGGGGATGGTTTCTGGGTTGGGGGGGGTTGTATTTGAGCGGGGGAGGTAGGGGGGGGCATTCGCTCATGAAGAAGTCTGTCTCAGCACCTGCCTGAAAGCGCAAACCAGTGTGAGCGCTTGTTTGCCTGCTTATGTGGCTACGCATCTCCGTGCGGACTGCTCGTGATAGTCAAGGCGTGTGTAGCGTGTGCGTTCCTGTTCTTCACAGAGGAATGTGCAGACTCCTTGGTAATTTTCTCCCATCAGCACTCTGCCCCCCCACCCCCACCCAAACGCACCCCACTAGTATCTTCTGCCCTAATCACTCCGGGCCAAACTAAGAGGGGGGGGCAAACAACCACCAAACTAACAAACAAACAAACAAACAAGACGGTCTCTTTTGTTGCTGGCCTCCTTCAGCAGCTTCCACAGTCAGAAGACAAGGCATTGGAGAAACTCCACTTTCCCTCACACTGCCTGAAACCCCCCCTAAAAGACAAACTAAAAATGGCAGTTCTGTTGTTGATTTTGAACTCCGATGTGCACGTTTCATTCAAGTTTAGGAAAGTCATTCAGTTTTCGGAACCCCTCCCCCCGATCCTTCGAGACCCCACTCCCTCCGGACCCTGCTCCCTCTCTGCCGACAGGAGGTCTCCCTGATCAGTTCCACCTCCTCCCTCCTCTCCCGCCCCCCAATGCCACCCCTGCTCCTCCATCTCTAACTCCCTCCCTCCATCTCTTTCCCTCTCCATCTCGCTTTCTCCCTCTCTCTTTCCCCATCTCCCTCCAACTCTCTCTCATCCCCTCCACCTCTCTCCGTCCATCTCTCTCTCTTCCCTCCCATCTCTGTCTCTCTCTCTCTCTCTCTTTTTCATAAATTTCATTAAGAGAGAAATCCCATTAGCTTCTTCTACGGCCCTGCCTTCCTGGGTTAACCACTTTGCTTAGCCATGTAAATTCAAAGCTTAGTCAGACTCATTCTCCACACAGACAGCACTGGGGAAGAGCCACTCCACCACATTCAACACTATCTGTGGCGATGCGCATGCGTGTGTGTGTGTGTGTGTGTGTGGCTGGCACGGTGTGTAAAGCCCCTTCCTGCAGATAATATGGATGGTAAACGTGTGTGTGTGTGGCGTGCGGTAAGCCCCTTCTTCCAGATTCCCTGGGCGGATGTGTATGTAGCGGTGGTGTACGTCCGCTCGTGTTTGTGTGGCGTGCGGTAAGCCCCTTCTTCTAGATTACCTGGATGGATGTGCGCATAGGGGTTGTGTACACACGCAGACGTGTGTGTGTGTGTGATTCAGATGCATCATCCAACGAATGTACGCTTATCTCCAGTGGGCAGGTTAGAGGAGTGTCCGTCTTTCTCCTCCCTTGGCCTGCCGCCATCTCGCTACCTCCTATCCGTCCAACAGGGCCAGAGGATGGCGAGGAAGATTTAGCCTCCCGTCGGGACTACTGGCGTCCCACCTCCGTGGCTTCGCTTCAGGCCCACCTCGACGTAGCGGGGGGGTGGGAACCGGCTTGGACGGACGTCAGACACGGTCAACAGCTTCACGGCCAGTCTCGCTTTCAGGAGTTTGTTGTCTTGAACGTTTTCTGCCCGTTTGGGAGCAGCGTAAACGGGGGGTTCGTTGTATTCAGTGGAAAACTCTCCGATTTAGCTGATTTAGACAGGTGGCCTGTTTGGGCAGGACGTTTTCGGCCCTGGGGCTCCATCGTTTTCCAGTCCTCCATCTGTCCAACGCTTGGACTTCATCTGTCTGGTGACCCACGACTCGAGAAACACGTCAGGGACATTTAGGGAGAACGAAAAGGTCACGTGGAAGAATCCGATAGACTCACATTCGGTAGTAAACCCATGGGTTGTGTTATGTACCCATCTGGTCAACCACAAGGCACCTTACAGCCCCCTGGAGGTCTACACCAGCCAGACTGGCTGCCCTGAAGGCAGGGGCCGTGGTCAGGGAGGGTCGGAAGGGGGTGAAGGTCATGAGGGCCAGAGACTAAAGAGCCCAAGGGTGGGGGGGCTTTACTATTATGTAGATTGCTAGTTTCATCTTGACCCTGGCCATCGTCCTCTCTCAGCACGCTTTTCCCTTCCAATAGTCTATTTTAAGACTTTTTTTGTATGATCCGTTTAACCGTTTCCTGATTGATCGCTGGGCCTGGTCAATCCCTGGCACTCCTGTCCCAATACCGGATCCATACCGTCTCCATCTCCATCCCTCCATCTCCTCCCTTTCCTGCTACCTCCGAGTCCATGGCACAGTGTCGCTTGGAGATTTATCAATGAACCCTTCTCCCCCCCCACCCCCCACCCCCATCTACATCCTCGACAACTCCAGCCATTTCCTGTCCCAGTCAATGTCCTGTCTGGCTCCGTTCACACACACACCCACCCTTCCGGATGTGGCCGCTTGCCTGAGTGCACACACACGCCTCAGCTCCCAGCCACCTTGTGAGATTTGAGCGTTGTCAGTATGCCGCCACGCAGCTGTAAACAGTAGCTAGCCTTCGCACTCGGGAGGCGAGGAGGTGGGTGGAGGTAGCTTTGGACTTGGGACCCCCTTGGCCCACCTCTCCCCCCTCTCCCACCTGAGGGGGGAGAACCCCTCTCCCCCCTCCCACCTGAGGGGGGAGAGGGGGGAGGTCAAATCCCTGCTGGTTGGTGTTGGGGTGTGGGGAGGATCAGGGGAGTGGACGGGAGCTGGGCTGGGGAGAGGGTGCCAAAGCCGGAGGATTTCGGGCCTTGTGCCGGGCAGCGCTCAAGTAGGCTGTCAGGTGGTCCACAGGGGGTTTGGAGGATGGAGGAGGGGGGTTGGGGGTCTGGTTAGGGGGGGCGGGGGGATGGGGGGCGTCTTGTTCTGCAGCTCCAGAATGCTTCAAGAAGCTTCCAAGGATCAAGCAACCCACTTTCACCGACAGCTTAGGGAGAGAGAGAGAGAGAGAGAGAGAGAGAGAGAGAGAGCTGGATGGATGGATAGATAGATAGATGGACAGACAGACGTACAGTGTAAGGCGTGAGGGATTGGGACTAGGGTATTGAGAGACTGGGAAAAAAAGAAGAAAAAGTCACTAAATCAAAAGTGGTTTTGTCGAACACGAATCGAAGAGAGAATAGGGGGGGTTTCTGGACAGACGAAGGGCTGCTTTGTGAGTTAGTTGCCGTTGGATCGATCTGTCTCTGATGTGTCAGTCTCTTCCGCACGTCCTCCTTAAACACGCTTTTAGGCATCCCCCCCCCCTCCACACACACACACACACACACACACAGCAAACCACAAGCAGTCCGGCTGTCCACAGTCCACCTAGCAAGGGTCCGTTTCACACATGATAAATCACCTTCTGCCATGCCATGTGCTGTGTACATTCTCGCACACGCACGCGCACACGCGCGCGCCCATGCTGTAGATCAGTACCACTCAAACTCCTTGTAGTGACAATGGGCTTAAGTGGACTTGTGTGAGCGAGCAGGGCTATGAATAAGTGATGTCAATAAAATCACACAGCATGGAGAGCATCAAGGAGAGAAGGTATTTGCAAACACACACACACGTCTCACACACACACACACACACGAGCCTCACACACACACACACACACACACACACACCACACACAACACACACACACACACACAGCCCACACACACCACACACACACACACACACACACACACACACACACACACACACACTCACACACAACACACACACACACACGAGCCTCACACACACACACAGAACCACACACACACACACACACACACACACACACACACACACACACAACCTCACACACACACACACACACACACACACACAAGCCTCACACACACACACACAAGCCTCACACACACACACACACACAAGCCTCACACACACACACACACACACACATTGATACTCACCTGACAATACTCTCAGTTCCTGTGTAGTACAAAGAGGAAGGAAGCAGCTTAGATTCAAGGAAGAAACTCCTTGTAGAAAGAGCGAGAACATTAGCTTGCATTTTAGTGCGTGTGAGCATCTGCGCGTTGGAGCTAAACAGGTGAACGATGCAGATAATGCGAGGCTCAACGGGAACAAAACGATTCTTTGCCCTTAACTTCGGTTAGCTTTCAGCCACAAACAACCATTTTCGCCAACAAACGCGAGGCGTTCAGCCAGCGCGCGAATAGACAATTTTGTCAGTTGCGGCGAGATTTACGACGGTTCGTGGGTTTTTTTTTCTCTCGAAACGTTCGACTTCCCGCGGAATTTTCCGGCACCTCGGAAAGTGGCTTACAGCTGGAGACCTCCGCAGCATGTTGACCTCCGACCCCACCCACCCGGGCACGTAGCTACACCGGCTACTGAAGCGTTAAACTTCCCTCTGGAGGGGTCGCGGGGGGGGCTGAGGAGGGTATCGTGCGTGAGGAAATGAGGGGGTGAGGGAGGTAGAGAGAGTGAGAGAGAGAGACAGGGGGGGGGGTTAGGGGTAAGTGTAGAGGAGGGAGAGAAAGCTGAGAGGGAGGGAGGGAGGGAGGAAGGCGAGCAGGGGCAGAGCTAAATTTTTCAGCAGGACTTTCAAGGGCGTTCACTGCTCACCTGGAAGGATGTGCTTTTCTCCATGGAGACGCGAAAGGGCAGGCAGATGTTCTCCTGCGCGCTCTTGCTAATGTTACACTTCGACCTTCCGAGTACGAGACATATTGCACATATATATATATAATGTATATATATTATATATATTTTCGTTTTTTATGCTCGACACACTACGATGATCTTAAAGTGCTTTGGAAATGAGAAATTGTGACATCAAATAAAAAGAACATAGATTCGACGTAGACCCCCCCCCCCCCCCCCCCCTCCAGTCTTCTTTATACCCCCCTTCCCCTACAGGGACCTGGGGTCGTGGGTCTTCCACTTAGAGCAACTATCGCCATGGTGAAAAATTCATGTTGTGTTCACTGTGCTCCAGGGAGCGGGCGTGTGAATGGGACAGCGTGGAGAGACACGTTTGCACGTGCTTCCAGCGGGTAACAAACGCTAGTTTAGAAAACCTGCTGCCCGTATTCCTAAAGACGAGATGTACAGAGCACGCTGCGGAACAAGCAGGGTCGAAATGTTCTCCGCGCCCAAAAACCTCAGTTTGGGCACTCGAGTTTCACGTTTGCAACGGAATTTCTCGAAAAATGCACATCTTCGTTTCGCAAAGGAATGAAATTTGACTTAAGCGAACGAGATGTCAAACTGTTGGGGTTAGTTTTCCGTAAACCTCATGTACCCTCCGCCACGCTTGACAGCTAGTGACCCATTTGGTCTGAGTGACAGCTGGGTTGGGTGCCATTAGCCCCCCCCCGCCCCTCCCTCACCTTCCCTCCCTACACACACACACACTCACACACACACCCACACCAAGGTACGTTAGGGAGGCCTCGACGGAACATTCTGGAACTAGAAGCCACCTGAGAGAGTTGATCCACATGGCTGCCCACTCAGCAACTTACTCCCCCCAAGCTTTTCAGGCACTTTCTCTTTGGAACCCGGCCCCTCTCTAACCCCAATCCCCATCACCTCCACCCCCTTAGCCCCCCCCCCCCCCCCCCTCCCGCCCCTACCCAACTTCGTCCCCCCACTCCTGCTTCCCCCCGTTCAGAGTGTTCATTTCAGGTCTTCGTCCCCCAGGTGTGGAGGGAAAACCAGCTTTGAGTCTTTTCAGGTGACGGTAGCAAGGGGTGTGTGTGTGTGTCTGTGTGTGTGTGTCTGTGTGTGTGTGTCTGTGTGTGTGTGTGTGTGTGAGGGGGGGGAAGGTTGGAGTGAGGTGTGGTCCGGCTCCTTACCCCTTCAACCACCCCCCCCTCCTCTCCTTCCCTCCAGATGACAGTGAGGTCCTACACTGACTGACGTCTCCATCATCACTAGGGACGGGTGCAGCCTATTGAAATACTTACCATCAATAATTCACCCCTCACCCCTCTCGCCCCCCCCTGCCCCCCCCCCCCGCCCCCTAATCCAACCTCTACATCTCACCAACAACACGCTGTCCAGGCCGCCACCCCCCCCCTCCCTCCTCCATCAGTGCCGTCTCAGAAACCCCTCACCCCTGACCGGGAGGGATTCATCTTGCGGGGCGCTGAGCTCCCGCAAGTCAAATGGACGCGTTTGCGCAGCTTAGCGAACGCATGAAATACAAATTCGACACAAATTTGGAGGTGGAGCGGAGTAGCCCCGGCTGAGAACATTTTGCCTTTGAAAGAGAATTTCACGTGAAACGTTTAGTCCGATTTAAGGAGAGAAGGGGGGGAAATCGAATTTTAACGAGCTGGAGGATTCAAGCAGAGGATTAGTGTTGGGTATTCTGCCTTTACCAAACATACAACACATTCATAACTACATCTAACCGGTCCCATGTAACCAATGGATTACTGTCCTTTCCCGCAACTCCATCTCACTTAGCTAATAGCGGTCTGTGGCTAACGAAAAGGATTTCAGGCCTGTCTAGAATGGTCAGGCCTCTCTTCCGTTTGATGTCACAGCACCCGATGCTACGTCTTGTTTCTTTCCCAAGCAAATTGAAAAGGACTTTTGCGCTCCGCTCGTTTTTGAGCGTTTAACTTCTATTAACCCCTTCCCGTCCGCCCACGCTGTTCTTCCCAAGTCCAGGTTCTGAGCGGATGGGGGCGGGGGGGGGGGGGGGGGGGGGGGGGGGGGGGAATGAGGAAAGGGGTCCGAGCCGGGTCGGCTGAAAAGCATGATGGGACTTATCGAGCCGCGCACATGGGAATTGCGAGGGATTTGAGGGGGAGCGTGGCGGACACAGGAATGGATCAGCCGGTGACATCATTAACCATGTGGAGCTTCCATCCGCTGGATTTCTGGGATTTTCCGTAAGCCAGACAGGGATGTGGAGGACAGGCCAATTTCTTTTGGGGGACGGGGGGGGGACCGGGGGGAGGGGAAGGGATTGGGGAAAAAGGCTCTGCGCGCTTCCCCCCGGACGAGGCCCGCTTCACCAAACGGTTCTGCCGATCCTGTCAACTTCGATCGCTTCGATGTTTTATTTCTAATTAGGAGACGGAGAGACGGTGTACTTGCATGGAGACACGCGCCTACGTGCACACCCACACGCACGCGCTCATGTACACACACACACACACACACAGTACCCCAGCACCACCCAGGTTCGTTTCGAAGTGTCAGAGGTAAGTTTTCCTCCGTCAGCAGCTGGAGTTGGTTGATGCTTGGACTTTGTCGAGGTGTTGTTTTTTCTCCCTTCGTTAGCCTCGGCGTTAATTACTAATCTCACGGTCCAGCGACGGACGCTCGAGCTAACGCTAACTCTCTCTCGCTAATGAGGGGGAAACCAGACAAACAGGCGCGATTTACAGCACTCAAGGCAGACCCGGCGTACAGTATACAGCAAAGCACAGCGCGCCGAGCACGTGCAGTACCACGCCAGCACAAGCATGGCGGAACGCTAAAGCAGCGAAAAAAGCACGCCCCCCCCCGAACCAGATGCACCTTTGCTTGCATCCAACGGGCGTCACACTCGCCCCCTCCACCTGCTCTGTCCCATCCTGCCGCCCTCACCCCCTCCTCTCCTCTCTATCTCCCAGCCTCCACCCCCCCACCCCACCTCCACCACCCACCCAGCCTGAGCCCCCCTGGGGAGTCTCACAATTAATGACCCCGCTGATGACCGCATCAGCACTGGCCGGGCAAGAAGTGTCCTCAGGGAGTGTGTATCAGAGTCAAGAGTGTGTGTGCGGTTCTGTGTGTGTGTGTGTGTGTGTGTGTGAGAGAGAGAGCGAGAGAGAGAGAGAGAGGTATATCTGTGCCTAGGTCATGATGAGTGTGTATTGATGAGGGTCAGCTTTGGTGTATTGGTGCGCGCGCGCGCACACACACCGCACACACACCGCGCGCGCGTGTGTGTGTGTGTGTGTGTGTGTGTCGCTGGGGGAGCAGGTTGGACCGAGCGTGAACGTGCGCGTGCGCTTTGAGACAGACGCAGCATTTTAAACCTTGGGCTTCAGCACAAAGGGAGCTGCGTTGGCCAACCCTCAGCATTTTGGCTTCTCCAAAAGGTATGGGTGGGGGGATGCAAGTGTGTGTGTGTGGGCGGGGGGGGGTTAAGACTGGTACCGATCCTGCTCAGAATCTCCACTCTAACCCCCCCATCAGCCCCTTTCTCCTTCCTGTGGGGTGTGCGGTGCGGCCCCCTGCTGTGATGAAGGGTTGCAGACGTTAGTATATAGAGACGGAGGGGTTCAAACACACTGCTGTTAGTCAGGCTAACCTTCCATTGTGGCCCCGGGGCCCCTCGGCCTGCCGCTCCCTGTCTCTCTCTCCTTCTCTCTCTCTTTCGTTCGTTCCCGCTCTCTTTCTCTTTCCCTCGCTCTCTCTCTCCGTCAGCCTCCGAGTCGCTCGGAGACATCGTCTGTCTGCCGTCAGAGGCGCGTCGGGAGTTCCGCCGTCTTCAGCGTTTCGCGCGTTTGATCGCACCTGTTTGCACGGCGGCGAATTTGTTTGCCGTGCCCTCGGGGCGAAAGCGTGCGCCGCGAGAGCGTACGAACTACGGGCGTACGTGCGAGCGCGTGTGGGGGTGTGTGTGTTCTGTTAAACCAACCTGCTGACGCGAGGTCTGTCCAGCACAGATACAAGAGATCACCAAAGGCAACACGCGTCCAACTTGAAACCGATGACTGTTTTTTTTTTTTTTCCCTTTGTGGGAAAGTTTACCTTGACATGAATGCATGCTTTACATTTTAGATGGCGGAATTACGCAACGTTTAACATGGCAAAAGTGTACATGGTCGCCTCAGGCAGACGTTAAGTTGCGTCTTTGTCCCTCTTTGAAATGGATCTTACGTGACCTTGTCCTCTCTCTTTCTCTCTCTCCCTTTCGTCGAAAGAGACCAGCCTCTGGGCAAACAAGTCCCCTTTTCTCTCGTTCCCTCTCTCCCCTTCTTTCCATCTTCTCTCCTATTTATCTCGTTTTCTTTCTTCCAGACACACACGCACACGCACACACACACACACACACACACAGACACACACACACACACACAGACACAGTTTTCTGCATGGTTTCTCTGGAGCTTCAGCTCCTGGGAGAGACGAAGAGAAACACAACAGACTGAACGAGGGATGACGTACGGGACCTGATACACTTCCTGTCCAAAGCACCGTCACCCTCCTGCCGCGACCAACGCCACCGACTCAACGAGCGACGCAAGCTCTCGCCGGCGCCCGGCGCGCTGGCACGGCTCGGTGGTCGCGCGTCCTGCGACCTTACGTGTTGCAGATGATTAGCGTTTATGAGGCTTAATGAATGCTTATGCATTCTTAGAAGAGCTCCTGTTAATATTGATGAGGTGCCGTGAGTGCTGAAACGGCACTTTATTTGAAGGGGGGGGCGGGAGGGGGGTAGTGGGGTGGGATGGGGTTTTGGTTATGACCTGCGCATGTTAACATGGGCGGGTGGCGCGTGCGCAATGCCACTGTTGCCGCCGCTGTCGACCCCCCACCCCCGCGCACAATTCCTGATCAATAGCATCCGTTACCGTTGTGATCGATGGGCCTGGAGCCTAGTCCCTCGTCGTCGAGGGCCCATGTGTGCTGGTGTGTGTGTGTCTGTGTGTGTGAGAGCGGGCACTTGCGAGGAACTTGGTGTCTTTGGGTCCTGGGCTCACCTCTAACCTCTCTGATTTTTAACCCCTGTCTACGCTGAGCAAAATAAATACTTTGGAGGGAACCATGGAGTGATGATGTTCTATAAAAGGAGAAAATGAACTAATGAAGAAAAGAAAATAAGAATGAACAGGTCGGTTCAAACCGAGTGGACCCGCTGGAGATCAGAGTAACGTGTCGATGAAAGATGTCCTGGAACGCAGTACCTCTGCAGTATTTAGGTAAGTCCTTCTACCACTGACCCGCTGTCAATCAAACCCTGCATCTGGTTTTAGCCCCGCCCTTCAATAATTCAGGAAATGGCGGCGAGATGGACCCATTAGAACACCTGTCCCTCACGCTTCAGCGAACACTACGTGGCCCACTTGTGACAGCGGCCACGGTCCAGAAATTCAACTGGACCAAACTCCGACAATTAGACTAGGAGGTCTTCACTGACAGTTTTGGTTGGTTGAGAGGCAATTCCGTGGCCGCATGCGAAGCCCTCTGTAACGTTCCTTGTTGGAAATGACAATACAAACAAATATCGAAGCATAGATCCTTTTTCCAGCCATCGGACGATACCCTTCCTACCATCGATTAGACAGGAACAGCACTGACTAGTCGACGACGGACGTGGCACGGAAATCCACAACTCATCGCAAACCGACTGGCTACGACTAACAGGTTGAAAACGATCGACCCCATGAAGACAGGCCTTTGTTTACCCAACCACCCAGAAAGCCAAAAGAGAGAGAGAGAGGAACGGGTAGAGAGGTCGAGAGAAAAGGAGAGATGACAGAGGAGGAGAACATATTAAGAGAAGGATGAAAGGAAAGGTGGAATGACAGGTGCGGAAAAAGGTAGGACTGAATAATTTACCCGGTGCTCTGCCATGATTTTATTTCTCCCTTCGCATGCCCCCTCCCTTCCTCCCCTCCGCGCCTCTTCTCCCCTCTCCCTCTCTTCATCTCACCCTCCTGTGAGATTCCTCCCTCCGTGTGGGAGTTCATCTGAGGAGGCCACGCACGTAGCATGTACCTCCGCATGCGTGTCCGCATGTTTGACCATGTGTTTTCGCTCGGGTCAACTGACCACTGGTTTGCGGTAATAGAAAGTCGGACCAAAGAGCAGAACCGGATTTCAATTGATCCTCCCGATACTGTGAATGTGTACATTTGACATTACTGTTTGCTGTGTGCCCTCCTCCCCGCCCATCTGTTACGCGCTTTCACTTTTCGTTTTACCACTCCTTCATCTCCTTGCCCCCCTGCCTCCTCTCCTCCCTCTCTCTCTCTCTCTCTGACCCTCATTTCCTCCTTTCCTCCCCCCACCCCCGCCCCCCTGTGTGATTAATCCCTGCTGACTGTGCGTTTTCTCACCAGCCTGGATCCTCTCTAGATTGTGCTCACATACCCTCTCTTGCGGACGTCAACACACCCGCAAACCCCCACACACACACGCTTGTGCACACACACAAAGACATATGCGTGCTCTCTGTGGACAGCCGGTATCCTGAATCACAGCACAATAGGAGCCTAGGGAAATAAACTCTTAATTGGAGAGGCTTGAAACTACTGTATACAGAAGTAGACGGAGACCAAAAAAAAAAAAAAATAGGATGGAGGAAAGAGGCGAGGAAGAGAGGGAGACCACAATGGACAAAGGAGACTTAGGGAGACCTAGAGAGGGAACGATACAGGCTAGAACCACCAGGGAGAGGATAGGGTGAGAGGTAAGGACAAAAAGAGAGAAAGAGAAAAACCGAGAGGATAACAGAGAGAGAGAGAGAGAGAGAGAGAGGGGATAGGGTGAGAGAGCGAGAGAGAGAGAGCGAGAGAGAGAGAGCGAGAGAAAGAGAGAGAGACCTTAGGTCCTTTCCCTCCACTCTTCAAACACTTCTTTCAAACCTTGACCCTGCGGTTGCAAACGAAAGAGACAGAGAGAGGGCAAGAGAGCGAGCGAAGTGGAGAGCGGAGAGGAGTAAAAGAGAGAGAATCCAAGACTTGGAAAGTAATGGCGGGTGGCAATGGGAGGCAAAACGATTGAGATTAATGGCATGCATGCAAGCCTACACAAGGGAGGTGTGGTACTCATTAGACGAGGATTTGGACAGGATAGGAGAGGGTGTGAGAGGAGAGGAGACTACTGGAGAGAAGGAGAGGCAGAAAGAGGAGAGGAGAGCCAAGGGGAGAGAGGAAAGGAGAATTGTTATCTTTAAATATCTTTAAATATGTTCTTCCTCTGTTCTGCCTGTTTCATCTGTTCCTTGCCCTTCCCCTTTTTCCAGCGCAATGCCTGGTTTGACAGACGAACCCTGTCGATGTCAAAAACCCCAAAATGACATGCATACATGCTGTCAATCTTTACAGGTGTGTGTGTGTGTGTGTGTGCGTGTGCATGCTTCAGGGGTCGCACGCCGCACCGCTGGAGTGAGAACGATCACCGTGGTAACCAGGCACCTCTCCCCCCCCCGTCCCTCTCTTGAGATCGACCCCTCGCAGGGTGTTCTAACAACCCTCCATCACCTCCGATCTGCACCCCTCAAACCTCACCCACTCACCCCTCACCCCGCCCACACCCACACACACTCTCTCTCTCTCTGTCTCTCTGCTGGCTTCATGAATATTTGATCAAAACTAGTCTTATGACACGCAGTATTAGACGAGAGCAGAAACATCCCATCGTAGCCCCGCTAAACCGCCAGAGAGAACATACGCAGTCACACACAGCCGTGTACCCAATGTCAAGGGCACCCATCCACCACTAACGCACACACACACACACGTACTGCAAGTATCCGAATTCTAGGCCCAGGTCCATAGTCTGTGAGAAATATCAGGGAAATGTTTTTCTGTTGCTGCCAGGGACCTGCATAGCGACAGACAAATAAGTGTTGGGTTGCTCGGCTTGTCAGTTGAGAACATGTGCGCGTGCGTCAGAATTCACACTGATTATATTCATTGGCATGTCACTAGGCTGGCGTATACCACGTTCCACGACGTATATATACCGCGCTGACAAACTCGAAACCGGAATGATTTGATCGTACCAAAAAACAATCAAAGGGGAATTGTTTTCATGGGATGAGCGTATATGATAACTGCGTTGCCCACTGCCAAAGATGGCACGCGACACGATTCTGATGCGTAACACGGTGAAACACGCAGTGTCATGTAAACAGAGTATGAATGGATGAGTGGAAGATGCATAATTGATTGGAAGAAGACCCCGTGATGAAAGGCTCGCTGTGTAGCCGGTCCAGCATGCACAACAACACAACACAACGATGGAGCTTGATGACGTGACCGCGTGTGTCTATCTGAGAGAGAGAGTGTGTGTGTGTCTGAGAGAATGTGCGTGTCTCAGAGAGTGTGGGTGTCTCAGAGAGTGTGCGTGTCAGAGAGAGTGTGGGTGTCTGAGAGAGTGTGCGTGTCTCAGAGAGTGTGGGTGTCTGAGAGAGTGTGCGTGTCAGAGAGAGTGTGCGTGTCAGAGAGAGTGTGGGTGTCAGAGAGTGTGGGTGTCAGAGAGTGTGGGTGTCTGAGAGAGTGTGCGTGTCTGAGAGAGAGTGTGCGTGTCTGAGAGAGAGTGTGTGTGTCTGAGAGAAAGTGTGTGTCTGAGAGAAAGTGTGTGTCTGAGAGAAAGTGTGTGTCTGAGAGAAAGTGTGTGTGTGTCAGAGAGAGAGAGAGAGTGTGTGTGTGTGTGGTTGGGTGTGGGGAGGTGTCTATGGAGACACCAGCAGGTGAGGTAGTGGGGCATCTGTGTATGAGGGAGAGCGCGTGCGAGGAGGGGGGTTGCGGTCACAGATGGACACACCCCCACCCCCGCCACCTCCCTGGCGACCGCAGGCACGCACATCTCTCTGAGACTCACCTGTTCGCCTCCCCCCCCCCTCCTCCACCCCCCTCACTGACCCCCGCTCTCAAGGGCGTGGGTTTGGTCTCAGCTTCTCACCCCAAGGCTGAGAAGTGAACTTTTACTGAGAAGATTGTGATTTTTTTTGTGTTTAGTTTAGACAGATTCTTAAAGTTTATAGTACTCGATAGTTACCATTTTCCTGTGCGTACTTAAATATCAGAGTAAAATCAAATGCACACATACAGTATAGTATGTATGAAACAAATCATGTTCATATTTAAGAGCAATTTAAATATGAAGGTGACATGGTTTTCTGTAACCCACCTTTTAACATGTATGATTTTTGCCCTCCAATTCATGACCAAACAAGTTCACTTAAGACCATAACAACTAAACATTCTAAAACTTCCTTGCTTGACACTTAATAATGCTTCATAGTTCATAAAGATCTTACCTTAAGCCCTGGAGGTCCAGCTGCTTCTCCCTCAACCTGCAATTACAACACTTAAACACAGAATATTAACCGAAAAATGTGTTGGATCCAATGTTTATTGTGACTACAAGTTTTAAACTTGAATGAGGCCAATTAACATACTTTGTGACTGACATTCTATAGTGATAGCGCGACTTCTACGCGACAACGCGTGCTGCATACAACTCATAAATAAACTTTATTGAAACATTACTGAAACTTGGTTGAGCTGTAACAATATCCTGGTCTTACCGAAGAGAACGTCGACGCTCTCCCGCTACTCGCTTATCTGTCAGTGCAACTGCAAAGCATCCTGATTGCTAAATTGATATTCTCCCATGCGTGTAGCTTCGGTGTTTCAGCCAATTAAATGACGACGCTTCTTATACGGCCCTGCTGGCCGTAAGAATTGATCCGAATAGCAGCACAAAGGAGTTCTCGAACTCATTTTCGTAAAAATATCGGTGGAGGCAATTTTGTCGCTTTAAAATATTGGTTGACAAATGTAGCTGGCGTCCCCCACCTAAACCTATACTCAGGTCCCCTTGTCCTCTCCTCTCCCTCCCTCCCTCCCTCGCTCGCTTCTTCTCTCTGCAGTAGATTGAAGGGGAGGTTAATTGCGTAATTGTGGGTGTGTAATGACATGATCAGACAACGGGGGTTCTATTAGGAAACCGCCGTCGTTTGTTCCTGTCTTTTACTCCTGCTGCACAGGGACACAGACGACGATGAACCAGCAATTAAACAGCCCAGTCACGGCCGCACTACTAGCCCCACCCACAGCCATTCTCTTGCTGTCTCTAACCTCCCTGCCTCTCCTGCCTCTCTTCCCAGGCTGTAACCCAGGCCTGTCTCTAACCTCCCTGCCTCTCCTACATCTCTTCCCTGGCTGTAACCCAGGCCTGTCTCTAACCTCTCTGCCTCTCCTACCTCTCCTCCCTGGCTGTAACCCAGGCCTGTCTCTAACCTCCCTGCCTCTCCTACCTCTCTTCCCAGGCTGTAACCCAGGTCTGTCTCTAACCTCCCTGCCTCTCCTACCTCTCTTCCCAGGCTGTAACCCAGGCCTGTCTCTAACCTCCCTGCCTCTCCTACCTCTCTTCCCAGGCTGTAACCCAGGCCTGTATCTAACCTCCCTGCCTCTCCTGCTTCTCTTCCCAGGCTGTAACCCAGGCCTGTCTCTAACCTCCCTGCCTCTCCTGCCTCTCTTCCTTGACTGTAACCCAGGCCTGTATCTAACCTCTCTGCCTCTCCTACATCTCTTCCCTGGCTGTAACCCAGGCCTGTATCTAACCTCTCTGCCTCTCCTTCCCTTTCTTCCCTAGCTGTAACCCAGGCCTGTCTCTAACCTCCCTGCTTCCCTGCCTCTCTTCCCTGGCTGTAACCCAGGCCTGTCTCTAACCTCCCTGCTTCCCTGCCTCTCTTTCCTGGCTGTAACCCAGGCCTGTCTCTAACCTCTCTGCCTCTCCTACCTCTCTTCCCTGGCTGTAACCCAGGCCTGTCTCTTGCCAGTCTTGAAGCCTCTGGCTCCATCCCAACTGGTCTCTTCATCCTTTTCAACACGTTCCATTACTATTCCAGCGTCAGTCACCTCCGGAGCTCCTGTAACCATGGAAATCCAGCGTCCGCGGGCGGGACACGGATGAGGAATCCGCCTCATCAGGCCTGGTGCGGTCGAGGGTCCAGCCTTGACGTTCCCGGGTCCCGGGGAAATTCTCTGCTTCCCGCTGTCCTGACAGATGTGATGAATCTCCACTTTCCCCATTGGTTCCAACACAAATCCAAGTCCTTACTTCCTAACTCCCCGCCGACCCCCCTGTTGCTGCGCCTCCCTGTGCCTAATAGGGGACGAGACCCTCCCATGCCTCCCTGACCCACTCCTATCACGAGCCCCCCATTCACACACACACACACACACACACACACAAACTTACACACGCACGAACATGCTCTGACAGGCCGACCCACAAGCGTACGCATGTTCGCGGTGAGGAGCAACCCAATCGCAGAGCCACCCGCAAACCGACACGTACACTCGCATCCATCTTATTGCACCTTGTCCGCACACACACACACACACACACACTCCTACTTTGTGTTTCATCTCCAGTTGGCAACAAACAAAAATTGGTGGGTAGGGGGGGGGGGACGACTATAAAAAGAACCTCCATTAGTGTCAAACCAGAAACAGCGTGGATGCGCGTGCGAGCAGTTGGCAGGGGAGGGGGACGGGGTTGGGGCCCCCGTCGATGCAGGGTTGAGTGTTTGTGACGAGAAATTGGCATCTGCCCTTAAATCTTAATAAAGGCCATGCATATTTCAGTGTGGTAAACAGGGCCAGGTGAGTTGGGTTGAGGGGTGGTGTGTGTGGGGTGGGGGGAGGTGAGGTGTGTGTGTGTGTGGGGGGGGGGGGGGGGGGGCAATTACTTATTCATGCAGCTTTATCTGACTGGGGCTTGAGGGGAAACGAGGGATTGCGGTGGAGGTTGTGTGTGTGTCCGTGTGTGTGTGTGTGTGTAAGTATGTAGGAGGGAGGAGGGGGAAGGCAGCGGTGTCAAAGCACTTGTCAGACTGCTCGTGTGTGAATGCCACTGTGCTCCAGCACACAAAACAGAGGGTTAGAAGGAGCTGGTTTGTCTGCCTGCCTGACTACCGACTTGTTTGGCTGTCTAGCTTTTTGGCTGTCTGTTTTTTTTGTCTGCCTGCATCCCCGATCGCCTGTCTGTGTGACTCCATGTGTCTCTCTCTGTCTGCCGATGTCAGGTGTTGGGTAAGTATAAAATGTCAAGATCACGTCAGGTTTTCTGGAAGACCGATGGGCCTGATCTGAGAACAGCGTGTGTGAAGAAGTCTGTCCTCTGCCTTACTGATGAACATCATTCAGAGGGTACAAGAGTGTGTCCACTCACCGGGGAAAGGAAGAAAAAGTCACTTGAATCTTTCACCGTGACCGCCTTCTGCTTGTGTGTAGAAACAGTGCATGTCTCTCCCCCATATACGACCAGGAATTTCCCACACTCCCTGTGCTACTTCCTGGTGTGTATCAGGGGACAACATGTCAACACAACAGGAAGGTGAGGTGTAGCAGATGCCTTCCCGAATCCTCTACCTCATTGGGTCCTCCTCGTCTCCCCCTTTTTCCACTCACCCCAAGGACAGAGTAGACGACTGGGGAGGGACAACCAAGCCCCCCCCCCTGCGCCCGTCCTATGGGGCCCAGCAGTCGAGAGTCAACATGTAGATGAAGAGGTGGAGAAGTGGAGCTGACTTTCCAGGAAGAACGTGGCGATTTGAGAAGGATGGCTGAAACCCCCCCCCCAGAGAGACAGGGCCGCCGTAGCAGCCTCCCCCCCTTCGCACGCCGCAAGACCGGCGGGGGGGTGGGGGTGGGGTGGGCTCGGCCAATTAGCCGTCCGCCACCGTCTTCTGCGAGGGGATGGTGGCAGTTCTGGGGGGACGGAACAATGACCGCCCGGTGCCACGAACTGGGTTGAGAACAATAACATCTACAAAAGCAACCGAGGCAGGTGGGGGGAAAGGGGGGGAGAGGAAGAGAGGGGTGGAAATGAGACAGGACAAAGAGAGAGGGAAGGAAGGAGGGGAGAGAGAGGCAGAGAGGGAGAGCAGAGAGAGAGGAGAGAAGGAACTGAAAAGCAAAAAAGATGGCCCAACACTGCAGCCTCTCAACCACAACAAAAACAACATTGCCAACCTAGAAGCGCCGCAAGCGCGCACAAGCGCGTAATAAAGTCAGGGACGGAGGACCCTTGTTTCGATTTAATGCCTACCCTCCTCTTCTCTCTCTTTCTCTCCTTTGCCCCTCCGTTCCGACCACAACCCTCCCTCTTGTCACCAAGCGAGGGTTGCCGTGACAATCCCGGCGCTCCGTCTCTGTCTCGTCTGCGCGCGCCAGAGGCCTATCTGAGTCAGCGCTTTCTCCCCACCCCGCTCCTCTCCGTTCTGTCGCTTTCTTCACCTCCTTCTTTCCATCACGTTGTGTCGCAGGTGTCGGAGAGGGTAAACGAGGACGTCTTTGAGGGGCGGGTTGGACGAGGTTTTTTTTTCGAAACCCATCATTTAATCTTCCTGAGTTTACCCACTTTGACTAAGTCGAGGAGTTGTGGAGGAAGTAACTTTTTGGCATCCTGGCTTCACGCGTTTTTGGTGAAGGTCCCTCGTTCACTGCAGAGGAAGGAAGCAGTCCGGACCTGCTTTGAACGGCCGGTCGTCTTCTCGTACGCGCTACAAGCGCGACATTCAAGCTGCAGGAGTTTTTTACATCGCACCTTATATAACGAACAGAAGAACTAGTTGGACTGTCAGTTGTTATCGAGATCGACAGAACTTATGACCTCGTTCCTCTTTTCGCGCTCCACCCCCTTTGCAATAGCTCTCTTGGGTCCTGCCTAGACATGGATTGTCCACGGACCACGGTCACTTTTGCGGACACGCACTTGACTCAAGGGTCCTAACCCTCCCCCGTCCCCCATCCACCACCACCACCACTAAGAAGAGGGAGGGGGATCACATAAAGGAGAGGGGAGCCTGGTCGGCGAGGCGGAGGTTAGTTTTCAGTCCAAACGTCGGTCCTCACATGTCACTGTTAAGGGTCCGCTGTCTGCCTCTCGGAGGCTGCGGTCTCGGAGTGGTCACCGGTCATCTACACGGGTTTGCATCCACTACCGACCAGGTACACGTCGTGAACTAAGAACGTACAATAACCCCCCCCCCCCCCCGCCATCTTTGGCCCCCGTCTGGGGCCGCTGCGGCAAAGAGAAGTGAGTGAGAAGTGGAGAATGGGACACACCGCCAATACTATAGAACTGCAAGATAGGGAGAGGAGAAGGAAAGGAAGAGTGGACAGAAAGGAAGAGAGAGAGAGAGAAAGAGAGAGAGAGAGAAGGAGAGAGGGTGAGAGAGAGAAGGAGAGAGGGTGAGTTAGAGAGACAGGGTGAGAGAGAGAGAGAGAGAGAGAGAGAGAGAAGGAGAGAGGGTGAGAGAGAGAGAGAGAGGGTGAGAGAGAGAGAGAGAAAGAGAGAGAGAAAGAGAGAACGAGAGAGAGAGAGAGAGAGAGAGAGAGAGAGAGGCAGAAAGAAAAGGCTAGAGAAGATGTGCGTTTGTCTTCGGTATTGTTGTGGTTTTTCCGCAGCGATCTAGAACGAGAAAGACAGACGAAGATGTGGAGAGGGAGATACACAGTAAGAGCAAGAGGGAGAGAAACGAAGAGAACAGAAACAAAAAGAAAAATGGGTTGAGCAATACAGAAACATGTACAGATGAAAGATAGAAATCAAACACTTGGGTGTTTAACAACCCCTCCCCATGAATGAATGAATTTAAACTGAAACTAAATGAAACGCCCGCCAGTCTCTCTCGGAGGTGAATGTTTTCAGGTCAGTCTATGACACTTTACCAACAGTCGAGAACATGCGGGAAAAAAATTGGCACGTCTGCATGAGAGTCAATTAACAAACGTTAACAGAGACTCATAAGCGAGTCACAATCCCCCCCCCCCCCCCCCCTTCTTGACCCTCAGCACACAGAGTCAGTCAGAACGTGTCCAGTCCTGCACGACCCGTGTTTGCGACCAGGAACGACTGCATGTTCACTCCAGGGAAACTGCCCCCCGGGCTCACTCACAAACACAGACTGGTGACGCTTGTATCTCCTTCCCATGCTGGAAACCACCTGCCTCTCCTCAGTTCCTGTCTGACTTGTCCCTCCTCCTCGCCTGTCCTGGATGGATTTCAGTGGAGCACGCCACCATATGGGGGAGAAAAAAAAGAAGCATCCGGAAGCGTTGGTATGCTTAGCTGCTTGGCTGCTAAGTGTGAGGAGCCATAGAGATGGAGTCGATAACAGAGGGAAGAGAACGAGAGAGAGATTACTTTACTGCAAAGATATCTTGGGCAGTCGAAACTGCTTGCTATCCAGCTGTTTTTGTTTCTGTTCCTCCAGCCAGTTTTTCCTTTACCTACCCATAGGAAATTGTACATTTGGATAGAGAGGGGGGGAGGGGGAGGGATGGAGACACATCAAGACAGGGTGAAAAGGATAGAAACGGGGGGGGGGAGAAAGAGATAGTGCGTGTGTCTGAGTGAGAGTGAGGGCGATGGACAGAAAGATAGAGAGAGACATAAAGAGAGACATAGAGAGAGAGAGAGAGAGAGAGAGAGGAGAGAGAGACAGAGAGAAGAGAGAGAGAGAGAGAGAGAGAGAAGAGAGAGAGAGGAAAGAAAGACAGAAAGAAAAGAGAGTGTAAAAGACCCAGCCAAACAGCGAGTGGCTGGGCGTACACTGAGACAGGTCTGTGGTATGGCTGTTAGCCAGCCAGGGAGGATTCATCGATTGCGGATTGACCCTCCATTCCTAGGACAGTCAGCCACTGCATTATATACCACAGGCTCATTTCCTCTTTCACACTTAACTGTATATGGAGGACAAAGTCACACCATTTGACAACAGATTGTCACAATGGCTGCCCATGTGCTTTGATAGGCTGGGCACTAATCTCCGCCAAAACTCCAAGTGTTCCTTACTTCATAATCTGAATCACTTCATACATGTTCTCTTTTCCCTCCCCTAGCTTCTCTTAGCCTTCTCCTCTTTCTCCCTCCCTGCCTGCCTGGCTGTATTCCTTTCTCACACCGTGAGTATCTCTAACACACACACAGCCTGAGGGGGAAGCGAAACGTCGGGGGGCATGACAGGGTGAGTCAGCGTGGACTCTCGTTAAGGTTGCCTTCAGTCATACACTTCAACAAGACCAACTGAGGGGGGGACAAAAACATACTTATCTGCCGCTACCAGGGACAGTTGAAAACATGCTATTTATTTATTTATTTATTACAAAATGTGTCTTTTTAATTTCATTATTTTAACAAAGGCGATGGTAGGGCACGATATTACAAATTAGGCTATATATTATGTTGTAACTGGCCATGACGTGGTACCTAATTATTTAGGCTACATGACTTCTGTAGAAAAATGCATATCTCATTTTTTATTCTCTAAAGTGAAATGATTCAGCTACGGCTCTCTCAAAAAGTTCGTTTTTGGTGTCCTTGAATTATTTGTCACATCAAAATTACAATGAGGATTTAGAAAAGGGCTGATTTTTAAGCGAAAATGATACGGGCTACATCATTATTTTATTTTATGTAAATGGATGCGTTTTTACAACGCCAATCGACTCACGGTCTTCAGTATAATTTCTATCAATACACGCCCTCGCATTGTAATTTGTTTACTTGTTGTTTAGCTTGTTTAGTGGAGAGTTTTCAAACACCGAAATGACCAAATGTGCTGTTCGGGCATATTTTCCCCTGTGATAGCATGTTTGCGTTTGTCTAGTCAGCACAGCGCGTGTCAACGTGCGTGTGTGACAATGTGAAACCGGTGGAGGCGCGGCAGGGGTCGGCCATGGCGCACGCTGACTCCCCTACAGCAAATTACTTTTTCTTCGACGGGTCGGGAGGGACTGCAGGAGCCCTGACCACCGTTTGGGAAACCGCTCCACGGTAATGACTTTGCCACGTTTGGGGAGCGTTCACCGTTCACGCCCCGGGTCAGTAACTCAATCACGCAATCTATGAGATCGAATAATTATTAATACCTTGAGAGTGTTAATATCATTTCACGGGCGATTTATCAAACTGACAATTTATTTGCGCGGATTGACAGCTGGCACAGTTCAAATCTAAACATGCCCCTGGAAATAAAATAGACCCAAATACTAAACCCGTCATATGTATAGCAAGGCTGCTAGGTTAAGGACAACCATAATAATGGCATGCTACAGGCAATACCCGACACTGCAGGAAATACATGCCTGGTCGAATAAATAAAAACAGATTATTATTATGTAGAGCGTCTAGCCGTTTCAGGTTCTGTTCAGGGCATTCTGTCCATACAGATGTTGAGTGACACTGAAATTACATTGAGATCTTAAAAATGTGCGAAATAAAACTAGAAAGTTCCCAGGCCTGTATTCAGACAAGAAAACCCCATTCATGAAGAGCTGAAAATTTGACATGGAAAGATCGTTTTTTTCCATAGCAACCCTCTTTAATTAGATGAGAATGGTGGTTATGTTTCTAGAGTAGTGATTGCGGAATAAATACCCGGACGTGACTACCTTTTTTTCAAACAGCTGGTTCCTCTTCAGTCTATGTGAGCTAAACGTATGTGTTGGTGTGTATGTGTGGGAGAGAGAGAGGGGGGGGGGGNGTAATTTACCTGACAGTTCCTGCTGGCCTTTTCTGTGTGAGAGGGGGGAGCATGTTTTAGTGTGGTGTGCGTGTGTCATGACGGAAAGTGTGTGTGTGTGTCTGTGTGTGTGTGTGTGAGTGAGAGAGAGAGAGAGAGAGAGAGAGAGTGTGTATTGTAGTCCCACCATCCATGGAAAGCTGAGCCTAAGAGACGCTGACGCTGGAGAAACAGCAGCAGAGGGAGAGGCAGCCCAGACGCCAGAGACACACAGGACCTCTCTCTCTCTCTCTCTCTCTATCTCTCTCTCTCTCCCTCTCCGCTCATCCTCTCACCTCCCTCCCTCTCTCCTTCCCTCTGCTCTCACTCCCTCTTCTCTCTCTCCCTCTCTCTCTCTCTCTCTCCCTTTCCGCTCATCCTCTCACCTCCCTCCCTCTCTCCTTCCCTCTGCTCTCTCTTCCTCTCTCTCTCTCCCTCTCTCTCTACACTCATCCTCTTAGCTCCCTCCTTCTCTCTGCTCTCTCTCCGTCTCTCACTCTCTGTTCTCTATACGCTTTCTGTCCATAACTCCGTTAGTGCCCGCTCTGCCTTTCCTTCTGCTCTCTCTGTCATCTCTCTATCTGCTCTCTCTGCCTCTATCTGCTCGCTCTATCTTCTTTCTATCTGCTCTTTTTGCCTCTCTCTATCTGCTCTCTCTGCCTCTCTCTGCCTCTCTCTATCTGCTCTCTCTGCCTCTCTCTCTATCTGCTCTCTCTATCTGCTCTGTCTGCTCTCTCTGTCTCTCTCTATCTGCTCTCTCTGCCTCTCTCTCTATCTGCTCTCTCTGCCTCTCTCTATCTGCTCTCTCTGCCTCTCTCTCTATCTGCTCTCTCTGCCTCTCTCTCTATATGCTCGCTCTGCCTCTCTCTCTATCTGCTCTGTCTGCTCTCTCTGCCTCTCTCTATCTGCTCTGTCTGCCTCTCTCTATCTGCTCTCTCTGTCTCTCTATCTGCTCTGTCTGCTTTCTCTGGCTCTCTCTATCTGCT
Organism: Plecoglossus altivelis; assembly: GCA_036571765.1. Lineage (NCBI taxonomy): Eukaryota > Metazoa > Chordata > Actinopteri > Osmeriformes > Plecoglossidae > Plecoglossus > Plecoglossus altivelis. The sequence goes on from BROE01000026.1 coordinate 5,371,354, forward strand.
CTGTCTGCTCTCTCTGTCTCTCTCTGCTATTTCTCCCTCTATCTTGCTTCCTTCTTTGCCCTCCCCCATCCCTTTCCTTATTACCTCTGCCTCTCCCTCCAGCCTTCTTTTTTCCTTCTCCAAGTGCACCTTTGGCGGTCTGCCCTGGTTATGGATTTACAACTGTAAACACATACATACCCGCACGCGCTCACACACACACACACACACACACACACACCGAACAGTTCAAGAGGTTAACGCGTTGGTATGTCGTGTAATGTTGCTAACTTAATTTGTGTATCACCGTGTGGTTTATGTGCCTGCAAGTGTGTGTGTGTGTGTGTGTGTGTGTGTGTGTGTGTGTGCGTGTGTGTGTGGGGAGGAGGGGGTGCGAATTGGTGTGTGGTCAGTCTGGGTGATATGGCATTCCGGATTGATGGATGTCAGACCCCTTAACAATTCCTGTAAGTCAGCATGAATGAGAGATGGAGATGGCAAGAAAACAAGAGACAGAGAAAGAGCGAGACACACACACACACACAGAGACAGACAGACAGACAGACAGACAGACAGACAGACAGACAGACAGACAGAGCGACATAGAGTGACACAGAGAGTGACACAGAGAGAGAGACAGAGAGAGTGACAAAGAGACAGAGAGAAAGACACACAGACAGAGAGAGACAGAAAGAGACCTAAAAAGAGAGAGACAGAGAGAGTGACAGAGACACAGAGAGAGAGAGAGAGAGAGATACAGAGGGTGACAGTGAAAAAGACAGAGCACTTAGCGATCCTCAAGGACAATACAGGCGTAGAACATTTTCACCAGTTAAATCACAACGATAACAAGAAACTAACACAAGGACATGACAGGAACTGGTGGGTGCGAGATGTAGACAACTTTAGCTCATAAAGCAATTTGGATTATTAATTCGATCAAATCAGGAAAATGAATCAAAATCGCACATCAAACCCACTCCCTCTCATAAGCTCACAAATGCACACAAGCGCGTATACTGTACAAACACATACAAGTACATACACATTGGCTAATTGAAGGACATGAAGGTATTATAATAGAGGCCAACTTCATGTACATAACCTAATTTCACTTCTGATACAGTTCTGTATTCCTGCTAGGATGAGAAAGTGTACAGACACACACACACAGTAGCTAAATACAACCAATAACCCATGAACAAACGATTGTTTTCCTATTGGATTTGACCTGTGCCCTGATGAGTGTTGGATATGTTCAACGTGTTTCTGTCTGGGTAAAGGCAAGGTGCATATAAGACAACATTGGGTCCGAAGGGTGGCAGGGTCACAAGTAAGAGAAACCCCCCCACCATGTAACCCGGTAGAAACTTGTATCATTAGAATCCACGCGACTAAGAAGTTCCCTAAATCATGGCATCCGGAATGATTAGACACGCCAAGCAAATTCAAAAACATTCAACGCGTCAACATGCACGTGAGGGAACACACACGCGGACGACAGAACCGTCGGATCTCCTACCTTCTGTGTAAGAACGCCGCGGTCGGCCTCCGCCTCGCCGACAGCCTGCGTAAACTAACATGTGTTTGCTCCTCCGCGGGTCAGTCATCCATCTTGGAGCAGTGAGTGACGCGCTATGTCGGGACAGCCTGGACCGGCGCAGCCCGTTTCAAAGCAAGACAAAGTGGTCCACTGATGTTAGCGGAAGCCAAAACTCGCTGGAGTCAGGACGGTGAATGGATGTGGAACAGTTGTTCACCATGCTTCCCAACCCATGTTGAAACGCTGTGTAAATTAGACGAATGTACACCGTTACACAAATCAAAACAAGCGCCTCCGTAAATTCAATTTTCTTTAGCGATTAATTAAATCACTGAACACATCCAGGATGTATCTAATAAATGCCACATAACGAAAACTCCACATTAAGATGCCAAATGGAAAACAACAGTTTATGTAAATGTTTCATAAATGAAAAAGCCTAGAATAAATAGAATACTGCTACTTTTAATTATCATAATACGAATGCTAATAATCACAGTAATAACATCGTCGGCTATGTTGTCAAAGCCCGATCATAAATAACCTCATTTTTGATGAGAGAAAGAAGCATGCTCAAATTTCGTTAGTCCAAAAAACACATAAAACATGAATTTCAACTACGCTGTTTAATGAAATTACTTTGTAAGTAAGCTTGTAAGTAGACAACCCAGCATACATTCTCTGAAAGTTGGGAAACATATTATAAACAAGTCGTAAATAAAAAATACTTACTAGACAATGGATTATTCGTTTTTTTTTTTATGTTGTCAAAATAATTCACCTCGCAAGAAGAATTACGTTGGAACTACAAGAGTTGATCTGATCTTGGCTTGGCAAGGAATGGATCTGACAATATCTAAATAATTTGCCAAAACGTTATAATATGTGTTAACAGAATTTGATTCTAGGCTGCTTAGTGTTCTGATGAGCAAAGTAAACAAATGTCTACTTTTGTCAAAAGAATCAAAAGACAGGGACAGCTGCATGTAGATTTCGGACAGAACTTTTTATTAAACATTATGAAAACAAGATTCTCAACAACATTCCATTTTGAAACATTTGTATGTTTTGACTTATTGACACGCTCGGACATTTAACTGTTTCTCGAATAAATATAGAAATTATATATACAGATATACATAGACAGCACTGTGCAGAAGTTTCTTCGCCATTTTACCCAGGTCACACACTATATTAAGCCAACTTCATGTTGAAATACTAATATTTCTAATAAAACATGCAACTCAACAGAGAAATACAAAAATAAAAAAGCAGATATAATTAAAATGTCTGTGGACAGCTGATTGTTGTCAAACGAATGACCTTCTAATTAATCTAGACAGGGTTCTGATTTAAAAAGGGAACGGTTTATGACACAGTACGTTTGAACATTTAGACTTTGTGCATCTGTGCCATCATGGAACGATGAACTTTGTGAGCGCGCACGTTTGAGAATTCCCCCCCTGCTGTTTGACACAAGCTTGGTTGTAAGGATACACAGAATTTTTTGTGATATTCCTGTGCACAGAATAGGTTACACTCAAGTCGGTATTCCTACAAAGGACGGTATCTCATCAACAGAACTGAGAAGCAGGGTGGGTCAGTACTTCTGCACAATATTGCACACACAATGTATATCTAGGCAGCTGGTAACACATGGACCAGAGTCTTCTTGTCAACAGAATAATAATTTGACTTCATCCAAGATATCCCACCATCTAGGAAATTGCCTAATGTAAAAACAATCAAAAAAATCCTCACATCCAAACATTTTACATCAGATAGACGACCTTAAGACACGAGACTTCGGAATAATTCACAGGCCTTCAGATCGTTCTGATCCTTAATTGTAGCCATAGTACAAAAAAAAAATCTGTTGATCTCATCAGATTGGTGCATAGAGGTTTAGCAGCGAATGCGATGCTTATTTTGTTATTAAGTCATGGACACCCTCCCTTGAAAAAAAAGGCTACGTCCACATTTTTAGAATAAGTATCAGAGGTCTTAAAACACAACGTTTTCCCAATTGTTCTCATCGTAGTGCAGTATGCTTCCCTTGTACGTTATACATGTTGAATAGAAGGATGATATCGTAGACTATTTGCATGCTTTAACATACAAACAATTGTATTAAGACGTTTCGAATAACCAAGCAACAAAAGCGTTAGAAAGAATACGATAACAGTAACTGTTCTCTACACATATGTACACGTGGAAATAAATAAAAAGTCTCAAATCTGGCTCAGTTGATCATCTTTTTTGTAGTTTTTGTTTTCTTTTAAAACAATAGAAAAATCGATTGAAAATAGCGGTTTAGACGCATCCATTCTGTCGAAGCAGATTACTTGTCGATTTCGCGGGGTTTGTGTTTCCAGTCAGTTCACCTCTCAAGAAAGATGGGGAGGTTGTTGTTTGCATACCTAGGCCTTAGGCTACCGATGGCAGAGAAGAGAGAGAGATAGGGGAGGAGAGAGAAGCGAGATGGGCCATGCTTTCCATTCATGTGTAAGGGAGATGACTCGAGGGTTCGGATACCATACATGTCCTGCATGCAGGGTTGCTAAACGGGAGGGAAACTAGACTTGCAATATTTCAAAGGTTCCATTATTGTCGAAGAATAACCCGCCTCTCCATTCACGCAGTCTGTTAACGGTGACTCCCGAAGCGAGGAAAGGGGTATTGCTCTTCCAAGTATGCTCTCTTGTTTTGAACTCCAGCCTGTGACCAAACCAAGCAAGGCTTCTCTTCCAGAGCCACCCGTGCGCAACAGTCGTGTTCATTATCAGATTGATTCGTAGTTCAGTAAGACTTCAACTGCTAATCGGTCTTCCAAGTCGATCTATTGCTTCACAGAAATAGTCTTTTGATTTGACAGTTCATGATCCCTTGTCCAAATCAGAGGTTGTTTTGTATAGGCTACACGACGTTTCTCCAGACATCTTTAAGACTAAGACCAACAATTCGGCGCACAAGGATTACTTATGTGCACATCTATGCTTATTTCTTAAACACGAAGCATTATGTATTTTGTACTTTTAAAATATACAATGATAGTCTTTTCATAAAAGGAATAACTGTAAACAAAAGGCAAACAGAGAAAAATATAAATAACAGTTAAAAAGAAGAGGAGGAGGAGGGGGTCTATACTACAAATCTGTCTCTCACATGAAGAAATCTGTGGAGGCCTGTTTCCCGTGGTTGCCGTTCGAGAGATCTCGGTTGTTTCCGGGCCCGCCTCCACTGTAGGTCCGGCTGGCGAGCTTCTCGTACTTCTCCTTGTAAAGATCCCGCTCTTTGGCCAGGCGTGCCACATCCTGCTTAAGCTGCTCCACCTGGCTCTGCAGAGTGCACTTCTCGCTCTCCAGCATATGTCGCTGCTGCACGCGCTTATAGCGGCACGACTGAGCGTACCCGCGGTTCTTCAGCGTGCGCCTCTTCTGCTTCAGGCGGATGACCTCCTCCTTGCTGAAGCCCCGCAGTTGTCGGTTGAGCTCGCGCACCGTCATGCTGACCAGCTGCTCGTCCGAGAAGCGGTCCTCGAGGCGGGAGTGATGGCTGTGGTGGTGGTGGTGATGGTGGGCCTGGTGGTGGTGGCCGGAGGAGGCCGCGGATAGGTCCTCCCCGACGTACTGCTGCCCGCGGAAGCCTTCGTAGGCCTGGTGGTGGTGGTGGTGATGGTGGGCGTTCCCGATGAGGGCCTCGACCGCATCCTCGGGAGTCAAGTTGAGCGCCTCCGGGTTGATGTGGTGCTGGTAGCTGGGGATCCAGTAAAGGTCTTCAAGTTGAGGCTTGCCCGTCGCGCCCTGGGTGTTGCTTCCACCGTTGTTGCCGTTGACACCGTTGGCGAGGTTCTGGTTCGATTGGGCTCCCGGGCTGGGCGCGCAAAAGCTGGGCGAAGAAGGTACTGACGAACAGGGCGTGCTGATGGGGGTGGACGAGAGGGAGCCGGGGGGGAGGCGGTGACAGTAGCGGTCAGCCTCGGGCGGTTCTTTCTTCACTTCAAACTTCATGAGGTCGAAGTCGTTGACATATTCAATGGCTAGAGGGCTGTTGGGCAGCTCTGCGCTCATGGCGAGGTCGGTGGCCATGTCAGTCCATGCGACGACTCCCGCCCTTACAGCCAAACCGACACCGGGCAGCCTTCTTGGATGCAGATTGCGTTGAGGACCAAAAGGTCTGTGAGGTGTGTAAATATAGTCACACGCACACGCCCGGTGGAAGGGTCTTAAAGCCGGCCTGGCGGGGAGGGGGGGAACCTGTATTAGCCTTCTACTCCTTAAAACAACTTCTATTAATAGCAGCGCGAATATACGTAGGCATGTAAATGAACTTGTAGCCTACACCTGCCAGTTCGCCTCCGCTTGTCTTGTTGACAACTTATCCCAGGTCTATCGCACGCTTTAATACCACCGGCTAGGGCGAGTTGAAACTCGAGCCTGGCGGATTTGGAGACACCAACCTGTCTTGTCCTCGCTTCACCTCCGTGTCGGCTCGCGCCCTTCTGATTTACTGTCCTTGAGTGTTGGTGAAAAAGAAGTCTTTGATTTTTTTAACTCTCGGGTCCTCCCTGGCGCTTGTTGTCCTGGCCCCTACACGTACTCCCCCGTGTCCTTCTCCACTTCCTCCGGAGACTGCTCGTGACTCACCCGCGGAGCCCAGAAGCCCATGCATGCACCCGCTACCAAGTAGCAGGCTCCCAGATAAAGTTACTGCAGCGGCACGTTGAATGCAAGAGCGAAATCAAACTTTCCACCTCACCAATAGATGACAGTCACGCCGTTCGCACTTAACACGCGCGTGTATGAAAGCGTCAAAGCCCCCTCTTTCAGTAGGCATGGAATCCAAAAAGGAATGATTCGGCGGGGAGGGATGGGGAGGGGGGGAAAGTTTTGAACAGTTTGTAGGCTACAAGCAAAAACACATCTGTAAAGACGATATTTCCTTATCTGGGACTGTGGAAGGTGGTCCCGTATTTGAATGGTCAAGTCCCGATTTGCTAGAGGCTGATTACTCACGGATGCGGTCCCCACGGTCCCACCATTCGCTCGGGGCGCGCGACGAGTTTGCGTGTGTATTTATGTTGGAGGCGATAAATTCCAATCACAATTTGTTGTCTCTGTCTGGCAGATAAGTCTGCCGGTCTGTTAGACTTTGCAGTGCAAACCACGTACTGTCACTGAGGCGCTGGGAAAGGCTATCCGCGCTTATAAAGACACCACTGCCCCGACCCTCCCACCTATGGGTGGGACGGGCCAATGAGAAGAGATGACAGAGATGGATTTGCATTTTTCTATAGCAACCCTCTAGTAGGGGGCAGCCGGCAGCTGTCGGAGCGCAGACTCCGGGAACAGGTGCATATCCCCCCTCTAGTGACGGACTCGATGCAATTGCACGGATATAGGCATGGATAAAGGTGCGCTGAAGGAAATTTGAGAGCGCTGTTTCTCAGAGAAAATGTTTACTTGGAATAGGTTCTTCATGACCATATTAAAAAAACGGTTTAAATACGTGTGGTTCAAGGGAAATGTAGATGAGATAGTTAACCTGCAAATAGTTTGATACTCCGACACTTCCATGAAGCGCCATTCGACTCTATTGCATTTGAGATTTTAATCAATCAGCATTAGGCGGGGTATTACAATACTATAGTTCACCCCATTTATTTTGAACATAAAAAAACTATTTGCTTGTTAAAGCAATTAATCAATACAGTATTTTGGGTGCACATCATGTAGGTTAAAGACAATAGCGTTTGTCCACCCTAGCAAAAAAGTGTCTATGTAGACTATTTTAATCTCCCCTGGGTCTCCAAAACCACAGGCCTTCTCTGATGGATTTAGTACCGAGCACCCTTTGCCATAAAATCAATCCGCATTTCCGTGGGGCTCAGGCCCGCGCGATGGGGGCGAGCGGGTTAATTATGATTGGCTATTCCACGCAATGGCCTGGCGCAGGGTTTTCATTCGCAATTAACCACAAATTGCATCCCGACCCATCTCCGCGGATCGACATATAATTAAGCCTTGCGCGCAACGCGCACGCGCAAAGATGGACACTACGTCTTCATCTCGGAAGGACGCGGGTAAAGAATCAGGGAAGGTTGGCGGAACGTCTCAGTATAAGTGTCTTCGCACAGGACTTCACATCCTATGAATACGGAAAATGATAGCATTTTTTTGCGCTGATAAGGCAGGCGTGGGGAGACGCGCCGCGTGAATGTCTGAGCCAAACCGACCCCCCCCACCCCCCCCACGGCTCTCGAATAATACAGCGTGGCGGGGCAAGTTAGGTAAGATATGAATACGCTACCACAAACCATGGCCTTACTCTGAGCTTAACTCCCTGTCCGGCAGCCGTGAAATACGCACTCTTCCTCGCTGAAATCTGCTGCCTAGGGTAGAAAGAAAAGTATAAGATGAGGAGACGGAAATCATATCAAGGTATTTGAAGTTGAAGGTGCGCTAAGTCATTAGGGGGGGGCGTTTTTTATCAAATAAGCGAGACCGGACCCTAAACGCCAACCTAAGCAGTCCGCATTGAAATGCCACAGTTAAGAAGATCTGCCGTCGTCCATTCATTGTGCACGAGAGGGAAGTGCGTGTGGCCGAGGGCTTGAGACATAAATTTTGAAGTCAGGGTTTTCATTGTGCCTTTGCATATTGGGGAGTTCGCTGCTGAAGCAGTTCTACCGATTTAAAGCAAAAACGGACATCAGCAGGCGGGAGATCGACAGACTTTGAGCCGGGCACAGGTACACGCTTTGGACCAAAAGAACCCCCCCTCCAACTCCCCCCCCCTCTCTCTCCACATTCAACTACTTCATCTGGCTTTGGGAGGTTGTTAGAGGTTATCGGGAACCCCAGAGTTGTTGACACCCCCCCCCACACACACCACACACTCCCACTTCATGGTCTTGCGCCAACAACACACACCACACCACACACACACACACACACACACACACACACACACACACACACACAAACGTGCACCGGAGGACAACAACCACGCGGGGAAAGAATCAAAGTTGAGTTTCGTCTCTGCGCTTCACAATGAATAGACAATTTTCCTGCCTCTTCTCGTCTCTCCCTTCGCTTCCCTCGTGCGCTTTTACAAAAAAAATGAAATATTGATCTTAATTAGAGTTTGCCGAGCTCAGCAGCTCGCGTTGAAGGTTTTAGACAAGAGGCAGTAGACATCTGTCTCAGGCACTTACGTCTCCAGCGCAGGGGAGAGAAGGATGCGTGAATGAGGGGGAGGAGGAGGGGGAGGGAGGGAGGGAGACGCGTGGATAGAAGAGTGATCGCTCCCCGTCTCCTATCTTTTCTGAGAATCATGTCCAGCTTCTATCTGTCTCTTCGCTGTCAGTTGTTCCCAGATCAGGCCAAAATCCGGTGGCACGCACGCACGCTCTCTATCTCATATGCAAGTACAAATGCACAATTATGATAGCAAAAAAAAAAAAAGGAGCCGAGCTCAATTGCACATGACATTGAAACACTCGAAATTCGAACGCATTTCAGGATGTATGCACGGGAAAATAAGATCTCATTGCAAAAAAAACCTTCACCAACGCGAGATGACGTTGTGGAGAGCGTCTGGGACTTCCTGAATAAAGTTGACCACCATCATTAAGAGCAGCAATTTCCCAATGATTTCCTCATGTATTCTGTCTCATCATTCATTCATCCAGCACTTTGCGTTCAGATGCTAGCCTAACAGCTGTGTAACAATGGCAGTCAATATTCTGTTAGGGTAGTCTTCACCTGATTGGATGATGAACATCTGTTGGCAGAATGTTATTTTAGTTTTTCCTCTCGTCGCTATAAACATCATCCTCTGACTCTTTGCTAACCATCGCAGTGTATTGAGACTCTCCTGCGCACCAGCGTGTTGTTGGAATACTTCAAACCCCAGAACCTGATCTGGTGTCCCCACTGTTTCAAGGGAGAGACGACACACACACTCACGCACGCACTCACTGCTATCCCACTGCCAGTGCATTAGCTGAGGGGTCCTTATCTTGTTAACATGGTAGCAGCCCTGTCAGTGTGTGTGCGTGAGTGTGAGCGAGAGAGAGGTATTTGCGGGCGCACCTGACGGTGTATTAATGAGCTTCGTCACCGCGAGCTCCGCTAGGTGAACACGCTCCCCCAGGGCAACGCGCCCCGGTCGTTTGTCACCGTGACGATGGCGCGGCTAAATAGCGTATTAATGGTCTAAATATCAGGAGCGCGTCCACGCACGCATACGCATACACACCGCGCGGAGTGTATTAATAGTTTTATTATCAGGGACTGTGCTCTGGAGGCAGCTAATGGATGGATTACACAGCCTAGCATCCTTTCTGAGCCACTCTCCAATCTCCCCACCCACTAATTACATTACACTGAGAAGGGGGGGGGGTGGGGGGGATCAGGGGGGGGGAGAGATAGTGAAGACAGGAGAGAGAGACAGAGAGAGAGAGAGAGGGGGGCGAGTGACATAATATGGAGGGTGCAGAGACACAAATCAAGATGGAGGGAGGAGCGAAGGTGAGATGAACGCCGGCTGGGAGTGAGCTCCCTGTGTGTTTGTGTGCGCGGGCCAACATCCAAGCCCTTTTTTTTTTCTTCCTCCTTACGGGGCTGGAAAACAGGCACGCGCACACATACACTCGTGCACACATGCACGCAGGCCGGGCTTGATGGTGGTGTCATGTTTACCTGTGTGTATTTCCCCTCTTGCCTGGAACAGAGAGTCCCTTGGAGACATTCAGTCTCAAGAGGCGCACACACACACACACAGGCGCGCGCGCGCACACACACACGCACGCACGCACGCGCACGCACACACACACACACACACACCTTGTCCATATTCGAGAACATGACACATGCTGAACAACTAATTGAAAACATTTATTAACCTTCAATTTACAAGATAAAAGACATTCAAATCCTACAAAAAAAGCTAATTAGCGGCCTGGAAACGCACCATTACAAAACAAGGTCGAAGGAACCGACCTGAAGCAATTGGCAAAGCCAGATAGCGGATAGAGATAGAAAAAGAGCGAGAGAGATGGAGACAGAGTGAGATTAGAGAAAGTCTGAAGAGGGCGAAAGAGAGGGCAAAGACCGACAGAGAGAGACCATCCGCAGGTCTCCAGGTGATCTCCCCCGCTCTCCAATTCGGATCTCCTCGGAACCGTACGATCCAGGAGGCGTGTTTCTACAGGCGTGGCTTGATCTGCAGCTTCCTGTCTGTGGATGACAGAGGGGAGAGAGACACACAGACAGAGGTAGAGGTAGAGACAGAGAGACAGAGAGGGGGAGAGACAGAGAGACACAGAGAGGGAGAGAGAGACAGAAGTGGAGAGAGACAGAGGGAGAGACAGAGAGATAAAGAGAGTGAGAGACAGGCAAAGATAGACACACACAGAGAGACACGTACAGAGAAGGAGACAGAGAGAGAGAGAAGAGAGGGAGAAATAGACAGAGTGAGACAAGGAGAGACACAGAGAGAGAGAGAATAAGAGGAGAGCACGAGTCCTAGTTTACAAATGTAAACAGTCGATTTATACACGGGTGTAACGCAGTTTCGTGTGTGTACGTTTAATTACTATTAGTGCGTGTGCGTCTGTGCACTTCTAAAAACAAGTACGCACAAGGCTGTTATTCATACGGAGACGAAATACTTGTGTAATTCCGTCGTTGCTTTGGCAACGCGCCACCTTCTCTGTCATGCCAATGAAGTCCAACGAATTGGACTTGAAAAATGCATTCGAAATCGAGAGAGAGCGAAGACGAGACGCCGAGATTAAGGGGAAGAGTTGGAAAACACAAACACACACGAGGGAAAGCAGTGTCGGCATTGGTGTGTGTGTCTGTGTGTGTGTGTGTGTAGGGGGGGTGATGGATTTTGAAGCAGTGGGTAAAAAACTGGATCCCCCCTACCCTGTCCTGTTGAAACACTGACTGATGGCTTCCCTGCTGATGAACACATGGGGAAACTGGGTGGGAGAATGCAGACAGATGTACGCTAGCAGTGTGTGTGTGTGTGTGTGTGTGTGTGTGTGTGTCAGCAAGTGAACGTGTGTGTTCTGTCAGTGATGCATGGTGTCTGGGCTAATTTATGTAAAGTGGAGCTTCGCTTTTGGCCGCTCTCCACCCTTAACGAGGCACAGGGGTGCGGGGATGTGTGTGTGTGTGTGGGGGGGGGGCTCTCATTAGAAACACTTAACTGCTCTGGACAGAGGTGGTGTGAGTGGGTGGTGGAGGGGAGGGGGGGGCACCCAGGGGCTGACCGCTTGTGTGTGTTTTCACATATGGGAGACAGAGACACAGAGAGAGAGAGAGAGAGAGAGAGAGACAGAGAGACAGAGAGAGAGAGTGTTTGGGTGTATAGTCGGTGAGGGTGAGTGTTTGGGCCATGACGGGAGCCAGGGTTGAGTGTGTTCCCCTGCCGCTGCACAGCCCTGCACCAGCAAATGAAACCCCAGAACGACACTCAGATTCCCAGGAGAGCAGGTCTCCAACTGGGCACAGCTAGGGAGGCGAAGGCTGACTTCCCGGAAGTGATTGCAGCTCTAAAAAAAGCCAACACACACACGCACTTGCTACACACACACACACACACACACACACACACACACACACACACACACACACACACACACGCGCGCTACACACACACGCACGCTACGCACACACACGCTATGCACACACACGCTGTGCACACACACGCTATGCACACACACGCACACACACGCACGCACGCTATGCACACACATGCACACACACACACGTGCTGGACAGCTATAGCCAAGAATAACCAGGTCCCTTCCACTCACTGGACTTGAGTACGACCGGGAGCTGGGATGAACTGGAGGAGTGAGGGAGAGAGAGAGTGGGACAAGCATGTGTGTGTGTGTGTGTGAGAAAGAGAGAGAGAGAGAGAGTGAAGGGGGGTTGGGGGGGCAGTAAGTTATAAAGAAGGAAGAGACAGAGAGAGGTAGAGAGAGAGAGACAGAAACAAAGAAAGACACAACACCCCAATATGAGGGACAGTGAATGACCTACACACACGCACGCACGCACACACATACACACACACACACACACACACACACACAGCCAAATACACTGTGTGCATGTGTATTTTTATGTTGCATTAATGGTCTTTTGCTTCAATCTCTGACATATATTTATTGTGTTTAACAGATTTTGAGGCTTTGGTAACGTTGGTAAAGTAAATTTGAATTGTTAATGGAATGATGAATTATGAGTGAGACCGACAGAGAGCGAAAGTAAGACAGAGAGAAAGTGAAAGTAAAACAGAGAGCAAGACAGAGAGAGAGAGAGAGAGAAAGTAAGACAGAGAGAGAAGAGAGAAAGTAAGACAGAGAGAGAAGAGAGAGAAAGTAAGACAGAGAGAGAGAGAGAGAAGAGAGAGAAAGTAAGAGAGAGAGAGAAGAGAGAGAAAGTAAGAGAGAGAGAGAGAGAAGAGAGAGAAAGTAAGACAGAGAGAGAAAGAGAGACAGAGAGAGAGAGAAGAGAGAAAGTAAGACAGAGAGAGAAGAGAGAGAAAGTAAGACAGAGAGAGAGAGAAGAGAGAAAGAAAGTAAGACAGAGAGAGAGAGAGAGAGAGAGAAGAGAGAGAGAAAGTAAGACAGAGAGAGAAGAGAGAGAGAAAGTAAGACAGAGAGAGAGAGAAAAGAGAGAGAAAGTAAGACAGAGAGAGAGAGAGAGAAAAAGTAAGACAGAGAGAGAGAGAGAAGAGAGAGAGAGAAAGTAAGACAGAGAGAGAGAAGAGAGAGAGAAAGTAAGACAGAGAGAGAGCGCGCCAGGCTGTCCGGTGACACAGGTGCAAGGTCAGAGGTCAGGGCTGCTTCTTGGGAGAGGATGCTAAAAATGAGCCCTGGAGCGACAGAGGATTACAGAGAGAGAGAGGGAGAGAGAGAGGGAGGGAGAGAGAGAGAGAGAGAGAGGGAGAGAGTGAGAGAGAGACAGAGAGAGAGGGAGGGAGAGAGAGAGGGAGAAAGAGAGGGGGAGAGAGAGAGAGAGAGAGAGAGAGAGAGGGAGGGAGAGAGAGAGAGAGAGAGAGGGGCGATCTTCTCGACGAGAACCAAATGAACTGAAAACACGCTACACGTGTCCAGCCTCAAGTGAATCCAAGCCAGCACGTCCCTGTACCTACTGCATTTTTTAAGAGCGCGTGGGTTTGGGGGGCGTTAGTCAGGGGAGATACCAGCGCAGCATGTCGGGGCAGTGTGTGTGTGTGTGTGTGTGTGTGTGTTCCATGCGCGCGTTCGTTTGCGTGCGTGTTTGTCAGCGCGACCCGCTCTTCGAGGCAGGGCATGCAGGTGGGAAGGAGAGGGAGGGCGGGTGTTTGGGTGGGTGGGTGGGTGGAGAGGTGGTGAGGCCCTGTTTTAATCCTCTATCTGTCAGTCTGTCAACAGAGGCCTCAGCTGTGGCCCACCGCCCACCCAAAACCGCCCCCCCCCCCAAACACACACCCCCTAAACCTAAATGTTATTACCTCCGCCCCTCGGCCATTATAGCACCTCCTCTTGCAGTTATTATATACAGTTCGCGACCCTGCCGTCATCTTTATACTGAGACGTAGCGGGCGAAGAAAAAAACCGCAGAAACCACGACAACATACTACTGTCTGACTCAGCCGACCAACAGCTAAATAAACGGTTGCCCTCGTTCCGATCTATTTCCCCGTGCCCAGTTTACCCGCCCAAACGTATTGACGTTTATTTCCGGCGGTTTCCAGGTTTCGTCTGTTGCCGGCGCCCGTCTCCCGACTCACCTGTCGCCCCGGCAACCCCCGGCTGGGGCGCGGCGGGGGCGTCGGCCTCTTCGGGGGAGCTGGACAGGGAGATGAAGGAGGGGAGCGCGTGAGGGCCCGGAGGAGGAGGGGGGGCGGCGGGCCCCGGATCGGCCTGGGCGCCGGCGTGAGGTCCGGGGGGGATGAGGACAGAGAGGCAGGGCCTGGAAGGGGGAGGAGTTAGATGGGTGAGGTGATTCACTGGTGCACCTTTGGGAGAAGCGGTTAATCTGGGGTAAAGTCATGGGCATGCTGGTGGATTACACACAGGTACATCCAGCTTGTCCCTCCTCCATTAATTACACCTTGATTTAGACACTGGATAACAAGGAGATTCCTGAGGACCACGTTGACTACAACTGTGATTTGTGTCGTTCAATATACTCAGTACAAATGAATAGTATATAAGTATCATACTGTACATAAGTGAACACGTTGGTGATAGCGATATAGATGGAAAACGATTGAGACGGAACAGACGGACGGATCTGTGCACGTTTCGGTGTTGTCCACCGTGTTGAGTCTAGATGTGTGTGTGTGTGTGTTCAGTCCAGACATGTGCGACGGGGTTCAGCCCAGATGCGTCTGCGTACGTGTGTCTTCAGCCCAAACATGTGTGTGTGTGTATGTGTGTGCGTGCATGTCCCCCACGCGTGTGGACTCGGACCTGTGAGGCAGGCTCCCGGCGTGGGCTCTCTGGGCGGGGTCGCTCCCGGCTGAGGCCGGCAGGGCGCCGCCGCGCTCGCCCCGCTGGCGATGGTGGAGTTTGCAGGAGGAGCCGCGGGGGCAGGAGCCTGAGCCAAAGAAGTCTGGACACACCAGGGTGTGTTTCCGCTTACACTGGGGGGAGACACGCAACACACACACGCACACACGCACACAAACACACACACACTTTGTCACTCTGTATAAATAAGAGAGAAGACAATTTGAGGTTGTAATAGCGCCCCAGGGTTGGAATCCTTTCAATCAGAACGCCAGGGGCAGCCACTGAGAATCAGATCTCTGTCTACCAATTAGGGATCAGGGGCACAATAGTGATTAGTGGGGCGGTGGGGTGGGGTGGGGGGGGGGTAGGGGGTTAGGGTCCTAGTGACCGTACCGAATCAGCGCATGCATGGATCTGCACAGCCCTGTCAGAGACCACACCGCCCTCTCTCACACACACACACACACAAACCCCCAAACAGCACTAACCCAATTTGGTCCACACGCAACCTTAAAGTATGTTGGTGAGTATTGTGTTTGAGTGACAGTGTACACCGGGAGGACTGGGGGGGTGGAGAGGGAGGGGGGGGGTGGCTGTGCATGTTTGCAAGTGCGAGCGTCTGACAGTGTGATACGGGCGTAAATTGGTAGCTTCATTCTCCGCGCGATCCGATCCCTCCCACCTGTCAGAGAGGCTAATTATACTCACTATGGGGGGTGCTGGGTGAGGTGTGTTGTGCATGTGCGCGCGCACGATGTGGAAGGGGACCCAAGACCGGCGGGTGGGGGGGTGGGTGGGGGAGGGGCGCTGGAGCAGGTTGGCCCAGAAATAGATCCGTGATTGGAGTCCTGGTCACCCCTACAGTGGAGCTGGTTGAGGCGGTGGCGGGGGGTGACGGGGGCACCTATCCCCTACATGCAGCTACCCACCCAGGGAGGGAGGGGGAGGGGGAGGGGGGAAGGGGGGGCAGACGGGGATGCTCCCCTCCCTGTCCCTCGCTGACCCGCAGGGGTCGAGACGCGCTGATTGAGGTCGTGGCGGTGCGTTCCACCGCGCTGGGTGGTGGTTGGCTGGCTGCGTCGGACGCAGGAGAGGAGGGTTGGAGAGGCGTGCGCGAAGGCTTCTGGACTAAACTGTCATGGAGGGAGGTATGGCAGAGAGGGTTCTGAGTCATTGATTCTGGACAAAAAGCCACAGCAGGATAATCGCTTAAGTGTCCACCCGGTAGCTGTAGACCTCTAATGGGACATGGGTGAAAAAGAGTGTGTGTGTGTGTGTGTGTGTGTGTGTGGTGGCGTGTAAAAAAGAAAAGTGTGTATACAAGCCAAGTCCACTAACACTCAAATCCCTGCAGTCCCATCCATTCTCATTTTCTTAAAAAGAAAAAAAAACTGGCGAGTGGAGAAATATTGAAGAGAAAAAAAAGAGGAAAAAATAGAAGAAGTGGACAGAACATCTTTATTCCACACCAAGTTAACAATTTTCCACTTGATTTAAGGAATGCTGGGATGTCTCTGGGGCCTATTAGACAGCTCTCTGCTGGGCCCAAAGCAGGAACAGTCAGCACATTTACCATTACAGCGAGGGAGGAGGGATGGAGAGGGAGGAGGAGAAATATATACAGAGAGAGAGAGAGGGGGGAGGGGAAGCGGGGGAGGGATGGAGGGAGACGGTGAGGAGGTGGTGGTGGGATGCGGCGACAGGCTGGGGCAGGGCGGCGGAGCCTGGTGAGACGAGGAAAGGATGCGAGGAGAGGGGGGCGGGGGGGGGGGGGAGAGGCGAGCAAAAAACGAAACAAACAAAAACAAAACAAATGGGAGGTTTGAAACTTGCCAAACTCGCCCGAGAGAAGAGGAGGGACAGACAGACAGACAGAGAGAGAGAGAGCGAGAGAGAGAGAGAGAGAGAGAGAGAGTGTGCGGGTGAAGAGGGGGGAGAGCGGAGGAGACGCGTGGGACAGGGGGAGAGGAGCGAGGGAGGTGAGGAGCGCGAGAAGGATGGCGGCGGAGGCGGAGAGAAAGAGGAGAGAGACGGGTGGCGGAGGGGGGAGAAAGAGAGAGAGAGAGACGAAAGGGATATAGACTGAGGGAGCGATAGAGAAAGAGACATAGAGAAGAGACGGAGAGAGCGGGGTTAACCCTTGAGCTGCTGTGGAGTCTGCCTGCTGCCTGCCCCATAGTGTCATCCTCAGCACTTTCTCCATCTATAATTACTGCCTGCTATCCATCACAGCGCCGCCAGAACCTCAGAGCGCCTCGCGCACACAAGAGGAAAATCACAGACCTAAGCACTTCAGCTAATAGAATAAATATTAATATCCCTTTTGTTTTATATATCCTCATTTCCCCCCCCCCCGCAATATTAAAATGAGGCCTGACAGGGGGTGGGGGGGGTGGCTTTCAAACACACACACACACACTCTAAAAAACAACAACAAATAACTATACGTGGGAGGGACAAGCAAATGAGAGGGGGAGAGAGGCAGAGCTATGAGAGAAGGAAGGGGACAGGGCTGGGTGATGGGGGACAGGGTGAGATGAGGTAGGTGGAAAGTTTTGGAGTCGTGGGTGGACAAATCATCTTCTTACCACCCCCCCCCCCCCATCAAGGTGTCACTCAGTCATTACAGTAATGTCACCATGGAACCCCCCGCCCCCCCCCGTCCCATCAAAACCACACCGCAACTGTCCCTGTGTGTGTGTGTCTGGTGCTACGGGGTCTTTACCAAACTGTGTTCAAGTTATTAAGAGCAGGGAGCTTAACCGTGTTTGAATCACTTACGTGTAACATGTGACAGATGAGACGTTGGATTGCTGTATGCAATACGTGTGGGTTTGTTTACACGAGCACAAAGAAAAAAAAAACCCTGAACACATTCACACGTCTGTGTGGAACCATCCACAAACGGGACAGTTTCACACACTGCGCGTTTCTCTATGGGTGTTTCTCTATGGGTGTTTCTCTATGGGTATTTCTCTATGGGCGTTTCTCTATGGGCGTTTCTCTATGGGTGTTTCTCTATGGGTGTTTCTCTATGGGTGTCTCTCTATGGGTGTTTTTTTTGTGCTTGCACTTTTCTGTGTGTGTGTGTGTGTGTGTGTATTTATGTGTGTATTTATTTCTGTGTCCATCCATCCAATTTCTTCCGCTTATCCGGGGTCGGGTCGTGGGGGCAGCAGTCTGAGTAGGGAGGACCAGACTTCCTTCTCCACACACACCTCCTCCAGCTCCTCCGGGGGGATCCCAAGGCGTTCCCAGGCCAGCCGAGAGACATAGTCCCTCCAGCGTGTCCTGGGTCTCCCCCGGGGCCGCCTCCCGGTAGGACATGCCTGGAACACCTCCTGAGGGGAGTGTCCAGGAGACATCCGAAACAGATGCCCGAGCCACCTCAGCTGGCTCCTCTCGACGTGGAGGATTTCTCAGGGTGTTTCTCGTGTTTCTCCGGGAGCGCATCTCAGAACGTGCGTGTTTCTGACTGTTTGCGTTTCCAAGCTTGCGTCTCTTTGCGCGTTTGTTTGTGAGCTTATGTATTTTTCTTTCTCTGAGCGTGCGCGCGTTTCTGAACTCGTGTGGTTCCGAGCTGGTGTGTTTCCGAGCTGGTGCGTTTCCGAGCTGGTGTGTTTCCGAGCTGGTGTGTTTCCGAGCTGGTGTGTATTCAACGTACGGGGGGGGGGGGGATATGTTTCTCTGCGTGCGTGTCTGTATTGGTGTTCGCCATACCTTCTCCCCCTGAGGACAGTAGCCCCTGAGGAAGTCCTGGCACACAGCCGCCTTGCTGGACACGTAGACGTGGCTGTAGGGACAGCTGCTGTTGTTGCAGATCCCACGCAAGAAGTACGAACACACGGGCATCTGAAAAGGCCACAGAGAGATAGGACAAGAGGGGAGGAGGGGGAAGATGGATGAAGAGAGAGTGCAGAGCGGGGCGGGGGGGGCAGACACAGTGGGAAAGGTAGGGGAAAGGTAGATAAAAAAGGAGGGAAGGGGGTGAAGGAAAGGGGGAGAAAAAGGAGTGAGAGGGCGATAGAGGGAGGAAAAGAGAGAAAGAAGAAGAAAGACAGGCAGAATCAGGGGAAGGGGGGATAAAGAGTTATTAACTCACTACCGTAAGAGAATGAACAGTAACTTAAACAGTAAACCGTCTAATAACACAATACCACCAGTGGGCATGCAAGAGTCAATCAGCACGCCCCAAAGCCCCGCCTCCCACAATCTGTCACTCACTGTCTGGGACTGTTTAATGGCCTTAATTGCAGTTGACAGGGAGACAGAGAAGGGAGGGAGCGTGTGACAGCATGTGTGTGTTGGTCTGGCGTAGCAGGTGTGTGGGCCAAGCCAGGCCAGGCCAGTCAAATATATCCCCAGTATAAAACGAGAGGGTAAGGGGTACAGGAGGGGTGAAGGGGGGGGGGCGTGGAACCTGAGAGCGAGCCCATGTACTTGCGCAGGGATCAGATCTACCTAATTAACTGCTACAGAAATATTTATCCAGGCCGCAGCTTGTCCAGCCATCATGATGTGTTTATGCGCCGGCTGTGTGTGTACAGTCTCCAGGGCTGGGCAGGAGCGGAGGAAGAGAGAGAGGGAGAGAAGAGAGAGAGGAGAGGGAGGGAGGGAGGAGGCGAGGGGAGGGAAGGAGAGGGGAGGGCTCCAGTTTCCGCTCCAGCACCCCCTCCCCCCCCTCCTCCTCCTCCTCCCCTCGAGTTATTTGTGGGGGGTACAGAAACCAGGGATCGCCTATCCACACAAGCCCAGCGGATCAGGTTTAGATGAACGACCCCCCCCCCTCTCCCCCAATCCTGTACAGCTCAAGTAGGGTACACGTGAAAGTGAGTGCAGGGAGAGGGGAGAGGGGGGGGGCGGGGGTGGTAGGGTGAGATTTAAACGGGCCTCCTGCAGGAAAAAAGGGGAGAGAAGATTTGGGGGTGTTGGGGGGGAGGGGAGGCAGGGAGTTGACAGGCGGGGCAGGGGCGGGGGGCTCAAGCCAGGAGTCTGCATGGGCCCTCCAAGACAGACCGGACAGCTGGTCTCTCAGCACTCTCTCTCTCTCTCCGACCGACGCCATGACGACCGGCACAGGTGCGCGGCATTGTTGTGTGTGTGTGACGTCTGTGTCAATGTGTGCGTTTTTGGAGCGGGGGTGTGTGTGTGCACCTGTCAGGAGAGAAAGCCTTTTTTTGGGGGGGGGTTGTTTTTTTCCCCCTAGTCCCGTACACTTTCTCTCTCCTCTATTTTCAGTGACCCGCCCGCCAACCTCCCCCAAAGTCGACGTTGTCGGCGTTCTGATGCCGAGGACGCCAAGCCAGCATTGCTTATCTGTGGACGGTCGCCTTCTGGATCTGATCAATAACACGATCTGTCGGACGGAGAAATCCGCCTCATCAGCCTTTGAGGAGGTTTGTTTTGTTTTGCTTTGTCCGCGTGCGTCTGTGTGTGTGCGTCTGTGTGTGTGCGTCTGTGTGTGTGTGTGTGTAACGCAGGCGTGGTTGATGGCGCGTGTAGCGTGGCTGTGCTCCGTGTCCTCAGCCAAAAGTGGTACACGAGCTACGTGAGATGAACACAGTTACCGGATTGCTTACCCCCCCCCCCACACACACAAACACACGCCACACACCGCCACACGCAACGCGTCCTAAATCGTCCACCCCCCCTGAACTCTCTCAACCCCTCCCCCCTGACCCTCAACCTGTGTCTTCAAACCTCTCCCTCTGCCCACCCCGCTCCGCACTACACCCCCTTAAATCAGGTCATGACTCGGGGGGTTTGGTTCAGGCCCCCCCCCCGGCGGGTGCAAGGGCCACACAGATACAGGAGTCCTGCCAAGAACAAGGAGGATGAGCTGGGTATCGCCGTGTCAGGACTCTGGTGGTGTCACGTCGCTCCGCCAAGGCCCCTCCCCCCCCCCCTGCCGACATGTCGGTCGGAGCTCGAACCCCCTCCCCCCTCACGTATCGCCATGCGTTCCAGCGTGGGGGGGGGGGTTTGATGAAGGATAAACGCACATGTGCGTGCGCGCGTGCTCCTGGATGCAGGGTGAGGGTGCGTGTGCATACCAGTGCGTTTGTCCCCGCGTGCACGGGAGCGTGTGTTTACATTTAGGTGTACCCGTGCATGTGCGTGCGTACGTACGTGCGTGCGTCTGTATGTGTACGTGTGTGTGTCCGTGTGTGTGTTTTACATGTGTGTTTTACATGTGTTGTCTCACCTTCTCCTTGGCCACCTTGTGTGAGAAGGGACAGGTCCCATCTGTCTGCTTGCACGTTCCCCTCAAGAACCTTCCGGAAAAGAAATCAGCAAACCATCACAACCAGGGACGGCCACGGACCTCTCCCTTTCTCCACACGGTGCGCACGCGTGCGATGGGGTTGGTTACCTGGTGCACACTGCCACCTTGTCGGGGTCGTGGATGAAGGGGCACTTGTCGCCGCGGTTACACTTGCCGAAGCGGTTGTAGTACATGCAGTAGAGCTTGTGCTGTTTCTTCACACGGGCCTGCTGTCTGATGATGGCCAGACTCTTCTGGACCGCACGGCTGAGGGTGACACACACACACCAGCCGCCATGTAGCCAGGTAGGAGACACAAACACACACACACACACACACAGATGTTTCAATAGAGCCACAACTGGAGGGGCGGTGGTGGATGGAGTATCTTTCAGGCTAGGGTGTGTGTGTGTGTGTGTGTCTCCTACCTGGCTACATGGCGGCTGCTGGAGGGGGAGTGGCGGCCCCAGGGGGCCCAGCCGGATGGGGGGCCCTCCTGGGGGTCGGACCACCTCCTTGGAGTCACTGCGGGAGAAGGGAGGAGGAGGAGGAGGGAGATGAACCGAAACACAGGTGTGAGCTGAGAGCGGCCAAACAAGGAGGAAAAAACAAGCCCCCCAAAAAAACACTAGTCGCCCCCCAGACACGTCGTCTGTGAGGGGTTGGACAGCGAGCTTGCGTCTATTAGGTCCGTTAAAAGTGTGTGTGTGGGGGGGATGTTGGCGTGTGTATCCGAACATGCTGTAACGACCCGCTCTCAGTCTGGTGTATTTATACCGTGGGATACAGTAGGGCCCTGGAGCCAGGGCCTAACGTGACACGCAGGTCGGCCCGGAGGACGTCATTGACGCCTGGGGCCACAGACACGGGCGAGGGGGTGGGTGATCTGATTCGGCCTCGCTAATTTAGGAACATCTGAGAAGGAGGTGGATGGGGGGGGGGGTGGGCTTCGGTGAGCGAGCCAGGAGAGACAGAGGGAAGGGGGGGCGGGGGGCGGCTGCTGGCTTGAGACCATGGGATAGAGGGGAGGGAAAGGAGGGGGGACGACTTGTCTCGGTATGGGGGACGGAACAACTGCAGAGGGAATAGGGGTGGAAGTGTGTGCGCATGTGTGTTGGTGCGCGTGTTGGTGCGAGCGAGTGTGAGATCAGGATGCTGGTCACGGACAGAGCAGACCTCTTCTCGAGGCTACAGAGAGAGACACGCAGAGAGAGACGCAGACATAGAGACACAAAGAGAGAGAGAGATAGACAGAGAGAGAGACACAGAGAGAGAGACACACAGAGAGAGAGAAACAGAGAGATAGAGACACAGAGAGAGAGAGACAAGGAAAGACAGAGGGAGAGAGAGAAAGAGACAGCGAGAGAGAGACAGAGAGAGACGGAGAGACACAGAGAGACAGAGGGAGAGACAGAGAAAATGAAAGAGACAGACAGAGACAGAGAGAAAGGGAGAGAGAGAGAGCAGGTCTATGGTTTAATCTGGGACGTCCACCTTTTCCCGGGGCCCCTCCCACCGGCCCCCTCCCACCGGGCCCCCTGACAGATGACAGTGTTATTATTTCAGATGGCCAACCCAACCCCTGCACCTCACAGTGACCACGCCCCGCCCCTGCAGACCGTAGAAGCCTATCATCCCAGTTCGCGCACATCACCTCCCCTAAATAGACCCACCACCTCGTTCACCAGATCCCCCTGTTTTCACAAACGCAAATACGGTAACCTCACGTACACACACACACACACATGCACACACACACATGCGTGTGCGTGATCGTCGACGGTGTGAACACACCAGCCCGGTTGCTCGGCGCGCTCGCTGCTGCCGTGCGCGACAGCTTCCTGGCCGACACCCTGTAGAGGGACCCGCCGATCCAGCGCATGTCCCGCCCCCTCCACGGCTGGGCGGGGGAGTGGCGGTCCTGGGGGGATCGCAGGCGGTTCTGCAACAGGCTCCTGGGAGAGAGAGAGAGAGAGGGGGAGGGGGTTACACACGGTTATACCTAATACTTCATACCCATGTGAGGGTGTTGCTCTCACGCCTTGTTGAAGCTAGGATACGCTCTTTCGGCACCCCACCACTACTTCATCTCTCTTTCTCCCTTCCTTCCTCTTTCTCCCCCCCCCATCCTCTCTCCCCCCCATCTCCCCCATCCCCCCATCCCCCCCATCCTCTCCTCCCTTCCCTCCTTCCTTCCCTTCTCTCCCTCTCTCCTCTCCTCCTCTTTTACCCCCCTACCTCTTGCTCTTCCTCCCTGCATCTCTCCCTCTCCTTCTCTCTCCCTCTCCTCTCCTCCCTCCCTTCCATCCCTCCCTCCCTCTCCCCCCTGCTTCCCCCTCGCCTACTGCACATCTCCACTTCATCTTTCCCCCCCCCTCCTGTGCCATACCCCCCTCCGCCCCCGCCTCTGCCCGGTCCGCTTCCTCCCCCCTCCCCCGTGTCACACCACTCTGTTAAATTGCTCCTCTAATGGAAAGGATGGCAGTGTGGAAATGGGGGAGAATTGAAAAGAGGAGAAGAGGAAATCAATGAGATAATAGGCAGGGCAAGGGGCCAGAGCAGGGAGGCCGGCCCCCTCCGCTGTGGAGGCCCGCCCGCCCGCACACACACATGCACACACACACACACACAGACAGACACACACACACGCACGCACGCACACACACACACACACACACACACACGCAGGCGCGTCCAGCTGCTGTATCTCCACGCGTTTGTAGGAGGCTTACAGAATACGCACACAAATATTCGCACGCCGACATCTAGAGGTGATGTCCGCCCCCCCCTCATCCGAGTGTGTGCGCGCGCACGCGTGTGTGTGTGTGTGTGAATGTGTATGTGTGTGTGTGTGAGAGAGTCTGTGTATGGGATGTTGAGGGGAGGGGGGGGCAGGGGTTATGGCGATAAATTGCGCTATCCTGTCACTTCTGTTTGGGGCGGATTGGGGCTGGTGGGCTAGGCGACGTTGGAGGTAATTTGCTACCGTATTTCAGATGGGCTGGAAATGGGTTTGGAGCGAGAGTTCATGCCTTCCATTACACAGAACAGAGAAGGTGCCCCAAACACACACACACACACGCACACATTGTGAACGCGCGCACAACACGAACACACACGCGCATCCATCGTCTGGGAACACACATGCCAACACACTCGCAGGCACAAATAACTTATGTAGAGCCCTTGGGGGGGGGCACGAAAAGGAAAACAGAAAAAAGGAACAAAGCGATGGCTCGTGTCCTTCCCCCCCTCCCCCTCCCCCCCCTGCGTGGGCCAACTGGAGGCACGGGAGCCGTAATGGAGGCTAATACTGTGGTGGGGGGCGGGGGGTTACTGTTCTCTCTGGGATGGCCTCAACACCAGCTACCCTTCCCCTACCCACCCCTCCACTACCACCACCACCTCAATGGTCAGGGGAGCCATAATGGAGGTTAATGTGGACATGACATGGACACTTAAACATGGACAGCAGTTAACCCTGACATGAGTTTAGGGAGAGGCGGTTGTGGGGGGGGGGGAGACCAAGAGAGTCGCACGGCAGGTGAGAGAGATCGCAGGTTAGCCGGCGTGCGCGTGTTAGCGTGCACGGAGGACGATCTGCATGAGTGCATACCTCACACCAGTGGTAGTTGTGTGTGTGTGCGTGTGCGCGTGTGTGTGTAAACCCACAAGAAGAGGCCCCAGACAGACGTAATGTGAGACAGGCTAGTCTCTGAATGAGGTTAACCCTCCGGCACAACACCATTACTGAACAACAGTCTCTCAGGACCCATAATCCCCCCCACACTTATGCAGACCCATCTCAGTGTAATCTCCCTATTAATGAGAGTTAAGGGGGAGGGAGGGAGAGAACGCACTCCCTAAGAATCAGGTTGAGGCTTGAAATGATAGTTTTTTTATATATGTATATATATATATACATATATAAAAAAATTACGAATCGTTTGGAGACAACGTTTCACCCCCCCCCCTGCCGTCCCCCCCCTTCCCTGGGGTGTCCTTGACCTCCCTTATCGGCGGGAGATCTGTTATCAGGACGCCTCCGGGGACAGATGTCCAGAGGCCCCCCCACCAAAAAAAAAGTCTAATTGAAACCCTCCTCCCACTTCCTCCCCTTGCACCCGGGCCTGGGGGACTCATCCTGGCCGGGCATGCATCATCCCAATCGCCACGGCGATGACTTAATGGGACAAACGGAGGGGCGTTAGGTGGGATGAAGTACCGAGTGTTAAGACCGCTGAAAATTAAGAGTCACAGGAGGGAGGGAGGGAATGCATGAAGACAGGAAGGAAGGAAGGAAGGAAGGAAGGAAAGACAAAGGAAGGAAGGAAGGAAGGAGAGGGAGGGAAGACAGAAAGGAAGGAAGGAAGAAGGAAGGAAAGGTAGGGAAGACAGAAAGGAAGGAAGGAAAGACAAAGGAAGGAAGGAAGGAAGGAAGGAAGAAAAGAGAGGGAAGACAGAAAGGAAGGAAGGAAGAAGGAAGGAAAGAGAGGGAAGACAGGAAGGAAGGAAGAAGGAAGGAAAGAGAGGGAAGACTGGAAGGAAGGAAGGACGGACAGACGGCAGGAAGGAAAGGGAGGGAAAAAAGAGGGGAATGATGGACGGAAGGACGGACGAACAGATAGCAGGAAAGAAGGCCGAATGGACAGACAGACAGACCACCCCCACATCCTTGGAGGACCTCTCTCCAAGGATGCAGGAAGGGAAGGAAGCAAAGCGGTGTGAGAAGGGGGGGGGGGAAGGTGCGTGCGCGCAAAGGACCACCCTTGCGACTTCTTTGCCTGCCTGCGGTTTTGTTGTTTGTGTCGGAGGGGGGTGCGTGTGGGAGTGTGCGTGCCTGCGTGACTCCGGCCATGCGGAGCACAGATGAGGGAGAGAGCAACTCAGCACTAACATGGCTGTTGATGAACGATCTGACTTTTGTTTTCGTGACAGGGAAGGAATTCGGAGGGTCGCGCGACTGCGTCGAATAATGCTGCTCTCGCCCGTTTGGCTGCAAGCGAAAGCATTCGTAAGCTCATATCGAGGAAACAGTTACCCTTGAAACCCAACGTGGCGCAAAAAAAACTACAAAAAAACGGCTAATTCCGCCAGCTTGGAATGTTCCGGCATGGCCTGTGCAGTTCCAGCGGGTGCTAAGTACTGTCGTTCCGTTCTCTGGCGCGATCGGATCCATTGGCCGTACGGACCCGCTGGATGGATAAGGTTTAGCTGACCTTTAATCAGCTTTTCGGGGGGAGACATTTGGACAATGGAAGTCAGATAGTGACGTCCTGTGAAAAGGCAAAAGCGCGTGGGCACTTTCTGCGAGTGGCATGTGCTTGGCGGGTTAAATTAGTCGCAAAACGACACATTCGCATGTTATTTTTCGGGGGGTATCCATGCAGGACAAGAACCAAACCGGCGTCCGGCGTGCAAAGGAAGGGAGGAACGAACGAGCGAGGGGGAGAGAGGGAGAGAAGCGAGGAGGGAGAGCTTGTCTTCACTCCCCCCCTCTGGTCTTTATTGCACAGACTCTTACATCCTGAGCTGATCAATACTCCACCACTAAACGAGATGAGGACTCGCGTTCAAACTGGTCGCTGCGCGTGCGCCCGAAACAAACACAGCTTATCAAATGATATCAAATATCAAGAGGGGTGGAGGCAGAAAGAGAGATGAAGAGTCTGGAAAGAGAAAGGAAAAAGACAGCTAGAAACGAGAGGCGGAGAGAAAGAGAGGGAGACAGGCTGAGATGGAGTGAGACGTTAAAAAAAAGAGGAGAAGGACAAGGGAAGAGGGAGAGACTGGGAGAAGAGAGAGAGCGAGAGAGAGAATAGGAGAGGCGAGGGAGAGCCTGGCCTTTCGTTCACGCGTGGCACTGGTGCTTTACCGCTTTCTTAATTCAACTCCTGCTGCTATTAACGGAGTATAATGTTGAGATGATATCTATTTTCTGGTGTGCGGGGGCTGATATACGATGGCCACCCCCCCACCCCTCCCAGGACCCCCCTCTGCACTAAATCACCCACAATGCCCATTACAGCTGACACCCTGGAACCGCATGGCATTCTGGCTACGGGTCACGCTACAATCCCACCCCCCCCCCTCTTCTGCCTTCTCCAGACATGCATGTATCTTTTTTCCCAGCATGCCTTGCGATTAGCCCCGAACAAAAGCTGCTTGAAACTGGAAAGACTCGTAGATGGAGGGATGGTGAAGTAGGAGGGGGTGGAGGAGGGATGATGGAGGAGGAGGGTGTAGAAAGGATGGTGAAGTAGGTTTGGAGGTTAATGCTACTGCTAACACTGTTGTAGATATACTACCTGACTGAGAAGATTCTGGAAGGGGAGGATAGGGGGTGGGGGGGGGGTTGTGCATATTTGGGCATGCATATTGGGGGCGGTAGCATCCCATTCTCTAACCTCACTCTCAAGGGAACCAAATCCCCCCCCCCCCCGCTGTGCCACCTCGCCAAGTGAGTCGCGTGCAAAAAGCCATCCACCACCGGCCTGGCATAAGGAAGTGCATATGCACAGAAGGGATCCGGCCGTTTCGCTTTTGCTCCGAATGCCTCATCTTTCTTGTTTGTAGAGTTTGGTATTTCGCTAGGTTCTCGCGTGTGTGTGTGTGGCTCTGAGGTTTTGGAGCCAGGTTTCCGACGAGAAGGCCCCCTTTTTTCCCGCTCGTTTCCGACCAGGTGGACCAACCGGCGCAAATACGACCCTCACCTGCCTACGCACACGGAGATACACTTCCGTGAAGCCTGCTCACGCACACCCTCCTGTGTGTGTGTGTGTGTGTGTGCGCGTCCCCTAACCCTAATCTTCTTCCAGCACATGTCATATCAAAAGGGGGGAGTAGCACTAAAACCCACAGATCCAGTCTAAAAACGATAATAACACATTACCCAGCTTATTAACCGTTACCCACGTTGATAATCAGCGCCGTAAACCCTCCGCCACGCTAATAACCATCATCGTAAAACACGAAGCGTCTGTTTCGCCGCAAACGAAGTGACGGATAACTCATTAACTCCGCGCCCGCCGGCCCCCCCCCCTAACGACCTCGCCGCCAGGCGTTAATTAACTGGGCGGGGTCCTCGCGGCTGCGACCTCGGCCGGGCGGTCATCGCCCCGCGTCTTCTGAGACGGACGCTCTGGAACGTTCCAGGAGGAGAACCGCGCGGGGGGGACGGGGGGACGCGCCTGGTTGAAAGGCCGGACGGGCCGGGATGGGCCGGGCGGAGAACCCCCTGGACTCGTCTTGCGCGTCTTCGATGCGAAACGTGTCTGCGTGGCGCCGCGGACCTGTGGATCCGTCTCTCTCCCCCTGTCTCGGACAGACGCGGGCAGAGAACAAGGGGGAGAGAGTACCGTCTGCGCCTCTCTCGGGGGAGAGGGAGGAAAGAGGGGGGTGAGAGAGAGAGAGAGAGAGAGAGAGAGAGGGAGAGTTAGAGCGACGGAACCAGAGACGGCGAAAGAGAGACGGAGATGAAGATGAAAAGAAGGAGAGAGATAAAAGAGCGGGAGGCAGAAGGGAAAGAGAGAGATAAGAAGAATGACGGAGACAGAGAGAGTGAAGGCATGAAGAACAAGAAAGAAAGAATACATAGAAAGAAAGAAAGAGAGATTGGGATAAAGAGAGAGAGAGAGAGAGAGAGAGAGAGAGAGAAATTGGGACAGAGAGAGAGAAGGCAAAGAGACAGAAGGAGAGAGAGAAAGAGGTGGGGGTTGTAATGATATAACTGAAGACGACCCCCGATTCTCTCTCTCTCTCTCTCTCTCTCTCTCTCTCCGTGTGTCTGTCTGTGGAAAGGTCCCGTGCCTGCTGGTGTAAATTAATCCAGGGAGCGCTCTGGTGTAAATGTTTTATTTCCAGGGTTATCTCCTGTGTAAAAATGAGGCCCATAAATTCAGAGTCCTTCGCCACATACCACACACGAACGCTACATAAAAAACAGGACTGCGTTATGTGGCTGAGTGATATTAGAAGTATAGAGCCACATTAAACCAAGTGCTGAGGGAGGGAATGGGAGAGAGAGAGGGGAGGGGGGAGGGGGAAAGAAGAAGAGGGGAGGAGAGAGAGAGACAGAGAGAGAGGAGGGATCAGAGAGGAGGGCAGAGATAGAGCAGGAAGGTGAGAGAGAGAGAGGGGACTGGATAGGGGGAGGGAAGAGAGAGAGGAGGGGAGAGATAGAGCAGGGAGATGAGACAGAGAGGGGAGGAGAGAGAGAGAAGAGGGGAGAGAGAGAATCTATGTTTTACCTGGCAGACTGAATCCTCTTGGTCCTCCAGGTGGGGGCGGAGCCGTACGGGGGCATGTGTGCGCTGGCTCCGCCCTGGCGTGTCACCATCTTATAGCGGGTCCTGAACACCCGCTGGGAGGCGGGGCTACGAGGCGACATCGGGACGGAACCTGAAGAGGCGGGACGGAAAAAAAAAAAAATGGATTGGCAGGTTGGTAAACGGTCAAGAATTTCTTCCCAGATATCTGATCCAATCGCGGCGGCTCGAGTTGCGTTTTGGGGGTCGCGGAAAGTCCATTGGTCGACCGGCGTAGCATTGACTTGCGAATCCTTTTGGGGATTGGCTGGAGAGAGCTTTTGTGGCGTGGAGGGTTAGATGTTGGCAGATGCACAGTAAGTCCCCATGAATTTATATATAGCAACCTGATATACTGCGGGGAAACCTTTATAACGCCAAACTGCGCTAGCATTTACACACATGCGCACACACACACACACACATGTATACCCACACGTGTACACACACACACACACACACGGCACTCTGGCAGGTGTGCTCTTTAACAAGGCACGCATGTAAAAATGAGAGGAACTAACAAAGGCGGGAATTTTTACGAGCCTAATAAATCACATCCTCTCGTCTTATTCCTTTCCCCTCCCTCCCTCCCTCCCTCCCTCCCTCCCTCCCCTCATTCTCTTTAAGTCTCGTTCGTTTCTCTCATTTCGCAGATTCGTCCGAGGCGAAGTGTCAGAGGAATGAGGGAGCGAGGGGCGGGAAGGAGGGAGGGAGGGAGTCAGAAAGGATACAGGCATTCTTCTTTCTTTCTTTCGTTCTTTTTGGGGGGAGTGGTTCCATCATGCTGCTTCATGATGGCAATGGCCCGGCCGCTCTCCAGACGATAGATTTGGGATCCGGGGGATTCGAAAAATGGCGGCTTTGCTTCAATTTGTCCAACTTCTAGGGACACGTACGTGTCCCTCGTACGGGGCAGGAGAACTGGCCAGCTAAGAGCAGAACCATTACCTAGTTGGGAAGAGTTTCTTTTGCAGTTTTGAAGAGGGGGGGGATTCAAAATGTTGAATTGGATCTTTTAAGAGGGTTTGTTTGGGTATCGAAGTGGATCTTTTAGTTGTATAGATATTGATCTTGCAGGGGAGCAGGGGGGGTTATCGGAGCGCTGGAATGTATATTTTAGGGGAAGGGGTGCTACGACCTCAATTCCCCGTGTTCGGTTCGGGTCTGACATCTACACGGTTACCTGGTCTGGCTGAGCGGAAGCAGAATCGGTCACGCGTGCGCCGCAGCTTCTAAAAGACACTCCGGAAGGAACAAGGGAGTGAAAGATGAAGAACAGTCTTCCGCCCAAATCTTTCCCCCCCACAAGCCAGCGCTTCGCTCACTGTTACCGTAACGGTGCTGTCTTCCTAATGAGGAGGCAAACAGGGGAGGGGGGGGGGAGAGCAGGGGGAGAGCGAGGCAGAGAAAGAAAGAGAGACCGTGGAGAGAGAGGCAGAGAGAGAGAGACGGAGACAGTGGAGGGAGGCAGAGAGAGAGAGAGAGAGAGATGGAGATAAATAAAGAGATGGAGAGAGAAATAGAGATAGAGGTGGAGAGAGAGAGCGAGAGAGAGAGAGAGAGAGAGAGAGCGAAGAGAAGAGAGAGAGGGAGAGAGAGAGAGAGAGAGAGAGACAGAAGGGTGCTCGATTAGAAATGTCAAAAGTCTCCCAATAGCTGGCCGTAATTAATTTGCTCCGGATTAGCGATTAGCGATTAGCGTCCATCGACACAGCGTGATCGGCGACGGCCGCCGTTGGCTCGGCGAACCTGCGATTTTCACCTGCCTGCACTCTTTCCCTTCATCTTTTCCTTTCCTTCTCTCCCACAGCCCCCTTCCCCCCCTCACCTTGTTCCTCGTTCTGCGTATTCCCCCCTCCCCCCCATTTCATTTGTCAGCCTGCACAGAGCTCTGGATCAGAGGGGGAATTCATCTCGGGGCAAACATTTACCGATGATCGAAATCGCCGCCCGCCCAAACCGCCGTGCGCACATACACGCGCACACAAACACACGTACGTAACATACACTCACAAACACAACGTCACACACACACACTTCCCTATACATACATAAAGCACAGTCATGCCTCATTCTCACTCAGAATGTGTGTTGGTTTGGTTTTTTTCTCCCTCAGCCGCGTGTACGTATGTGTGTGTGTTAGATGAGGGGCAGGGGGAGGGAGGTGCTTGTGCAGGATTAGTTGCCTGGCTTGTAGTCACTTCCTCTCCCGGCAGTCATCTGTATTGTAGTCAGAGCTATTTGGGAGTCCTGGCAGATGACAAATAGGGCTTGTCAAAGGCTCTGCCGTGCCCTCGAACCCCAACTCTTACCACCCACCTCCTCCCCTCCATCCCTAACCTGGCCCTGATCCCTCGGTAAACCCTGCCTCCAAACATCCCCCCCCCTCTCTCAACACGGCCACCTCACAAAGCTCTGTCGCTTGCTGCGGTTAAATGATAGTCGCGTTGAGCGGTGTGTGTGTGTGAGAGCGATCGCGGTTCGAGCGCGCATGGAGGGCGGTGCGCGCTCGCCAGGGCGGGCGGGCGGGACTACGCCCGCGAGGACGGATGTGAAGGTGTTGCGTTGTGTGAGTGTGTGTCTGGGAGGGAGCGAGCTTTATCGTTGCTATGTCTGTGTGTCAGCATGGAGGATGGATGTACATGGCTCTCTGGTGTAAACCCCCCCCCCCCCCCCAACACGCTGTGCTGCTTGACTTCCACCCCACTGCGTTGCAGCGACTAGGTCTCAATCTTATCCTGCCGACCATGTTCCAAGGCGCACTCTCAACACACACAAACCACACACCACACACACACAACACACACACACTCACGCACACTCTAACACACACGCACACACACTCTCACACACACGGAGACTCAATCTTCCTCTAATAGACCTTTGACTGTAGTCTGCTTTAAAATGTGAGGGAGAAAGAGAGGGGGGCTGCCCCTTAAAGCCCACACACACGCGCGCGCACGCACACGCACACGCGACACACACGCACACGCATGCACACGCACGCACAGAGAAGTCCATCCATCCTGTGCTGGCACTCCAGTCTAGGGTGTGAAACCACAGATGATCTACTCTGCGCAGTCTCTCTCTCCCTCTCTCTCACTGTCTCTCTCTTTTTTTCTCTGTCTCTTTTTCTCTCACACAAACACTCACACAGTCACACACTCACGCCTCATTCTCTAGTCTTTGACGATACCTTCAGATTCAATACGTAACTTATGGTTATTGAGTAAGAAGTGTGACGTCTTCATAGTAGATATTTGCATTTGCTTTTGGCACTGTATTGTT
Source organism: Plecoglossus altivelis (assembly GCA_036571765.1). Classification (NCBI taxonomy): domain Eukaryota; kingdom Metazoa; phylum Chordata; class Actinopteri; order Osmeriformes; family Plecoglossidae; genus Plecoglossus; species Plecoglossus altivelis. Next base: position 5,404,260 of record BROE01000026.1, read on the forward strand.
TGATTAAGGCTATGTGTAGATAGAGGTCCTTAGGGTCTAGGTCTGTAGGTCTCTAGGGTCTAGGTCTGTAGGTCTCTAAGGTCTAGGTCTGTAGGTCTCTAAGGTCTAGGTCTGTAGGTCCTCAAGGTCTAGGTCTGTAGGTCTCTAAGGTCTAGGTCTGTAGGTCTCTAAGGTCTAGGTCTGTAGGTCTCAAGGGTCTAGGTCTGTAGATCTCAAGGGTCTATGTCTCTAGGTCTCTAGGGTCTAGGTCTGTAGGTCTCAAGGTCTGTAGGTCTCTAGGGTCTAGGTCTGTAGGTCTCTAGGTCTCTAGGGTCTAGGTCTGTAGGTCTCTAGGGTCTAGGTCTGTAGGTCTCTAGGCCTCTAGCGTCTAGGTCTGTAGGTCTCTAGGGTCTAGGTCTCAGGGGCTGTAGGTCTCTAGGTGTGGGCCTAGGTCTCAAGAGTCTAGGTTTGTAGGTCTCTAGGCGTCTGTAGGTCTCTAAGGTCAAGGTTTGCAGGTCTCTAGATGTGGGTTTGGGTGTCTAGGTTTAACGGCCATGTTTTTCCACCAAGAACTATATTGCATTGCATTTTAGGATTGGACAACACACGGTCTCCCTAATCGTGTTCTTCCACGTTTCAAAACCATTCGTGTACAGTTAACTAGACTATTCCATGAAAGCCTAGGCTACATCAGCCTAAGCCCCTGGATGGATTTAATTACACCAACCCCATGTCGTTCAGCGCAGCCTGTCACTCGACATCAGCAGGCACGAGAGCGAAAACCCCCCCTTTGGAGCGATCGCAACGCGACTGAGCCTGACAGGAACAGACCAGGATCAAGTCCTTCCTGTCTCCGAGAGCTCGGTAAACCCTGCCTCCAAACATCCCCCCCCCTCTCTCAACACGGCCACCTCACAAAGCTCTGTCGCTTGCTGCGGTTAAATGATAGTCGCGTTGAGGCGGGTGTGTGTGTGTGTGAGAGCTGACGCGGTTCGAGCGCGCATGGAGGGCGGTGCGCGCTCGCCAGGGCGGGCGGGCGGGACTACGCCCGCGAGGACGGAGATGAAGGTGTGCTGTGTGTGTGGGTCTGGGAGGGAGCGAGCTTTATCGTTGCTATGTCTGTGTGTCAGCATGGAGGATGGATGTACATGGCTCCTGGTGTAACCCCCCCCCCCCAACAGCTTGTGAGCTCTGACGCTTGCAGCGACTAGGGTCTCAATCTTATCCTGCACGACCATGTCCAAGGCGCACTCTCACACACACACACAACACCATCACACCCCACACACCCACACAACACTCTCAACGCACACCTCACTACACACGCACACACACTCTCACAACGGAGACTCTAATCTTCCTCTAATAGACTTTGACAGTAGTCTGCTTTAAAATGTGCGGGAGAAAGAGAGGGGGTCTGCTCTTAAAGCCCCACACAGCGCGCGCAGCGCAGCACACGCGCACGGCACACGCAATGCACACGCCACGCAAGAGAAGTCATCCATCCTGTGCTGGACTCCAGTTAGGTGAACCACAGATGATTCTATCTCTGGCTGCAGTCTCTCTCTCCTCTCTCTCACGCACACACCACACCACGCACTTCAGTTACACACTCACACAGTCACAACACTCACTCGCTCATTCTCTAGTCTTTGACGATACCTTCAGATTCAATACGTAACTTATGGTTATTGAGTAAGAAGTGTGACGTCTTCATAGTAGATATTTGCATTTGCTTTTGGCACTGTATTGTTTGATTAAGGCTATGTGTAGATAGAGGTCCTTAGGGTCTAGGTCTGTAGGTCTCTAGGGTCTAGGTCTGTAGGTCTCTAGGGTCTAGGTCTGTAGGTCTCTAAGGTCTAGGTCTGTAGGTCTCTAAGGTCTAGGTCTGTAGGTCTCAAGGGTCTAGGTCTGTAGGTCTCAAGGGTCTAGGTCTGTAGATCTCAAGGGTCTATGTCTCTAGGTCTCTAGGGTCTAGGTCTGTAGGTCTCTAGGGTCTAGGTCTGTAGGTCCTCAAGGTCTCTAGGTCTCTAGGGTCTAGGTCTGTAGATCTCAAGGGTCTAGGTCTCTAGGTCTCTAGGGTCTAGGTCTGTAGGTCCTCAAGGTCTCTAGGTCTCTAGGGTCTAGGTCTGTAGGTCTCTAGGGTCTAGGTCTGTAGGTCTCTAGGGTCTAGGTCTGTAGGTCTCTAGGTCTCTAGGGTCTAGGTTTGTAGGTCTCTAGGCGTCTGTAGGTCTCTAGGGTCAAGGTTTGCAGGTCTCTAGATGTGGGTTTGGGTGTCTAGGTTTAACGGCCATGTTTTTCCACCAAGAACTATATTGCATTGCATTTTAGGATTGGACAACACACGGTCTCCCTAATCGTGTTCTTCCACGTTTCAAAACCATTCGTGTACAGTTAACTAGACTATTCCATGAAAGCCTAGGCTACATCAGCCTAAGCCCCTGGATGGATTTAATTACACCAACCCCATGTCGTTCAGCGCAGCCTGTCACTCGACATCAGCAGGCACGAGAGCGAAAACCCCCCCTTTGGAGCGATCGCAACGCGACTGAGCCTGACAGGAACAGACCAGGATCAAGTCCTTCCTGTCTCCGAGAGAACTTCAACCCTCTTCCCCTTCCCCTCTCCCTCCCACCCCCCCCCCCAACGGGAGCGAGGAGTTGACAGAAGACCGGGTGTCTCTCCCGATTCCTCTTAGGGATTTATCCGCCGTCGAGTACCCCGGGAACTGCCTCCCACCTTCGCCGCTGGCTGTCGAGACGGTTGGGAGTTTTGCTCCTCTCCCACCCCTCGCCTGTCCCCCCCCCCCCCCCACTGGGACACGCGTCACAGCAGACATGCTACGCTAGGCTAACCGGGGACTTAACAAGGGAGTTACACTACTTAAACAACCCCTCCCCCCTCCCCCTCCAATGCTGTGTGGAGATAGCATTCGAGCGTAGTCGGTGGTGTGACACCGGATCGTAAAAAGGGGAAACAAATTGGACTTTTGGTTGACACTGAACCCGACGGGCGACGTGTCTTTCAGCCCCCCCGAGGAGGCGCTGGTCGGAAAAGCACGCCAATTGCGGTGCTGCAGCTCGCGCTGACATGTTGCTAGGCGTCCGTTTTAGTTTTTTTTGTGTGCGCTTGACGTTTGACGGAGAGGCACTAGCCCAAGGTGTGAAATGTGCGCGTGTGTTGGCACGCAGGGAGGGTGCGATACTCTTTCGAGTTCAAAACGAGATGGACTGAGTTTACGGATAACCAGGGGGTTGAGCACGAGTAACTTTTAGGTTGGATAGGGTCGAGAGAAACCAGGAGTATCCCTCTGCCCCCCCCCCCCC
>BROE01000026.1:5407574-5503301 GCA_036571765.1 Plecoglossus altivelis
GGATCCAGCCCCAGTCCCAGACCTGCTGTCAGAATCAGGATGGAAAATGTGTGTGTGTGTGTGTCTGTGGTGTGTGTGTGTGTCTGTAGTGTGTGTGTGTGTGTGACCTTGAGGTATTCCTAAGGAGCAAAACCAGAGCTGTCTTGGAGAGCTCAGGGACGAAGAGGTGACGACGGACAGACTGGCTTTTGCTAAGTGCCTCCAATCTGCCGTTTTGAGCGCGTTCTGTCCAACATCCAATCGCAGCGGACCTTGCTATTACATTTCTTTACGGAATCGGATTTGCATCAGGGCTGGCCGGTTCTGTCGTGAACGAAGGTGGATTGAGAGTGAACCTTTTTTTGGGGGGGGTCAATTTTTGGGGGCGAACGAGGGTCTAATGCGAAGCAACCCTGACTGGTGCTGACTGACTCGTGGGAGTAGGGCAACCCAAGCAACGTGCCCCCCCTACCTCCCCCCCCCCCACCCCCATGGGCACGTGTGGGTGGCTGGGGTGGTGACCCCTGGAAGCCCCGGGTCTCGTCCGTCGTCGTGACTGGGCCATCAGCTGTAACACACACCGGCCAGGCGGTCGCTTTTTAGGGGAAGATGGGAGGGGGGTGGAATATCTTGATTCCAGTGCCAGTCCTTCCTTTGGGGAGGGGCGGGGGGGGTTAAGGCATCTCACCAGACCCTACCACCCCCCCGCCCCACACACACACACACACACACCCACGCACACGCAACCCCCAGGTCCCATTCCAGGCTAACAGTCTATCTGCTTCAGCACAGCTAAATCCCTAACCGGTCAACACAGGTGGCCGCGCTGCAAGCTAGCTGAAGAACAGAGGAAGAGGAAGCAGCACCAGCGAGTGACCACGGACCTCCGCCCAGTCGTGAATAAGTCAACAGGACGCGGCACATGCCTTCATGAATAACTAACCAGTCTGTTTCCAGGAGGAGCTGCAGGAAGGTTTCGCGGGTGGGGGTGAAGACAACGGCGATGCGTGACGCCTTGGCTCTGCCCTCTGCCGTCGCCTTGACCCTAACCTCTCACCCCCCCCCCCCTTCCCCTGCCCGTCGGGAGTGACTGATGGCTTGAACTTGAATGGGGGGGGGAACCTGTCGTGCGTTGGCCGCGGCGAGGGGGATGGCGGCCGGGGCGTTCGGCTGTCGACGAGGAAGTCGACGGCTGTCAATCACGCGTTCTTAAGAGCCGGCGGAACTGGGGATTCGCCCAGGGCGTTGTCCATTTGGCGGGGGTCAACCATCGCATACGTGGGGTTTTCGAAAACACATTGCGTGTGTTCCCACGTTCAACACAAGGGTGAGTAGGGGCACTTCAAGGTTAAGTGAATGTATCCAATGAGAGCATTATAGGATGGGGACCTATGCCTTTCCTGTTTGACATGTCAAGGGCCCCAGGGCCCCAGCTGCCCCTAGGGGAGGTGCGGCACGTTTGAAGAGCATATTGGATACCTCAACGTGCATCCAAGAGCTTGTGGTTGTGGGTTCGATTTGGGGTGGCCTGGAGGGAGGGAAACGACCCCATGACCTAATACACCCACACGGGCTTCCACCCACTCGTATCACTCGCACGGACATCAGGGGCACCCTGATGACCCCTGACCCCTGCACCGGTTGCAACTTGGAAAACTGTTGTCCATGCAAAATGCCTGCATTGGAAGCTCCTCGCTTTCGGTTTTGGATTGGGGGGGTGGTGGATTGGGGCGTGCCTCGACCTACCGCGGTGGGGGGGCGTGGTGAAAGCAATCCCGTCCGACCCGAGCGGCGCAGTTCAGACACAAGCTCGCGGGGGGGGACGCGTGGGTGGATCGGGACCGGTCCAGTACCGGCCACGACCCCAGTACCGGTCCAGGACACGTAAGGATGGCAGAGGTGTCAAAGGGGTTAAGAGACAAGGGCTGCAGAAGGAGAGGATCCGGGCCTGGGAGGATGAGGAGATATACCGGCCGCCTGTAGTTCCCCCCCCCCCGATTAGGGCAACTGCAAGGAACCACCTGAGAGCCTCTTTCAACGCCCAGGGGGGATACAAAGACCGCCTGACGGGTTTCAAGTTTGACGAGTCCTGCTTGGGTTCAAATCCTCGACGGAAGGTCAGAAGGACTTGGATTCCGACTGCCCTAACCTCCACACCCGATCCGGGCTGCGCCGCTCGCTTCCCTGCTGGTTTCAAGTCGTCCACCGGCGCGGAGATGCCGGTCGGCGGAAGGTTTCGAGAGACGGGGCCTCCCCGTTGAGGCGTGCGAGGGAGCGGAATGGGGGCCCGGACGAAGATATCAGCGGTGCATTCTGGGGGGGCCCCTGCTCAAGCCTAATGACCTGTTGTTGGACTACTCACTCCTCCAAGTTTCAGGTCAGGGGCTACAGTTACCGGAGCCAGGGGTCAGAGGTCAGGGGGGGGGATAGAGGGGCCGTGGGGGTAATGGGATAGGGGTGCCCCGCATGACAGGGGGGACAGTGTAGCCGTTTGGGGGAAGGTGGTAATTTGCTGGAGCGGGGTGAAGCGAGGGGGGGGGGGGGGCGATCTCCTTTCTCATCTTTTGAAGTTCAAGCAAGGTCTCCCCCTCCACGATGCCCTTCACAGGTAAACACATCCTCCTCCTCCTGTCCACTTGTTTTCCCATTGGCTCTCTCCCTCGGTGACCCCCCCCCTCTCTTTACTAAATCACTGTAGTTTCCCCATCCAGCCACCCCTGCCCCAACACCTGCCCGCGGAAATCAATGGGCAGCCTCCTCTAACCTTTTCATCCCTTCTCTCCTCCTCTTCCTCACTTCCTCTCTCTCTCTCTCTCTCTCTCTCTCTCCCTCTCCCTCTCCCTCTCTCTGTGACAGAGGTGTGGGTGCAGCTGCTGTGTTTTAATTGGTCTCTCTGGGCTGGGGGTAGACTGGCATCAGCCAGCTCCCAGCTCCAGCACCGGGCAGGGCCCGGAGAAGCAGGCATCTGCTCCGAACGGGTCACTGCGGCCTGACTGCTGGCAAGTGCTAAAAATGCGCGCGTACGTTCATACCCGCGCAGGGCAACGGTAGGTCTAAACTGTTGGTAAAGGTCTGTCAAAGTCAAAGCCAACGGAGGAGGGGGGGAGGGTTAAAGGAGGAGAGAGAGCGGAGAAAAGCGAGCGAGAGAGATAGAGAGAGAGAGAGAGAGAGAGAGAGAAAGTGGGGAGGGAAAGAGACATCGGGGCAAGGCCGGGTGGCGTCACGTTAGCGAGAGAGCCCCCCCCCCTTGTCATCGTGGTAACTCAAGAGGTGCCGCTGCAAGTGGGTCATTAATATGTACAAACTCGTTAAGCCAAGAATGCCCTGAAAGACTAGCTGCAGGGAGGCAGGCATGGCTGAGAGGTGGGGTGGAGGGGGGGGGTTGCAGGAGTGGGTAATCACAACCCAAAATAGATTAAGGGGGGGGGGTGAATTCCACGCAGGGAGCAGGCGAGAAGTGCCGTGCATGAGAGCCCAGCCGAACAAGCAAGCAAGCAAACAAACAAACAAACAACACTCGCAGGAAAGTTCAGGCGTCACAACACATCTGGCCGGGCGCGCGCACGCCGTGACACGCAAACGCCGAAAACCCGCAGGGTTGCGGACGCAGATTTAAAAACCAGTCGGTTTTCTTGGCCTGTTTTCACCAGCTCATAAACAACCAGTCAGTTAGTGGCTGGGAAGCGCCAACCCTAACAAGAGAGGGCCTTTCGGGCTCACTTACGTAACCGACGCTCCCGTAACTAACACCACCGCCTGCCTCTCCAGCTCGCCCCCCCTCACCCCCCCCCCCTGTTTTTTTGTAATTATCTTTTTAAAGATAATAGCAGTCAGTCTTCTCAGCCAATGTGGGCTTTGCTTGTGGTTGAGGACCAGCGTGAAGAGACGGTGATACGTGGGGAACCGGTCATCTGATATGGATGGATTGCCACATGTTGATGATGAGAAGTTTCCCAAGCCGGAGAGGACACAGGTAGCACGTAAACGTCCCCGCGTGACTTTCCTCCTATTGGTCGCTAATAAGGGGCCCGACTTGATTGTCATTGGACAAAAGGAGCAATGGCAACTGTGACTTGTCTTCACGGAGACAGAGTGAAGTATTTAACAGCTAAGCCCCTCCCCCCCCACCCCATGATAAGAGACAAATTGACCACATGCGTGCACGCACACACAGACAGGAGACAAATTAACCACTTCCCACAGTGCAATTCACCAGGGAGCCTAGGACAGTAAACGGCAAATGATCAATACAAGCCTCCAAGGGGGAAGCCCACACACACACACACACACACACACACACACACACACACACACACACACACAACACACACACACACACAACACACACACACACACACACACACCACACCACACACACACACACCAAGGCTTGTACCCATCCTTCAACAGGCTCTCACAATAACAGCAGCCTATCATCCTTCCAGAACTGATTGTGTTTCCAGGTCTTGGCCCTCCGGGTATGTAAGGCGCCCCCCCCTCCCCCGCCCAGTCAAGAAGGCCTGTCCCCATGTGGGGCCCCTTCGCGAAACGGGTCCCCCCCCCCCCTCTGATCTCCTCTCTTTAACTGGGAAGCCGCAATGACAGGAGACAAACTAGCTATTTCCACCGGCGGGAACTCACCGGGGACAGCCGAAAATGAACTGGCCCGGATCAATACTGTACTCTTTCTCGCAGTCACTCTCTCGCCTGCACCCCCTCACCCTCCCCTTCTTCGCCGCCACCCTACTTTTTTCTCTGTCTCTCCATCTCTCGGTGGCTCTAGTTTTTGGCCTCTCTGACTCAGATTTTTTATGGCTCGTTTTCCTCTCTTCCACCTTTATCTCACTCTTCCTCTTCTGTCTCTCTCCCGCTCCCTCCCTCTCTCACTTGCTCTGAACGCGTTCTCAGTTCGCCGTGTTAGGGCTAAGTGAAACTAACGGATAAGGTATTATCTGCATCAGGTGGGATGTGATCTGTCAGGCGCAGAGGAGGCGCTGTGTCCATCCAGGTGCGCTTGGCCAGGAGGGACTGGAACCCCTATGAACAAGGCCCCCAGGCCTGTCAGGACAGGGGGTGACAATCCTAGGGGAGGGGACACAGACACGAAAGTCCCCCCCCCCCTCTGATCTCCTCTCTTTAACTGGGAAGCCGCAATGACAGGAGACAAACTAGCTATTTCCACCGGCGGGAACTCACCGGGGACAGCCGAAAATGAACTGGCCCGGATCAATACTGTACTCTTTCTCGCAGTCACTCTCTCGCCTGCACCCCCTCACCCTCCCCTCTTCGCCGCCCCCCTATCTTTTTGCTCTGTCTCTCCATCTCTCGGTGGCTCTAGTTTTTGGCCTCTCTGACTCAGATTTTTTATGGCTCGTTTTCCTCTCTTCCACCTTTATCTCACTCTTCCTCTTTGTCTCTCTCCCGCTCCCTCCCTCTCTCACTCTCTGAAACGCGTTCTCAGTTCGCCGGTTAGGGCTAAGTGAAAACTAACGGATAAGGTATTATCTGCATCAGGTGGGATGTGATCTGTCAGGCGCAGAGGAGGCGCTGTGTCCATCCAGGTGCGCTTGGCCAGGAGGGACTGGAACCCCTATGAACAAGGCCCCCAGGCCTGTCAGGACAGGGGGTGACAATCCTAGGGGAGGGGACACAGACACGAAAGTCACCCCCTACCGAATTGATCCCTGCCGAATTCGTCCATCTCTCTCGCCGAGATTATCGCGCCGATCCGGCTCTCGTGCAGACTTGAGGCCGTCGGGCCGAGCCGACAAACCCTTCGGCTGCCGCCCCCCCTGCCGGAGTGGTGCCGTCTCACCCGTCCCCTCTCCTTCCCCCTTGCGGTGACAGCTGCCTAGGGCTGAACACATGGAAGCAGCGCCCTCTGCAGTCCAAGGGTGAAACGCTCACGACGCGGAAGACGAGTGGACCAATCACCTTGTTTCTCTCTCTCTTCTTCCAAGGGGGGGGGGTTCGTGTGCGAGCGTGTCCCGTTTGGCATGGACGCGAGTGTCTGTGTGTTTACGCGCGTGTATGCGCTGAGGTCCTGCTGGCTGTACAACCTGACCTAGTGTCCAGTGGGTATTATTAGAACTGGACCGGGTCCCAAGGAGCAGTTCTGTAATCGTGCATGTAGGGGGTGGAGGGGTGGGGAGGAAGTCTGGAGGTTTGGAGGGACGGCAGGAAAGAAGGAAGGAAGGAGGGAAGGATAGAGAGGGTTGAAGGATACATGGGTGGAGAGGGTGGGGGGGGGGACAGAGGGAGCAAGGGTATCGATTCACTGCCCCCCCCCCATAGTGGGGGCTACGAGCCGCCGACCAACAGCCGCTCGGCAACACCCGAACCAGAGCAGCGTCCCCCCTGGCGATGCCAGAGGACCTGCTGGTTCATCCCATAATGCTACGGGGCAGTTGCCAACTGGCAGTGCCAACATAGCGGTGTTGGGCACTGTGGAGCGAGATGCCAGGTTTCTGGTAGAGCATTAAGTGGGCTTGATGCGTACAAACTGGCTTGCGCGCAAACACACGCGCACGCAGGCCAGCGTGTGTTTGCGCCCCCCCACTACACACACACCCCCCACCCCCCTCCGTTATACGCTGGCCACACACACACACGCAGGCTAACAGAGTTAGTGTGGTACTCAATTACTCTGTCTCTGTTCAGAGCAAATCTCACTAATTAAATACGTTTAAGCATTAATTATTCAGCCGGGGAGGGACCCTGGTGCAAGTGAGGGTACTGAGGGATGGGGGAGAGATGGCGGGGGGGGGCTGAGCTCCACGCAATAAAACAATCCTCACCCCAGCGCGGCTAATCAATACAGCCAGAGTGGAATTAGCAGATATCTTAAAGTCCTTTAGCAACAGCTCTGGCTGACTGTGGAACACAAAACACCAATCTATTATTAAATACCACACAGATGGGATGGGGAGGGGGAGGGGGTGGTAGAGAAAAGGAGGGGGAGGAAAAGAGGGTGGGGGGGAGGTTAAGTGAGACGGAGAGTGAGAGAGAGAGAGAGCGCGAGAGAGAGAGAGAGAGAGAGAGAGAGAGAGAGTGGGAGAAGAAAAAGGGAAAGGAATAGGACAGACTAGGGCCAATTTGTCATGGGCTCCTCACAGCAGTGAGGCATGTCTCAAGCCAAGAATCTACCACATGTTGAGGGGAGGTTAAAATTGGGGGGCACCTGTGTTGCAAGGGTGTGTGTGTGTGGGGTGGGGGGGGAGGTCCAACCTCCTGGCATGCATACCGGTTAGGGGGTGGGGGGGCAGAGGGGTGACTCAGGAGTTTAGAGGCTTAGGGGCAGGGCCAGTGTTGAGCTGGAGGGGGAGGGAGGGTGGTGGGGGTATGGGAGGGGTTTACGGGTCGTAGCAGGAAGCGCAGTCGTGTAGCTTGAGGCCCCCGTGGAAAACTTAAACTGCCCCCGAGGAAGGGACTGGATGGTGTGTGTGTGTGGGGGGGAAAATAGGGGCGGTGTAAAAGTTGACAGGATAAAATCCAGGCGGGTTTGGGTGTCTGGGCCTGTGTTCTACTGGCATTGAAGATTTTGGAAAGGCTGGAATAAGAAAATGGCACCAAAAAAAACGGGAGATCAGAGGGAGTCTGGTTTCCACCTCTTGGTCCAGCCCAGAGCCTGTGTTTGGGAGGTCTGGAGGACAGGGGAGGGCCCAAGGTGGGCAGATGGAGGTCTCTGGGCCTGGCTTCACACAGCTCCCCATGTGAGGGGCCACAGCACTTACAGAATAATCCCAAGATTCTGCCTCTTTCTCCTCTAACAGGAAAAGAGGGGGTGGAACCTCAGTATGCAAATACCCCTAAAAAGAGAGAAGAAGAGTACAGAGGAACACTATCGAGAAAAGGGGAAGAAAGGAAGAGGAAAGGGAGGTAAAGAACACGTGGAGAAGACACAGTCTCCTCAGGGTGTGTGTGGTCAGGATGGCTGACCCTGACACATGGAGCAACCTTTCCCCTGACTCTAGTCTCTACAAACTCACTGACAGAGAGACTGACTGATTGACTGGCTGGCTGGCTGGCTGAATGACTGGCTAGTTTTCTATATACTTCTAACGCTACAGTGGCCGATTCAAAACATCTTCTAAATCCGTGTGTTTTGTGGGTTTTGGCCCGACTTCAAACAAAGGCATCTTTTTATTTGGTAAATTACCGAGCGAACGTCAGTGTGGTTTAAAGTAAAATAGACTATGCAGTAATTGAACAGCAGTAATTGACAGCTATGCGAGCAAATGAATGTCACCCTGTCAACATTTAGAAAGGTCCCAGTACAGTTCCCTAGGGATCTGTAATTGGTCCAAAACATTTCACACTTTATACTAATGATATTTGCAAAGTTCCTTTTTTTTCACAGACGATGTAAAATGTGTTTAGCTCTGGGGAAAATGTGGGGTACTTTCTGATTCTACGAGGGAGGCGGAAATCTTCAGAACTTTAGTTTGACAACTAACCCTTAACAGTCTCTCCAGCTCTCCTTTAAAAACTTACTAGGGACCGGTCTGTCATACCCTCGCCAGGACATCTGGCCCCTGGTTCCCCCAGTCCCCCAGGGACCCTAAGGCTACACTAAGGCTGGCTCGGCCCCCCCAACCAGACCATTTGTCCTGGGGGGGGGGCTGAGAGAAAGGAGGGGTCCCATAATTAACATGCCAGGCGATCCTAAAGACTGTGTCCTCGTCCTCCCACCCGAATGCCCCAATGATTATTATGGTAACACTTCACTCTGAGTGGATATATGGAGAGAGGGGGGGGGTCGTGTTACTGTATACTGGGGAGCCTGTGCCAGTTTGTGTGTGTGTGTTGGTAGGGTATGGGGCAGGACTTGTGAGGCAGGGCCCCCGCCAGCGTCTTGCCATGTAGCGCTAGGGGTATCAAAGCCACCCAGGCCCCGGAACAGGACGATCGTAACGGGGACGGGGCCACCGAAAAAGAAGCGTTGTCACGTCGGGTATAACGCCCGCGGACCGAGACGGTCCTGGTACTTCCATCCGTGTAGCTGATGGGACGTTACCATCTCTACAGTGCTGTATCTAGCGTTGGAAACGGAATGCCGTTTTCCCTCCAATCACGATACACTTCATTTTCGATTCATTTTGAGCAGCTTGACGAAGCATAATAACTTAATGAGAATGAAAGGAAACGCAACAAAAAAACACAAAAAAAACCCTCATCTTATTTGTTGCTTTGGATACGGAGCCCTCTTGGCCGCTGACATGTTTTTGGTCAGGGATATTAATAGCCCGGTTGAGCAATTGGAGTCAATTCAAAGCTTGCCAGGACATTGAAACATCAGCGCGATGATCTGAACAGAAATAATACGAATCGCTAGCCGGCTGGTGAAAGCTACAAATCCTCACGTACGTCACCTGCTAAAAAAGAACGAGAATACACCTGTCGCACTGCGACAAAAACAAAGTACTCCTTCTTTCACTGATAAACTTCTGAGTGGCCAAGCCTTGATGGCAACCCCCCCCATGCGCGCAAACATGGCACCCAACTAATAGCCCCCGAAACCCGCCCCCCCCCACCCGGAAGACCACAACCGGTATACGGTTGTAACACACAAGGACACAACATTTCCAAATAATTAGCCTCATGTTCGGTTTCTGATTTATTCCGGCAGCGGAGCTTGCCGGAATCTTCCGGGATACGGGGAAAAACATTTAGCCCCTTAACTGGGACGGAGGTTCCAACCCGCCAGCTTATGTTTCGGGGCCCTCCAGAGCGCGAATCCGATGAGCTGAACGGTTCAACACAATTGCGGGGACAGCTCAACTCTCTGCACGCACAGACACACGTGGCAGCAGACACCCGACACCACCCCCCTCACCCCCTCCCCCCCTCCCCCAAAACACACACGCCCGCCACGCTGGTGACGTGCAGACGAGACACCAACGCACTGTCGAAGGGGCTCACAAACGTATGGGCGCTGTCGTCATGAGCGCTGATCTCATCGCGAGCAATACATCGACCCAGGACCCCCGCACCCCCCCCCGCCCCTATAGTTATAAATGCCTGGCTTTAAAAAACGAGGAGGATGACAGCGTTGCGAACTTGTGTCACTTTCGCCGCCCAAATTAAACCATCTCGGAGCGTCTCGGCCGCGGTGCAGGGAGCCTTAGGAGCGACCGTGACAAACACCAGCAGATGTAACACTACGCACACGCGCAAGCGCGGGGGGTGGTGGGGCATCATCCTTTATCGGCCGGTGGTCTGATGCGAACCGACCTACTCGCCCGCGACCGACTGTCAATCTGAGTTTAATTACGGGCAGTTGACAGTTTGACGAGGGGCAGGGAGAGGAGGGTGGGGGGGGCAGAACTGAAACGGGGGGCGGGGGGAGGGGAAGGGGGGTTGTTGAGAGAGGACAGGGAAAGGGGCGAGGGTGTTATACAACTGTTGGTCTTGAGAGATGGACCCCCCCTACCCCCCCGGTCACCCTCACGGAACGAACACAATGGCACCACAGACAGGGACAACCGCTATTAGACCTTAAGGCCTTCCAGTCATCCGCCTCTCAAGCCTGGAGTCGCGGGTGGGGGGGGTGGAACGATACGTTTTCTAAGGCTTGATCCCGAAAAGAACGGGAGAAATTGAGGGGGGGGGGGGGGGGTCGAGGAAACTCCTTGGGTGTCTGGGGGTGTGTGTGTGTGTGTGTGTGTGTGTGTGTGGGAGCCAGGACCCACCTGTTTAACACACAGGGCCTGAGAAAGTCTAGAGGAATGAGCAGAATGCGTGTCTGTCTAAGAGCACTGGTTGGAGTCCAAAGTGTGGAAGTGTGTTGCTACAGCTTGTTTGTGTGTGTGTGTGTGTGTGTGTGTACGACTGCAGAAAAGCTATGAGGGAACTATGGGGAACGGTATTTAGAGTGGGATACTCTAGGAAGCAGCTGATGGAGAAAACGCACATTCACACAAACACACAAGCGTACACACAGACGCACACAGACGCTCGAAAACTATTAAAATAGTGGAGGACCCCATAAAGGCATGTGCGAGTATTATTTTACACACGCACACACACACACACACACACACACACAAGTACATACATGTACCTAGCAACACAACAACTGTGCCCTAGACAGCCCAAACAAACACCCGGGTGATTTAATGTCTCGTAGAGTCAAGCGTGTGTGCGTGAGACTGTGTGTGTGTGTGTGTGTAAGTGACAGAATGCCCAACCAGCAGGGCATCCAGCAAGGAGGAGGAGGAGGAGGAGGAGAAGGAGGAAGGACAGAAAAGAGGGCCAGTCGTGTCGGGAAGGACGAGTGGGAGTAACCAGAGAGAGTGTGAACCAGCGAGTGATGCAAACCAAACGAAGACCCCCCCCCCCCCCCCCCCCCCCCTCCCCCCTCCTCAAAAAGAAAAGCAATCCAACGTCGGCGCCAGACTCGGGCCGTAGAAGGGATGGAACGCTGCGGGCGGCGGCGGCTACAGCGTGTGGCCCGCGCCCGTCCGACGCGCTCGCGGGCGACACGGGAGCTCGGCCGGCCTCTCCACGGCCGCGACGGAGGCCGAGAGAGAGGCGGGCCGGTGGATGGCGAACGCTGACCCGCCTGCTTTTTCCAAGTCATCCTGTCACTATGACAGGATGCACGACGCTGTAAAACGATGTCAGCAAAGTAACCATGCAAAGTGGACCCAGGGTGAGTCTATGTGAGTTTAGGAGTCCCCCTGCATGGGATGTTGCAGCTGTGATTGGATCTGATTCATAAGGAGATAACAGAGACTGGGGATGACAGAGAGACTGGGGATGAGAGAGAGAGAGAGAGAGAGAGTGACAGGGAGTTACAGAGTGAGAGAGTGACAGAGAGACCTAGAGAGTGACAGAGAAACACAGAGAGAGACAGAGAAAGATAGAGTGAAAGACACATTGGCAGTGGCAGTACACCTCAGCCACGTGGACGCGCTTCACACACACACAGACACAGACACAGACACACACACACACACACACACACACAAAATCCTAACAATGAATGTCGACATGAAAACAGAAGGAGAAATACAAAGCCAGGGCAAGGAGACGTCAGTGCGCGTCTGCCTCGTGCAGGAAATCTGCGGCCAAATCCCTCCAAACCACCTGTTGATCGAAAGCAAAAGTGGCACTTTGCAATCCAGGCTATGACGGGGGAGCGAGCGTGTGACTGCGTGGGTGACAAACCGTGGCATATGTGCGCGTGTGACGTGACACCGCTGCAATGAGTGGAAAATGACAGCGAGAGGGAGGATCGGGGAGCGAGGGGGGGGGGGGGGCGCCTGACGGACAGCGCAGGAGTGATTTATGGGCTCATCGTCGGCACGGTAACAGGAGCCCAGGGGAGTGGGGGGGGGGGCTTTGGGGGTGAAGGGTGGGTGGTGGGGTGCATCGGTAATGTAACTCTGGGAGACGGGGGGGGGGGGGGGGAGGAGCAGAGAGGGCATCTTGGCAGCGTTCGCTGGGTCCAGAATGTGAACCAGCCCCGGCTCCCGACGCGCAAACAGGTCAACGTTCTGACCCCCGCCCGCCCCACACCAGGGGGGGGGCGGAGGGAGAGGGCAGCCAGGGAGTGGTCGCAGCCAGGGAGGGGTCGCACCAGCGATGCAAATAAAGCTCCGCCTCCTGTCCAGCCGGTGTGTGTTGCATGCGTGCACATCCGGTGTGCACTAGCGCCAGGTAAACGGGCACTCGGTACCTAACGCCGAATTAACCCGAGCGGCAACCGCTGATCGCCTATCCATATGGACCGCCGCTACACAGCCAGGCGCACTATTCATAGTAGTAGAGATGCAAACGATACAAAGACACACACACACACACACAAGCGTGCGACCATAACCCTCGTCATCGCTGCTCATCTCCGGCCTCATCTTTTTCTGTGAACCAACTTACTTCGGAGCAGGCACAGGCTCTCGAACTCTCACCTCTGACCTCTGTGATGCGTGCGACCAGCTTGGGGGGGGGGGGGACGCTACAGGAGAGGAATGACAGAAGAAAGGAGATCCGCAGGACAACACGGAGACTGGCAAGAGAGGCTGAGAGAGTGGCAGAGAGAGATACCAGAGAGGGGGACAGAGAGAGAAAGGGGCGGCGGGGGGAGAGGAAAGACACACGCGCCGAGAGGAGAGAAAGAGAGAGATGGAGAGAGGGAGTGGGGAGAGACAAAGAGAGGAGGGAAAGAGCGACACAGGGAGAGGAGAGAGACCAGAGAAACAGAGAGAAAGGAGGGAGAGGACAGACGGAGAGACGCAGAGAGAGACAAAGAGGCCCCGGCACTTTCCAGAAGCTGTCGCACGAGGTCCAAACTCACACGGCTCAGCACTCCTCAGCTCTGCTCTCTGTTCCTGTCGTTTATCTGCTTTATTAGGTTATCTGGGCCCGACGGCCGCCTCCACTCACACACACACACACACTCACACACACTCACACACACACACACACTCTCCCAAACACCAACACACACACACTCTCTCTCTCTCACACACACACACACTTTCTCTCTCACACACACACACACACACAAACACTCTCATTCTCTCTCTCTCTCTCTCTCTCTCTCTCTCTCTCACACACACACACACACACACACACCCTCACACACACAGACAAACACACACACACAAGCGCGCGATTCATTACGGCCTTAACTGCTCACTTAGGTTTATGCTCTCTTTAAATTAAACCGCAGATAACCGAGCAGCCGAATAAACACCCGCATTAACTTGGAGAGAGGAAAATATTTGGAGGCATAACAGTGTTTTATGTGCGTTTGTGTGCGCGCGTGTTGGGATGCGTTTGGTACGTGTGTGTGTGTGTGTGTGTGTGTAGGGCTCCTCTAAGACTCCCCATCATTAGTAATTCAATTTGCTCTTTATTAGTGTCTCTTATCTGCAGCACAGGCGGACACCTTCCTTTCTTCTCACTCCGTCTTCCCCCTTTCTCCCCCCCCCTCCCCCTTCTCTCTTCCTATGTCACCCCCCTTCTCCTCGGACTCTCCCACCTCTCTCTCTCTCTCTCTCTCTCTCTCTCTCTAAGTCGTTCAGGCCTGCCTCGTGCGCCCATGGGCAAGAGAGTTCGGCAAACAGGGGCAGCGGAGAGCGGCGGACGGCAGGAGGGAACCGAGAGGCCGACTGAGAGAACGAAAGACGGGAAAGGAACAACAAAAAAAGAATCAGAGCGGCGGAGAAAGAGGAGAGGAAGATAAGAATTAAACAGCTGCAAGTTGGAACAGAAGAGAGAATGTGTGCGCCGTGCGCACGGCGAGGGGGGTGCGGGGTGAGGTTGAGGCGACGGCAGGGAGGGAGGGAGGGAGGGGAAGACAGGGAGTGAGCGATCAAGGGGGGGGGGGGAGGAGAGAGAGGAGAGAGAGAAGAGAGAGAGAGAGAGAGAGAGAGAGAGAGAGAGAGAGAGAGAGAGAGAGAGAGAGAGAGAGAGAGAGAGAGAGAGATGACTTACCCAGCCATAAGGGCGGATAAAGCCTGCTGTTAATAGTGTTCGCTTCTCTGATGTCTTCTTACTCCACTGACTGGGAAGGGGTGGGGGGGTTGGGGGTGGGCAATTACAATGACATGGGCATGAAGAGGAGAACTGTGCACAAAATGACTGAGGGGAGGGGCGAGGGGTGGGTGGGTTGTAAAAACACTGATTGCTTTCCATCAGGTTAGGCCTATATTCTACAGTTCGTTAAAACAATCCAATTTGCAAAAGGATAATTATGCATTAGCTTCTTTTTTATCTACTGGGAGGGAGAGAGAGAGAGTGAGAGAGAGACGAGAGATGAGAGAAGAGAGAGAAAGAGAGAGGGGGGCGGGGTTGGGGGGAAGGTGGCTCTGCCAGGGCTTGATATCAGCCACAAGCCTCTCCTCCACCTCCGCAAATTACACACTATCACCGCTTGTTCACCATCACGGCTGAATTGGGCAATCAATTAGAATCCCTTCCCTATCTAGGCCCCCCCCCCCTGTCCGTCCGTCCGTCCACCCCCTCCAACGCACCCCTCTCCCTCTGTTTTGCCTGACGACCAAACTCCACGCAAACACCTTCGCGTGGGACCCCCCCCCCTGCACAGGAAGCGACTGCTGCCCTCTGCTGGACAAAGGATGGTCAGCACACAAGGGCTTGAAGGAAGGAGCTCTGGTTGCCAGACGACAACCAACACGATCGGACGGCGTGGCGTGTCTCGCGCGGGACGCCTTTCGGTCACGAGTTCATCGCGCCGATTGGTCATTGGCCTCAAGCCCATTGGCAAGGAGACGGAAGGAATGAATCAATGCCATTCTCTGTCACGTGTATAAAAAAAAGTGATCATATACCTGTATAATCCTGCTCCTCCCCCTCGTGCGAATTGGGTTTGGGAGATTTCGCTTGAGAATAAGAACATCCTTGGTCCTTGTTGATGTTTGTGGTGGAATGTGTCTGTATGCTGCATGAATAATCGGAGGAAATTAGCTTAGCAACAGCTAACTGAGGTGCAGCCTACCTGTCCTGGAGGAGCCAGGGGAGAGGCGGCGCAACTTATGCCTGCCGAAAGACACCAGGTCCTGGGATGGACTCCTCTTCAGGGCCCCTGGGCTCCTCCCTGGGGGGTGCGTTCTGACCAGGGTGTGCGTCGTCCGTCTGTGGAGGGAGTAGCGGTTCCTCACGGTCATCCCTGCCGGGCTGGCGTGCCTCTCCGGACCACCCCCACTGTCGCACACGGAGAAACGCGGTCAATGTTTGCGATAGGTTCATCGTCCAAGGCCGCAACGAAAACCTTAGAGGGTTTTTCGATGTAATAAAAACAAACGCGGGGCACAAAACCTGGAGTTTGCTGCCCCCTGCTGGTTTACGAACTCTACAGCGTTTTGAGAAGGACGACACCGCAGTCTACATGAGTCTGTACCTTCTAAAAGCAGACTGTTCGTGAGCACTACTCACCTGCTAGGAGATTTCCGAATAATCTTCATCCTGCTCCTGAGCTTGAAGCCACCAGAGGGCAGCGAGGGTGAGGGTTCCACGCGAGCATGTCCTATCAACCCTCTGGCCTCGTTCTCCGAGCTCCAGCAGAACGTAGACCCTCTGTGGGGAACCGCTCTCCCCATCCCGGTGACGGTTCCCCCCTGGGCGCCGGCCTTCCAGCAATAGCGGCTGCTAGAGGCCCCGGTTCCCTTTCTCTGTTTCCCAGCAAGGGGCTGCGCTAATCGGTGTCTTTTCGCTGCCTCAGCCCTCTCCGGAGCTCTGTGGAGCAGAGCTAAGGCTCTTGGTGACAGGGGCTTCCTGGATATCTTCGACTGACCTCCTGCGGAGGAGGACACCCAGGTGTACTTGGAGGTCTTGGGGGAGGCTGTAGAGAGGCTGAGCCTACGCAGAACTTTCTTGGTGGGGGGTTTCTTGCCGATGGTAAGGGAGAGCGAGGGACCACCGCAAGCCCCGGCTTTGGAGTCCGGGACAGGGGGGTGGGCGGTGACTCGGGTGAGCAGGGGTTCGACGCAGGCCCCTTGGGGCCCAGATCCCCCCCCCGCCTCCCTGCTCTTCACCCAGGTGAACTTAGAAGGTTCGCTCGACCGAGCGTTCGGCTTCGGCCGTTTCCGCGAGTCGTTGGGTGGCGCGTCGGTCTGCGTCGACGTCTTCGCACTGCCTCCGGCCACGCCTCCGGTCCCGTCGCTCGGTCGGCAGGACGAGGCTTCACCGGCGGACACCGGCGTTCTCCTTCGGGCGTCTGGTCCTCCGGCGACACCCCTAGCTACACCCCCCTCTCTGCTGTCAAGGTCTGCCCGAGGGCAAGGGCTGGGCTGGGTGCTGCTGCTCTGACCTCCAGAGGCAGCCAGCAGGGGCTGCGACGAGATGCTAGAGGAGGACATGGAGACCGGGGTCTGCGAGGATCTATTCTGGGAAGCTTCGTTTCTCTTGTTACTGATCGAGTACGTCTTCCTCCACTGCCCAGCGGGGACGGGCAGGGTAAGCACTGTGTCAGGTGGGTGTGAAGGGGTTACATAAGAGCTCGGAGCGTGTCCTCTGACTGACGTTGCGCGTTCCTGCTGACGCCGACCAGCACTGGAGGGGGCATCACCGTGCACACTTTTATGGTTGTTGATGAGATCTGTGGGCAGGGATAAACAGGGATTTCATCACCAGGTTGAAAAACATATTTTGAAACCGTTAGCAAGCTTATACATCCACAGGCAGTGCTAAAAGCGTTGGTTAAGTGGCCATCCATCTAAACTGTTATCTTAAAATATTCCCTATCTTGTCATTAAGCTACAGTATGTTAGCTGCGCTATCTTGCTAACCTTAGTCCCACAGGCAGACCTAGCTAGCAATGGGCAGTGTTATGGTCTTTCCACGTGACAGCTAAAACGGTATTCACCTATAAATGGAGCGGCTGATTATCTAAATATATCAATACTGTAAACCCCCCCCCCCCCTCCCTCCCAACTCACTTTGTAACAATTCGATTTGCCTTTTCAGTGCCTCTCTCTCCTCCATGTTTACGTCTAACTGCGTCGTCATAGCGCGATGTGGACGCGTGAAGATGACGTAATGAGCTAGCCAAATCCAAGGCCAATCACAGCGCGATTAAGTCCATGCTTTTCTGTTTACAAAATATATCGAAAATATACGTTAAGTTTGACTTTTTGAATAGATAAGAGAAAAAAAATGTGAATAACACTGTCTAGATACAATATTTTGAAAGTGTTCGTATACGTGATGATTTGAGATACTTAGCTACCAAAAGTGTCTGACGTGCCAGTTCAGTCAGAAGCGAAAAAGGAAGTGAAACTAACTGGATGAAAACTATGTCAGCCATCTAATGTTCTACCAGTAGCTACCGGAGGGTAAACATTTTCCCACTTTCCCTGAAGAACAGGTGAGAGTTTACTTACAATTCCTCTATTAATCTACCCATGCTCTCTGTTATAATGTTAACTATACCAATCAAACAACTTCTTGTAGGCAAGCTCACTAAATCAACTTGGCCTACTGAATGAACGAGTTAGCTTTCAAGATAATACTATTTTTTAAACCCAGTGCCGTGGAACGGGTGAAATTGTAACTTTCGCTTTGTGTTTTTATGTCCAGAACTATATTCCGCTGTTTCGTGATGTGCATTTGACTGTTCTTCTGTCTTGTCACGTCTACATATAACACTGATGTTTACTTTCGCCCTAAAGGTGCATCCGACATCTTAACCGACCAACCATGAATTCTGTGGGCGATGGTAGAACATATTTTATCACCACCGACAAACATAAGGCCGCAAGCGCAGGTCAAATTTGCTACCTGACCGGAAACCGGACACGTCAGAAATACAACTCCGAGCTGCCTGTTATCTTCATTGAAAAGACTGGAGTGGACTCGTTGGTGAAAGCGACTATCTTATCGGAAATCACTGTTAAGGAGGCTGAGCTTTTGCAGGCTATTAAAGACAACGTCGAGAGGCTGAAGTGGTTTAAAGAGAAAGAAGCTCTCCGTACAGCGCTACGCCTGACCAAAGACACGCCAGTTACGGTGGAGGAGAGGAAAAAGAAGCTGAAAGGAGTGATACGCTACATCGGGAGGATTGAAGAGTCTAAGTGTCCATTAGCGGGGACATTCTTTGGGATCGAGCTGCAGGTGTGTGACTTGTGTATGACGATGAACAAATGATTGACATCCTAGCCTATTTACACATTACGGCTTTAACTGCGCCAGCCGTTTCAACTACGATTAGGTCTAAGGTTGTGTTTTCAGATTTACGGTAATCGGCGCATGTCCTGGTTCTTGGGTCACATACAATAAACACACATACTGTCCACTGTTGTATCTGAAATTCATGCGAGGAGAAAATACTACAAAGTGACTTGTATTTCCCCAGGGACAGGATAAAGGCAAAGGAAATACAGATGGGAAACATCATCTCAAGACCTACTTCTCCTGTAATAAGGATTGCGGCATTTTTGCCCCGTTCTCCAAAGTCCGACCCGTGACACCCGTCCTTCCAGCGTCTGAACCTCAGTCCAGCCCGCCGTCCTTCACCACCGGAGACAGAGTCACCTTCTTCCTCGAGGATGAGGAAAATGGCCGCCATGGAATGGTGATGGACCTGGAAGAGAACCAAGGAAAGAAGAAGCTTTTCATCTCCACCGTGAGTGACCGCATCCCAGTGACGATACCGGTTCTGACCAGTATGAGCCTGCAAGACGAGTGATTTTTCTGGTGATTTGCAGGACACCAATGAGAAGGGAGAAAAAGGAGGAGAGATCTGGGTGCCCATAGAGCTTGTCATCAAGGAGGAGTTGATGCCAGGTGTGTTTGTATGTGTGCTGGTATTACTGTCCTTGTGGGGACCACATGTCTCCCATCTGACCAAATGTCGCCACAAGTATTGTGAAATGCGGAAAAAAGTGGTCCCCACAAGGTCACATGCTTTTTTGGGGGGAGTTTAAGGAGTTTGAGAGTTATAGTTAGAACTAGTGTTGAGTGATGTGTGTGTATAGAAAGGCAAATATGGTGCCTGTGCATGTGCACGCACGCTCGAGCGCCCGCAGCGCTGATTGTGTCTTATCTATCCTCGACTGGTCCTCAGAATCTGACGCCATGGACGTCGACGAGCCTGAGGTGCCTTTGAAGGAGGACCGTGGTCCGGGTCTGGGGCTAGACTCTCTGGTGCAGATCTCTTTGGGTACTGGCCTTGCCTACGGAACCATCCGTTGGACCGGACGTCTACCTGGTTTTGACTGCACCATGGCTGGTATTGAGCTGGTAGGTTCAACGCTGACCTCTGACCACCTGATATATATGTATATCTATATAGATATCTCTATAGATATCTATATAGATATAGATATCTAGATCTATATAGATATCTCTATAGATCTAGATATCTATAGATATATCTATATAGATAGATAGATAGATAAATAAAACATTTTTTTATAGAACTTCTTTCTACCTAGGGTGTACGGCCAGATCTCATGCACATACAGCACTCTGTTATTTTCCCTGGTCCATTTGCCCTGGTCCATTTGCCCTGGTCTGTCTATACAAACCAGTTGTCTCTCTCCAGGAGGAATGTCGCGGAGTGAGCGATGGGACCTTCAAGAGCACCAGGCTGTTCACCTGCCCTCATAAACACGGACTCTTCGTCAAGCTGTCCTCCTGCCGCCCAGACTCCCGATTCTGGGGGGAACCTGAGGGGGGTCATGGTAAGAGGGGTTCGTACTTCGCTGTGTTGCTGTCTATCGGAAGCCATTACCGGATGTGTTTGTGTGCGTGTGGGTGTGTGTGTGTTGTGTGTGTGTGTTGTGTTGTGTGGGGGGGGGGGGGTGTTACCTCAGAGAGGAAGGCTGAGCGCAGTCTAGGAATGCTGGCAAACGTGGATCCTGTCAGCTCGGAACAGGTGGACAAGATTCTGGTGGGCCGGATGAAAGGGATTCAAGGTCACTGCAACTCCTGCTACATGGACTCGGCCCTCTTCAGGTTTGGATGAGGAGGAGGATGATGTACCAGGCTGGTGGGGTCTTTCAAAACAAGTGAAGGCGCTCATGGACGTTTCCCATTCGTGCGTGTGTGTGCGTGCGTGTGTGTGTGTGCGCATGTGTGTGTGTGTTCTCGTCTCTCTAGTCTATTCTCCTGCACGTCGGTTCTGGACTCCCTCCTGTTTAAATCAACAGAGACACGCGACACCCCCATCCAGAACACACTGCTGCATGACATTGTCAACCCCCTCCGCAGGTCAGCTGAGAGCATGTGTGTGTGTGTGTGTGATATGCTTGCAAGATATTAAATAATGTTTTTTTTATTATAACGTATGTAGAACTGTATAGTGTGGGCTTGTGTGACATTGACATGGCATTGTAGCATGGAAGATATGCATGGGTTATTACATCGTGTGTGCGTGCGTGTGTGTGTGTGTTGTCTCGGCAGCAAGGGCTTCGTGGAGGGGAAACACATCATGAAGCTTCGCCAGCAGCTGCAGGATCGTGGCTACAGTCATTCCTACACCTCCGAGGAGAAAGGTGAGCGCGCCACCTAGCCCTCTCGTCAACCCTTATTGCCTAGCCCCTTAGCGTCGTAGCCTAGCTCCCTAGCCTCCTGCTCTAGCCTTCTAGCCAAGCCTTCTAGCCTCCTAGCCTAGACTCTAAGCCTAGCCCCCAAGCGTAGCAGCCTAGCCACCTAGCCTAGCCCCCTAGCCTCATAGCCTCCTAGCCTAACCTCTAAGCCTGGCCCCCTAGTATTGCCTCCTAGCATAGCCATTTAGCCTAACCTCTGCCCTCCTAGCATAGCCCCACAGCCTCCTAGCCTGGCCACTTACCCTAGCTTCCAAGCCTTGCGCTAGCCTGCTATCTTACCTTGCTGACAGGCATGGCTAATGCCCTTGCTGTGTGTGGGTTTGGTATCAGATCCAGAGGAGTTCCTGTCTCTCATCATGCACCAGATCCTGTGTCTAGAGCCGCTCCTCAAAATGTACAGCAGCGTCACAAGTACCCCTCGCCCTGCCTCGGCTTACACAACGACAGATACAAGATAGATGATCCAAATATGAACAATATAGAACGATATAATATCTCATACACATTAAAAACATCGATATGTAATATAACAGGATATCAGATAAATACAGATTCAATGTTTCAATGAATCCTTCATGACATGTGGGGGTGTTTGTGTGGTGTGTGTGTCTGTGGGGGGGGTCGTCAACAGTTCAGCAGGGGGAAAAGTCCAGGAGAGTTACTGCTACCAGATTTTCCTGGACAACAACCACAGCCTGGTCCTTCCCACCGTCCAGCAACTATTGGAGCACTCGTTCCACAGCTCTGCTCTCCGATTGGCCGAGGTCTGTCTGGCTGGCTGGCTGGCTAGCACTCCCGTCTATCTGGGCATCATGTCTGGCCCAACCGTCTGTCTGCTTTTCTGTTTGTCTGCCATCAACTATCTGACTCTCTCTATTCCGTCTCTCGCTCGCCGTCTCTCTCTTTCTTTGTCACGCTTTGGCTATTTCTCTCGCTCTCGCTCTCGCTCTCATTTCAGTGGAATCCAGCAGATGGCGTTGCTGCTCTGCCTTCTCCTGTCGGGCTTCTGCTCTCCGTGTCCCTCCAGGTTTTCATCGCAGAGTCATGCGCCTTCCTACGTCGCAGTATTGACACGCTCTCCTCACCATGTCCACCTGCAGGTGCCCTCCTGCTTCATACTGCAAATGCCGCGGTTCGGGAAAAAATTCAAGATGTTTGAGAAGATCATTCCCTCGCTGGAACTGGACATCACTCACCTCCTGACTGATGGTAAGCAAATCCGTTGGACAAACAAGTATACACACACGCATACGTGTAGCGCATGTGCCATGTTCTGCGTGTGTTGCAGGCCCCCAGCAGTGCGTGATGTGTGGTCAGCTGGCACAGGAGGAGTGCGCGGAATGTTTCAGAGACCTGGTTTTCAGCCGAACTGGTTTCAAACTGTTCTGCCATACCTGTTCCAAGCAGGTAAGCTAGAATTGGTTTGTAATCAATCAATCAGTCTGTTTCCCTGGCTGCCCGTCAACGTGGCTCCTTCGATCGAGCGGCCAGACTGACGTCTGTCAGTCTGCATGCTCGCCCAACTCGAGTGCCAGGCTTTGCGGCCTTTCCACAACCTTTCCTCCCGGGTTACTCAACAGTCTGTCTGCGGTTCCTCCAGGTGCACTCCCACCCCCAGAGGAGTGCCCATCAGCGCTCGGCCCTGCGCCTCCCCGAGGGCTTCCCCACCGTGGGCCGCCCCCTGCCCCGGGAGACCCTGGAGCTCTTCGCGGTGCTCTGCATCGAGACCAGCCACTACGTCTCGTTCATCAAACATGGTCCAAACAAACAGGACTGGATATTCTTCGACAGCATGGCCGACAGGCAGGGTGAGCTTTAGGGGGGTTACAGGTTGGGGGGGTACAGGTTGGGGGGGTACAGGTTGGGGGGGGGGTCGAAACGTGCTTCTCTTTTATCCTAGTGTCTCCGACTTCCTCCGATCCACCTTCTGTTATTTGCGGATGTTATAGGCTGTTGAAAGGGAAGGCGGTGCCCTTAACTGGGAAGTCGTGGCCTGATGGGGGGGGAAGTTGTGGCCTGATGGTTAGGGAGTCGGGCTTGTAGCCTGCAAATTGCTGGTTTGATTCTCGCACCGGCAGGAATTGAAGGTGGGGATGGTGAACAAACGGCACTCTCTCTGCCTTCGATACCACGACTGAGGTGCCCTTGAGCAAGGCACCGAACCCCCAACTGCTTCCCGGGCAGCTGGAGCAATAGCTGCCCGCTGCTCCGGGTGCATGTTCACTGTGCGTGCGTGCGGTTGCCCACTACTCACTGCTGTGTGTGCACTTGGATGGGTTAAATGCAGTGGGTTCATTTCGAGTATGGGTCACCATACTTGACAATACGTCACTTCACTAACTTTTGCTTGGGTCTGTGTTGCAATGTGCAGGGGAGTTGGACGGCTTCAACATCCCTCAAGTGCAAGCCTGCCCGGAGGTAGCGGCCTATCTGGAAATGCCCCTGGCGGAGCTAGCCAGTCAGGTACCCCGGGACATGAGGGGCGTGGCCAAACGTCTGTTTTGCGACGCCTACATGTATCTGTACCAGAGCTCCAACATGATGCTCTATTGCTGAAGGGAGGGAAAGAAATCGCCGAGCATGACATCATAACCTGTAGGAAAAAACAGCAAAATCATGTCTACTCGCTGCTCAATATTTCCCCAACGTCCCCTAAAAATATTTAATCATAATTAAGAATTGCGTTGGTATAATATTGATCTAGTGTCTTTTCTGTTTACTTGATCAACTGTCTTTGTTTTCTAATCATAATATTTACATGCTGTAAAACTGGCCAAAAATCTTCCTATCATTCTTTTAATGTTTCACAGACATTTCTGCAAGCAATAATGACATGCACTGTATTTTCCACCTGTCTCAAAGTAAAAATAAAAAAGCACGTCATTCTAGATGGAAACGCAGGGCTGTACTTTAAATACGACCTCTAGTGTCTACAAATTGGATTGGGAATTTTAGATGGACTCGTTTCATTGAAGTCCAAGCCCCAAATCATTTTCAATCTTGCTTTTATTGGTATTTGTTTGGAGAAAACCTTGACAGGGTTTGTCTGAACCGGGTCCAATTCAACGATTGTTTGATGTTGCTCACTTGATGTTTTCTCAGGGTTTCGTATAATGACTTTATTTTCGTCTGTATGGAAATCATACGTATCGTAGATGGTTACGGAAAAAAATGCCTGATTCACTTGGTCTGTATTTACATTCCTGATGCAGTTGCTGATGAGTGAAAACCTTACGACGCAAAGCGTTGCTAGCTTAATTGCACTATAATGATGACAAGTCGAGAAAGAAAATGATGGTTTGTTGGTGGTACGATGGTGGCTAACGAGAAGGAACTGGAATAAAACCGTTAAACAAAAGGGCAAGCGTGCAGTCGTTTTTTTGGGGGTCCGTTTTTTCTTTTCTTTTTCTTCAGACGTGCCGTGTCAGCCAGCCCCCCCGTGGATCTGACTCGGGCTGTCGTCTCCTGCCTCCTCTGAGGCGCCGCCGACTTCATCCGGTACAAACAGAATGGGTTATCGCTCTGCCGACTCAGGCCTCAAGCGTGTTCCGTCATCTAGCTCTGCTCTGAGGATTTCTACCCACCCCCGATCGGTCAACATCAGCCCCTTTTTCCTCGGTATCTGGGTTTGAACAGGCCTTCCCATCCAACCGCCACTCGATCCCCCCGTTTGGGGTAGATCGATTCCCCCATCGGGGGTAGATCGAGTGGCACATGGGGGTAGGAGCGAATCGCTCCTCCTGTGCAGAGTGGCGTCGACGGCCGGCGTCTATGAAGAAGGGGGGGGAAGAAGAAGCGGTCATGGTGGTGCGAGCGCTGCTGACCGAACGCTGCCCTGTCCTGTTCATTTGGCCTCGCTTCTCACACCGCATGTCTACCTGTGAAGACAACACCAAAATAAAGGCGCAGTGAAAGGAAGGGAGGGCGGGGGGAGGCAGTATTCCTAAAAACGCTCATCTACTTCACATTCCCATCCCCTCCCTTCCCCCCCCACCGCAGCTGATCAAGCCACCGCAGACGTGAACTCCCCTGGCGGCTTGATGACACTGCTGCGTGCCCTGCCGCTAGGGTCGGGGAGAGCCGTGGTCCAGCGCAGCCCCCTGTGGTGAGTGGCGGAGACGCTAAAATGAGGAGGGGGATTTCAGAAGCGGCCCTTTAAATAATCATGACTCCCGCGGTGCTCATGCATAAAAGATCAATGTTAGGTTTGCTGGACAGGGAAATGTCATGTTGGCTTAATAATAATGGCAGAGAGAAAGGTCTGGCAACGTATTCTAAGTCACAGAGAAGCAGGTGTGTGCGAGTGCGCACAAACGTGTGTGAGTGTGTGTGTGCTAGCTTGTGCGTGTGCGTGTGTGTGGGTGGGTGTGGGCACAAGCGCGTGGTACAGTGTTATGTGTGCGTGAGTTAGTATTTGGGTGGCCCTGTCGTTGTCACCATCAAAACTGACAGTTTAAGAATAGTCTTCCCCTAATCTCTCCCCGCCCTGAAAGCAGGCAAACCAGTGCGCGCACACCCTATACCTTGTTCAATTAGACCCCCCCCCCACACGCCTCCACACGCAAACACAGAAAGCGAAAACGGAACCTCTCCATGGCGCAATCCATCAGCCGCTCCCGCACGTTTGAAAAAGAACAGGCCGTCGTAAAACTGTTCACGAAGAGTGGAGCGAAATCCTTGCTGCCTTTTAAAACCAGAAATAAAGGATGGGGGGGGGGGGGGCGCAGGCAGTAGTATCTTTCCTTGCTTTATCTCTGCTCTGTAACCGACGTCACGACTAATCCATTACCGCACTGGCGTCGTGGAAAAAAAGCGATGTGCCGCTGCCTTTTGTTGCCGGACCAAGTCAAATAGCTAACCCAATCTGCTGTATAAACAGAGCCGAATCTCCCCTTAACAAAAGCTTGCTTCCAAGTTCCCCCTTTTTGACCTTGACGGCTGCGTTTCGTTCTGCGAGCGCTTTGTTTGATCACAGCAAAACGTGAGCAATGTCTGGACGGGCGGGAAGCTGCCAGCCTCCGTCAGCTTTAACGCTGTCATCCACCCGATCTCCATCTCCAGCACGCCGCCCTATTTGCATAACCACCAAAAGATCCCCTCCCTTGATTGTCGGCGTGCAGTGGAAATCCAGGAGACGTTGGCTTTCATCATTTTAAAGTGGCAGGGCGAGGGGGATGCGAAGGAGATCGGAATTATTTTCGTCCGCACGTCGGCGCTTTTGATCCTGCTGTCATCACAATCTGCACACTGGCTCTCCGTGTCTTCAACTCCACCCTACGTCGGGTGACGTTGGCGTTCACGCGCACGGTGAGGACTCCTTTAGCACCCTGCACGCACCCCCCACACTGGAGTTCGCCCCCCAACCACCCCAAAAAAGACCCAAAGTCGCCCTGACAACACGGACAGCGCACGCGAGCACACACACGCACACACGCACTCTCACACACACTGGGCCTTCCATAACCAATGAGCTGGCCGTGAGACCTTTTTTGGCGCGCAGCTAAATCAACATGACATTTTCTTGTCTAGCCAATCCCACCCCTGCATTGATCTTTGGTAAGCAGATACAGGGACATGACACTCATACACACCACAAATTCACTTTTTGGGCTGCAGGCTGGCTTCCCAGAATCCAAGTTGCTGCTTTCATCATCGGCTGTGTCCAGACTGGATGGGGTTTTTAACATAAGCGAAAGATTGTAGACATACGTTATGTAATAAATGATGTGTAAAGTCACCCCCCAAATAAAAGACAATGTCATACAAAAGGTGTAATGTAGATATATTAAGCCTGGAAACGTCTAATAGGATTCAGTGAACGTATACAAGTTACAATTATGACAAAAAGACTGGTGGATAAATGGAACCGGTGTTCGGCTGTGCTGAATTCCTCTAAACAACTTCCTAAAGTCATCTGCCTGTGGTCAATCTTTGCCCCCCCCCTTCTCTCCCCTCCCCTAACTGAAAATGTTTGTTTGAGCATTCCCCAACCTCAAAACAACCCCCAAATAAACTGTTGATCTTCTCTCTGTCTCTCGTTTAATCCACTTCATAGTGCTGGAGGGATTACATGTGCTGTGTGGATTGGAAAAAAATGTGTGTGTGTGTGGGGGGGGGGGGGGGGGGGGGGGGGCGCATTTCAACATATTTTGCGATTTTTTTTAAATCTGATATTTCCCATCGGATTTGAATTTCAAGAAATGTTTTAAGAATAGATTTGCGTCCAGGGGGATTGGATTCCAAGAATATTAAAATGACTGTTCGGTGTTTTGCTCTGAACTGTTGAACCCCCCAAAAAATCTGATGCTTTAGCAATAGTCATTACATGTACTGCGAGTGCAATCTGGCACCAAAAAGAAATTAATAAACATTTCATAAGAGTAAGCCGCTAGTTAAGTACGAGTACCGTCTAAGTTAAAACCTTACCGCAGGAGGCCTGAGTTTGAACTCAGCCCGGCTTGAACCCAGTCATTTCCTGCACATCTTCCCTCCCCTCTCTACCCCTCCTTACATTACCGGTCACTCTATACTCTCTCCGTCCAAACGCATCCCGAACGACCCAAATCGTTTGATCGAAAAGAACGAGAGTACTGGTGTCGCTACTGCCTCCCGGTTTGAAATTAAATAACCGCATCTTGTTAGTATTTCGTAGTATCTAGCAGAAGGAAATACATGGCTAAAATGTTTACGTTGCTTTAAAAAAAAAAAGTGGCCAATGCCATCAGAGTTGATGGTACAGTATGTGATATACATCACATATATTTATATGACTCATGTCTCCCATGTGGGGAGTCATGATATATGATGAAGAACCCTACTTTCCCACGAAGACACGGGAATTAAGAGATTTACGACTCCTATAGACCGTGTGTCCCTTTAATAACTTCTCATAATTAGACTTCCCAAATAGTCATAAAAATTGCACGGGCTGTGAGAAAAGGGTGTGCGCGCTTGTGTGTGTGTGTGTATGTGTGCGTGTGTGTGTGGGGACATACGCCACGTCGCCGTAAATTAATCAAGCGCGTCATCGGGAATGCGTTGATGACATGTAATCCCTTTTAATATTGGCTGCAAAGGCTTACGCTGATCTCTGGAACGCACGGAGGCCCTTGGGAGACCGAGGCTGCGCGGTTGACGGGTGTCACGCGGACGCAGACCATTGTTCGCCGTAGCCATCTCAAGCGCTGTGGGAATCGCTGTTCGTCGATCCGATCGGAGGCGTGATTCGGCGTAATAAGGTCGCGCTCCTCGACGGGGCTGCGTTGAAATGCCCTGCTGGCGACTAAGCAGGCCCGGATCGCAGTCCCGCCCGCGTCTAACTGACGTGCCATTTAGCTGGTTGCTTTTCTTTCATCCAACTAGACCCCAAGGTACTTTCAAGATTAATGTCAAATATTATATATATATAATCGTATAGAATCTTATATGTATAATATGTGGGATGTATCATCGGAACATAAGTGAAGTGGCTGATATCAAGAAATCCTACCAATGGCTAGAGCGGGCCAGACTGAAGGATAGCACAGAGAAACTCATCATGGCTGCACAGGAGCAGGCCCTGAGTACCAGAGTAATAGAGGTCCAGATCAACCACACCAGACAATACCCAAGGTGTTGGCTGTGCCATGAGGCCCTTGAGACGATCCAGCACATAACCGCAGGTAGTAAGATGCTGGCAGGGGAAAGCATACGTGGAGCGCCATAACCAAGTGGCTGGTATAGCATACAGGAGCATCTGCACAGAATATGGACTGGAAACCCCCGAGGTCAAAGTGGGAAATGCTTCCAAAGGTGGTAGAAAAAGACAGAGGGCCAAGATTCTGTGGGACTTCCAGATTCAGACTGACAGAATGTGATGGCTAACCAACCAGACATCGTGATGGCGGACAAACAACAAAGAGGAGAAAAGGCCCCACTTTCAACCCTGAAATAAAGCAGGTTTATTACATTTTTACCCTGTGCGCTTTTGGGCACTAAAATGCGAATCAGTTGAATCAGAAAGATGTCGTTTTTTACTGAGTTCAATCAAGTACACACAGTCTAAATGGCTCATTGTGGGTGTGTGCACGTGAGCCTTTCACATAGTTTCGGGTCATTCGGATCAGCATGAGGGTCAAACACCTGTCGCTGTAATGGCCGAAGTAAGTGTGACAGCAGGTACGTTTAGAAGCTTCCGGAGACGTCCGACAGTTCGGTGCTGTCTCAAGAGGGTCCGCCTAACGCCTTCGATCGTTCTTCAACAACGAAGCGATTCTCTCATTAATGGACAACTGCCTCACGGGGCTTTTAATCAGGTTGAAACAATGCATCCTCCGTGGAATAGCTTCGTCGTCGAACGCACGCCGTTGATTCTTTGACGGCGACTGCATGGACAAAGAGACGCGAAACGGGCAAATTGACGTGTTCGTCAAAGAACTTCCACGTTCATGACGTGCAGCAACCTTTTCTGTCGTCTGTCACGTCTGCCACACAAAGGCAACTCCGGTATCTATGGCGAATATTATGCTAATTCCCCAAAGCAAGTGTCAGACCTGAATACAGCAATATCATGTAACTGATGTGTAACTGATTAAAAAAAAGAAGAAAAAAAAGGACAAGCGTCTAGAAAACAATAGACAAATTGACGTGTTCCGGAACGATCCGGATGCAAAACCAGGTCTCAAGACCACCTCAGCCCCAACATCACGTCACCGCCTTGGGAGAATCATCCTCATTAGCGGAATAAAAAAGAACACACTTGGTTCCAAAATCCCATCGCAAACATCTGATTAGAAATGTAACCGCTCGCCTGATCAGCGGCCCCTTCCTTCTCGCATGCAAATGGCTTGTTTGCGTGCCAACCCGCCTCCGATATTCCAGGAAATCGAACGTCCATTAATGCATGGCTCGCATTGGCCAATTAGAGAGTCATTAGAGAGGGAAGGAAGTGGACGTTTGTCTTTCTCATCAGATTACACAAAGTCGCGGAAACCACGGCAACTTGACCTCCCCCCCCCCCCCAAGCCACATATGATCTTCTTTAAAGGGGAAGAGATCACTGTGGCTCTGCTGGAAAGTGCCGGCCGGCTCTAAATTGGGGGATAATCAGTAGTCTTAGTTCACCGTCGACCTCTAAATACGCTCGTTTCGCCAGGAGGAGAGAGCCATGGTCTTTTTTTTTTGGAAAGACTTGTTTGCGCCCAATGATACAGCCGGCGTGTTTGGATGATCAACGGGCTTCCGGAACGCGAGCGAACGTAGAACGGAATGCCAAGGTGGTTGGAAATGGCGGCGGGGAGTCTTTTGAACAAGAAATCTGACAGGCGTAACCTATCGCGGTGTCGGACGGAGAGCGCCACGTCTGGTTTCTTATAATTGCCTCCGACGGGGACGTCTACATTGGCTCGTTGCGTTTCGCCTCGCCGTCGGAAACCCCCTCGGTGCCGCGGCAAACCGCACGCCGTGGCTGCTGCTATTTCATTAGCATCCTCACCTCTGACCTCTGCCAAACCTAGATTGTGCACCGACGTGGCTGCTAACGCTGCCGTCTATTGACAACAGCTCATGGACAGACTAATGAGAGAGAGACAGAGAGAGTAAGAGACAGAGAGAGTGCGAGAGAGTAAGAGAGAGAGAGAGAGAGAGCTAGAAAGAGAGAGCAAGAGAGTAAGAGAGAGAGAGAGAGCTAGACAGAGAGAGCAAGAGAGTAAGAGAGAGAGAGAGCTAGACAGAGAGCGCAAGAGAGTAAGAGAGAGAGAGAGAGAGCTAGACAGAGAGAGCAAGAGAGTAAGAGAGAGAGAGGTAGACAGAGAGAGCAAGAGTACGAGAGAGAGCGCTAGACAGAGAGAGCAATAGAGTAAGAGAGAGAGAGAGAGCTTGACAGGGAGAGTAAGAGAGAGAGAGAGAGCGCTAGACAGAGAGAGCAATAGAGTAAGAGAGAGAGAGAGCTAGACAGAGAGAGCAATAGAGTAAGAGAGAGAGAGCTAGACAGAGAGAGCAATAGAGTAAGAGAGAGAGAGAGAGAGTAAGAGACAGAGAGAGAACGAGCGCGGGAGCAAAAGAGACAGAGAGAGGTAGCAGAACAGAGAGAGACTAACACTTAACATTCTGATATGCTTCCACCCAGCCTACTCATGGGGACAGGTCTGCTGTGGTTACTGACTCTTGGTCCTTGTAAAGCTGGTTAATCTCATCTTTTTTAATGATGTTGTTGAGGGACTAATCCCATTGCGGTGGTAAGAGCTTTACTGTCCTGGAGAATAATGAAAGACTGAAAACGACATCGAGACGGTCGATGACGGTCGAGATGCGCGATGATTCGCGAACGGAAACGAAGAAGGGACAGAACCCTTTGGACGGTCCAGAGGCACAGCGATCCTGCGTCTACTCTGCCTCGTTCGGGTCTTTCCGCTGGGCCTGTTTTTCCATCTGACCGAACACTCTGCGGCCACAAAAGCGAAACATAAACACAGACTTGAGCATCAAACGAGCCGTTCGAGATATTTATATCCTGGAAAACCTGCTGACCAGGCCAGACGATCCATTCAACATATTTACAAATTCCAGCCCGCTTCCTTTTCAACGTACTGACGAATTCTAGTCCTCGTAGTCCTCTAATGACCAGTGTTTCTGTTGATGCGTCTGGTTATGTGTTTATCTCTCTGTGTGTGTATCTGACTCTCTCTAGGTGTTCATATGTGTGTGTGTGTGTGTGTTTGTTCTGGGGGGGGGGGGGGGGGGACTATGATAACAAAGAGTTGTAATCCGAATTGAAATGCAACCCCCCCTCCCCTTCCACACACACACACCCACAAATACACTAGGCACAGCTATTGCAAAGAACTTACATGACAACTCTTCATTAGATTCCTGCTGATCCTAAATCCAGATCTGGCGTTCAAGCCCCTCTGGGAGAAAGTCCAAAGGCCAACTTCGATTTAGGACACGGTGAGGCAACGGTGAGCACGCTCTCCTGGCTAACGCCGAGGGGAGGTTGGGGGTTAGGGTTTTGGAGAGGTTCCCCCTCCCAAGGGCTCTGGCTGCTGTGAGCAAAACGGCGGAGAGAGACGAAGAACAATGAGGATATCTGTTCACGTGCGTATGCAAATACATAACCAATCAGATAACCCCCACCTGACCGGTGAAAACGCACACATACGCACGTACGCACACACTCCCCACGTGCACACGCATCCAAATTGAACCTATTGCAGTAAGTGCCGGGATTAAATATGACCTTCAAATGGCGTTGTCAGCCCTATTTGTATAAATTAGAAGTCCATTATTTAAGTCCTAAATGGCATTGCCTATGCAAAATCATGCAGTGTTTCCATGGGTATCAAAGAAGACTGGATTTGCATTCAGCGACGGCGATGTTGCATCTTCCGAGATAGGGAGAGGTTTCTGACCAAATGCCGCATGTTTATTCGGTGAAAGTATGCAAGCGAAAGACCGACGGTGTGTTGCGTTCTCGCCAGTATGGAAGCAATACCTCCGTTCCGTCATCTCTCATTCTGTCACGTTCTGCCTGAAATGGAAAGGAGAAAATGCGGTCATCGCGATGAGAGGGCCATGCGCATCATGTAGGAATGTTAAAGTCACCTGATGATAAAACATGGGGGACCTCTCCAGTCCAAACCAGACCGTGTTCTTTTAAAAGTTGTCCGCGGGGTGGTCCGCTCTTCCGTTTTCCCCCTTCCCGCGCGAGGCGGTCGAAAGGCTGCCGGTGAAACGGGTCGGCACCTGGGCAGAACCGGAGGAGGAGGGCCGAGGAGCAGGGCTGGAGCATTTTGAGTGCAGGTCGCTGAGTTGAGGAAGAGGGGAAGGGGGTCAAAGATTGAGCTAAGACAAGAAGGCGGGAGGGGAAAGCAGAGAGCACAATGTGTTCGTAAACTGAGAGAGACAGAGGGAGAGGGAGAGGGAGAGGGAGAGGGAGAAAGGGAGAGAGAGAGAAAAAACTATGATTAAAGCCTTTGTGTGGAGTGTATCAGTGCTCTGCCAATCGAAGGGAGTTGAGGGATTCAGATTGTGAAGAAGGTCGTTTGAAACCGTGACTTGTTGCATCCCAGACTTGGATCAAGATCATTCAAAGCATTCTCTCTCTCTCTCTCTCTCACACACACGCAACACACAGACACACGCACACAGCCCCCACACGCAGACTGTCCGGTTCTCACTCGCGATGGCGTCTCACAGTATCTTACAGTCCATCCGATGTGCAACGATGACATGGCAAATTGCTTTGAACAAACCCTGAGTGCAGAATCAAGAGCCTCCATGGCTGGATCAAACAGTCGTTTAACACAAAAGCTGAGGGTGGGACGGTTACCCATGGGCCTCCCCAACGCGTTCCTCTTTATTCTCTGCTCGCCCACGGAGAACGTCCCAGAAACTGATGCCAGGGTGGAGAAATCTATTCACACCCGGATGGGATGCTCGCCGAACCATTCGAGAGGCATGTCGTTCGGCCGTTAGAGGGTTGGTGCCGCGGAGGGGCAGTGGAACCCGGGGGGGACAGGTGCCGGGAACACAGACCCTCGGGATGACTTGAGCAGTCTGTCAATCGGAGAAGGGTGGGGGTGGGGACAGGGGCCGGGCCGGGGGCCGGGCCATCCCAGGTGAGGGGTCAGATCTCAACCCTTTGTGCACTCGCCCCCGGATGGACGCCGTGGCAGGACAAGATTTGGGGGACGGTCGGAGGACACATCTGGCCTCGTCAGTGTCTCCCCCCCCCCCCCCCCCCCCCCCCCCCCCTCCCCTCCCACCCCCTCCAGGAGGAGGACGCAGCTGTTAGCAGTAGGTGTCCTGCTCTGACAACACATCCTGCAGTACACACACACACAGGCACGCACACACAAACACAGGGGGAAAGGATGTTGGAGTCTTTGGGAAAACAGAACACGGGGTCAGACCTAGCCTCGAGCATCGCATTAGACGAGGCTGCGAGGGCCCCGGTCACGTGGTCAGGTTGGCCCCCGGGCCGCTTGTCTTCTTTCAGCGTCGCTCTCCTCTGCAGTACTCGGGCTGGGGCTGCTAAAGCACCGCGAACGCGGCTGTTTTCGGGGGCTTGGTTCAAACGCAGCTGGTTTGGACTTCAAAGGGCGGTCGTGGAGGTTGTGCCGGTTCGGCAGGGTTTCAACTGGAGGAAAAAACGATGCCGAAACAATCGAAATGAGTTCATACTCTATGTAACATGTCAAGGAAGATGATGACGAAACATAACATTGAGATGACAGCAAATAGGCTCACAAGTAGTGATACCAGTCTATGGACAGCACACTGGGCTAAGCTCGAATCGATATTATACATCATGCCGGTATTCTGCGGTAGGTTTGGGCGCGTTCTCCGCTGATATGATTTGGAATAGAAAGTGTAGAGAGGGATATCAATGAGACAATCATAATAAATGGCCTCAACCCCGAGGAAAAAGTCAAGTACCCATCTCCCCGGCGGATATCTCACTCTGCTCGATATTGCCGCAGACGCACACCGTGTATCGCAGAGGAACACAAGCGAATACACCCAGGGACAAACACACGCGCACGTACACTCGTGTCTATACACGTGCATGCACATGAACTTTAAACCGCAGTATTCTGGTTGAGAAGAAAATCGTAGAAAATTCCTTTTTATTTTAGATAGGACTTTCATTGATCAAGGATAATAAGGACCTTCGTAGGTCAAGGACAAGATAGACAAATGTCCTATGTAGTCCTATGTATGCTTAAGTTAGATATTTATGACTACCAACTAAATTGGTTTTTGCAAATGTTACAGTTCAATACAGTAAACTATGACGAGACTAAATCCAAATAACTAAATAAATGGTTTGAAATGGTTGTATTTGTAATAAATTGTTTCGTCATATGCTGTAAAACGCCAGTTTAGTCTCCCTAAACTGTCTCTCTAAATAGGCTAGTTGACCTCTGCTCATTTCGTTCGCCAAGGTTTGCACACGGTTATTATAAATCTCGTCGATTTAAGCAAGCGTGCTCGGATTCATGTCCGAATTAACTAAACTTTAAAAAGGTTAAACGTACGCATTGACATTACCTGATTCTGTTTCAATAAGCTCAGACTGAAGGTTGATTTTGGTTACATTTTGCGTTAGGCTGAGAGTAAACAATGCGGGCACATTCGTGGCCAACCAGCTGCATGTGCGCAACCTGTACTCGTCGCAGTGGTTTTTCAGGAGAATGCGCGCTTCCTGTCCGTTCATTGGAGTACTGAACCTCTTACCGGGATGAGGTCCCAGCGCCGTTGCATTCGTCTACTCGTTTGATTACGCCTAAACTTGTCAGTAACGAAGGAATGCAAGTGGGCGACTTAGTTCTTGGCGTTAATTAGAAGCAAGGATGATCATAATTAAAGGGTTTTTTCATTGACGAACGAGAGCTGAAGATGCTGTTTTTGACCGGATTGATTGTCGTCTAGTTTCACTGTACAGCAATCAATTGAACCTGAATCTATGATTATGACACTTATCAAAACTCGATCATTGTCTAAAAGACGGATGTCCGTGTTATTGTTCTACGGACTGTGGCTGTTCCTGAACGCTTTTGAATCGGTAAGTTAATATAATATTTGCACGAGTAGTTGTAGTCCCTATTTAATATTTATTATCGTATGAATTTTCAAAGAACCACCCATTCTTGCTTTGCTTCACTTCATCCCTGCCTAACAAACACTTCATTCGATTCCTGGAAAGAGTTTCATATGATGTTTTTCGCGATAATTAGCTCACTCGTGTGAAATGGGGGGAATAATTATTGGAGACTGCGGTCAGGGCGGTCAAGAGGTGTCAAACCCAGGAGAATAACCCACCAGTACATTAAGTAGAAATAGCTCCCCTACAACCGCACCTTGAATTGGCCTTTTGACATGGCTGTCTGTGAGTTGTAGAGAGAGGGAGAACATCCGTGGGGTCCCTCGTGACTCTATTAGTCCAGGGGTATCGTGGACACTTTCCTCTGTGAAGAACTTCGCGTTCTGCACAGGGCACCATAAAAACTATGTGGCAAAGGGAAATCATTAATGTTTATATTCCTATTGAAATTCTCAAAATCTTTGAAACCGTCCTACAAGGCCGTTGAAAATTCGTCGGAAAAGGGGGAATCCCGTGTTATATTTCATTGTTTTCTTTCACATAAAAAATAATGTTGAAAAACGTAAACGTAGGTTATGCACCGAACGTACGCCAAAAATGATTTCCCTTGTTATTCGCGTTGATGTAAGCAATAGGATCTGTCATGCCTGCGTGTCTGTCTAGTAAAAACTCACACCTCATTAGCAAAAGTGGTCCAGTCCCACTGTAGGCTAATATGTAAAACTCCAGACAACTCCAAAAAATGGAGCAGTATACCCCACGATAACCTTCTAAATCGATTTCATGTTTCAATCAAAGTCCCGAAAGAAAATGCCAATGAGATACATATACGCCATCCACACTTTAATCAACATAAGCCAGCTGGCTTCTACTTGGCGTTGGAATCGTATAGTCTACTATAGCATTAAGTAATTCAGACTACTCTGAGCCTAAACTAGCCGTCACCGAAATGCAATTGATCCTATACATTCATTTATTTGCAGTTTCCTGAGGGTGCAATATGTAGTCTTACCGATGAGGTCCCTCTCTCTCCCTCCGCCCTCTCCTCTTCTCCTCTTCCTCTCCTTCATCCATCCCCCTAATTCTCTCTAAGCATGAACTGATATCAATGTCAAGTTAATTAATAAATGTGTTTTTCTTGCTGGCATGGGCACGTAGATCGCAGATATTCACTGCTGACTGAAAATGAAGGCATGCGAACGATGCCACCCTATATCCACGGGTAACCTGCGTGTTGCATGTTAAACAGCACACGCCCCGCGCGAGAACCTTTCCCAGCAACTGGGTAGGTGCATAGATAGACCGACCGTGACAGATTGAACTTGTTACAGTCTGGTTCCTGGTGTTGTATAACCAAACCGGACTCGTGTGCGCGCTGCCTAATAAACCGCTTGACGGCGACCGCCGACGGGGGGGTGTCCGTAGGCCCGGTTACCATTAGCAACGGTACTTGTCGCACCTGGGCCGTGTCGCGTCCAAAAAACGCCTTGTGGTTTCAATCCCACTCAATGCCCTGAGATATGTGTGATTGGACGGAGGAAAGATGGGAAGGCTGGCCTTGGGCTGTTAGTGCCCTATGATAATGACATGGCGAAAGCTGCTATTAGATTACCGTTTAATTGGATGCTAGTAACCGAAGCCATTTCCTGTGTGTAGAGGGCTAGTCTAGGAAAAATGATGGCTTACCATCAAAGTGTCCATAACGAGTCCTGAAGAGTGCCTGTAGGAGCACGGGGTAACTGGATTAAACCACACACAGCCACACACAGACCCCCTTAACACACACACACACACACACACTCAACTACATGCAAACACCTAAGACTTTTCTCTTCATTTTAGATCGAGTTTTAGCAAAGTCGGTATCAGATTGACCCATGAAGAGGGCATAAATGCACCATGCATATGTCACAATGGGTCTGGATTGAAATAATATTGAAATAATATAGTAAGGTTCTCGATCTCGTCGCCCATTTGCTGATACAGGACATCAAATTAAAAAGGGACCGGAGGCCATGTTTATGGACGCCATGTGTCATTTTGTTTGAGACGTAGTCTTTTTCATTAGAAATTCCTGTCTGGCGACTCGTTTGGCACCATGGATTTAGTAGGTAATCCTTAAATCAGAGATGAGGATGAGGTAAAGGATTCGCAAAAGCCAGGGAGAGGAGTAAAGTTATTCTTTTGAGCTCCCCGTCTCTCTCGCTCTCTCTCCTCCACTCTTCTTTCCATCTCACCCTCCCCTCTTCTCTCCCTCCCTCCCTCCCTTGAACCCCTCTTCTCTCTTTTCCACCGCCACTCATCATCTTTACTCTCTCGCCCCCCCTGTCCCTCCCTCTCTGCGCCTCTCCGCCCCCCCCTCTCTCTCTCTAAGCCCCCCTCTGCCACGCATCTTACTCTCTCCGTCGCTCTTTCGCCTTCCTCCCCTTCTTCTCTACCACTCTCTCGCTCTCCCCCCCTCGACCCCCCTCTTCTCTCCCTCTCCACGCCCTTTGCAACACGAGGTAGTTTATTCCGAGAGGAGAAGGGATTTAGTAGGTGCATTCTCTGCGTGCATCTGTCAGCGTTAGGGGAACCTATCGCGAAACTCGACTGCTGGGTGAAGTGCAGGGCAAGGCTGGATTTGTCTCTCTCTCTCTCTC
Source organism: Plecoglossus altivelis (assembly GCA_036571765.1). Classification (NCBI taxonomy): domain Eukaryota; kingdom Metazoa; phylum Chordata; class Actinopteri; order Osmeriformes; family Plecoglossidae; genus Plecoglossus; species Plecoglossus altivelis. The sequence goes on from BROE01000026.1 coordinate 5,445,797, forward strand.
CTTTACTCTCTCTAGTCAGTATGTATTTGAAAGAGACGTTCTATCCTTCTTTTGGCAGCCAAGTAGCTGGGCTCATGGTAGTAACCAACGTTTCCTCCAGCGCTAAACTCCCACACACGGTTATTGTTCCTCCCGCCTAAAGCGGGCTTCTCAGCCTGGATTCCCCAGTGCTTGTACGGATAGCACAAAAGTACCCCCCCACACCCCACCCTCACCCCCCAAGAACGCGCAGAATAATGTACACATGCGCGAACCAGCGTGCACACACCTGGAAGGAGGGCGGCACTGACAGCTGCAGCGTAGCGAGCGATGGGTTTGCGAAGGGCCATCCATTTGCCTGTCCAATCGGCGGGAGTGCGTCCTCTCCGCGGACGGCTCCGCCCCCAGCAGCACAGCCAGCAGGGTTCAAAGGTCACGTTCACCTGCGGAGTCAGCATCTGCCAGGGACGCGGGGCGTCCGCTGGTGATGTCAGACAACCAGCAGGATCAAATGCACATCGCCGGCCTGCGAAGAGACTCAAACATAAATTACTGATGTGCTTCTGCAGACAGACACGTCTCACACACACGTACCCAGATGCATTTCCGTTGATGCGAGCATGCACACACGCTCATAAATGCGCCTCACTCTCACATTCTCACACACTCTTTCTCGCATGCGCTCAATAAACGTTCACACATATACGAATGGTTAACTATCCCCTTTTTTGGGGGCATTATTTGACATTTGGCTAAATTTTACTCCTGAGGTATAAGGTCACTTTCCTTGTCTACCTTACCTACATGCAGATGTGAAGTGACTACAAGTCAATGATGGGAATCTCTCAAAGTGCTAATTGGCCCGAGCTACAAGACGCACCTACTGTCCTGATATGATTTCCTCCCCTCAGCTTTTTGTTGTTGTATTGAGGACCGTTTTCTTCTGTGTCATTCGGTTGTCGTGGGGTTTTCCACTCATGGCAAGAGGCGACAGAGCCCGAACGGGAGGGGGAATGACGTCAGACGTTTCGACCCCCTCCAAAAAAAACAACGACGTAGAACGCCAGTTCGGCGCTTGTCGGATACCGTGGGTGAGGATCCCATTTCTGCTGCGCCCGGCGGCTGCCAAGCGATGCTGCCCGGGTGTTCCGGTCCAATGAGCCGCTTGCTGGCTGTCTGTCGATCGACCGTAGGTCCTCCATCAGCGTCTGATGAAGGGGTGGGGGTAGAGGGTAGGAAAGTTATATGTGTGGGTGAGTGTCTCTCGGGGGTGGGGGGGTTGGGGGGGGGTACCATAAGACGTGACCTGAGGGAGAGGAGCAGGGGAGGGCAGCGTCGAAACATCTCCGGTCGAGGGTTATGATGCTCTCCGGTGGTGCGGTGTGCGCCCACGGTTATAGGTGACTGACGTCCCTGTTCTCTGACACCTCCCCCCTCTTACCCCCCCCCCCCCCCACAGGCTAGAGGCCATCACCTGTGGCTCGGTGGCCCATCACATGAAGGCTCAGGAGGCCTGCATGAAGACCCGCAAGCAGGAGAGCCAGAACCGCTCCGCCATGACAGGTCAGTATGCTCTATAAATGTACCGTCTAATCTACTCCATTGTACACCCAGGAACTCGTGATGTTCCAGGATATAGGACCCAGTGCAGTGCATTGTTTTGCCCGGTGGCCGCGTCATCGATCGGGGAGATGAAGAACACCCATGCTCTTCATCGCCGTTTGATTATAGCCGCGGCGAGCTCATCCACCTCTTCTTCAGGGTTCCTGGGATCTGGGCCAAGGCAGCCCAGGGAACGGTAGCAGGTGTAATCAGGTGTGGCAGTTTTCCAGCCCTTGATTAGAGGTCCTCCGTCGCTCAAGGGGACAAAGACAAGGAAAAAAACGAGGCTCGACGGAGACGCCTGTCGCCGTGGTTGTCCGCTCTTACGGCCGGTGGTCGTCGCTCGCCTGAGAAGGGACCGTTGAGAGCGTTCGACGCCACCTGGGTTCCCGGGTTGTCTTTTTCGGTCCTCCTTTGTCCGACTTGGATGGAATCGCGCAGCCGGCTCGGGCGAGGAGAGCGGGGAAGTGAGGCGTGAAGCAAAGCCAGGCCCGGGAGAAAACATCTGCTGCCACCCCAGCTGTTGTCACTCCACATGAATTGCGAGGATTTTGTCACGGTTTTTCTCGCATCTGCCGCCACCGGGGAAGTGGGGAAGTATGTTGGTGATGGTGGTGCGGCGTGTGGGTCTGCCCGGCCGGTTGTTCGGGGGGGGGGGGTTGGGGGGGCGGGGTTGTCAAACGACATGCACAGAAAGACCCGTAAGAGGGTCGAGACAGACAGCCGTTGGCAGTTCTCTCGAGCCGCTCGCGCGTCCTCCCAGCTACCCTGGGAGCTGGAAAGAAGACCGGATTTGGACCGGATGGGTCTCGGCCAGTTAGCGTTTTCCACCGCTCGTCTGGGCACCCACAACTTCTGCCTCGCAAACTTCTGCCAGATGGGGAAAAAACACAGCGACGACAAAAAAAACGAGGTGAATCAGATGGGAATGACACAGAGGAGAGAGACAGAGAGAAGGTGGCTGGATCGGAGGTGGAGGAGGGGAGGTGGTGGGTGGTGGTGGGTGGTATTGGGCTGGTGATGGGAGTGCTAGGGGGTGGTATGGGGCTGGAGATGGGGGTTCTAGAGGGTGGTGTGGGGCTGGAGATGTGGGTTCTAAAGGGTAGTGTGGGGCTGGAGATGGGAGTGCTAGAGGGTGGTATTGGGCTGGTGATGGGAGTGCTAGGGGGTGGTGTGGGGCTGGAGATGGGGGTTCTAGAGGGTGGTGTGGGGCTGGAGATGTGGGTTCTAAAGGGTAGTGTGGGGCTGGAGATGGGAGTGCTAGAGGGTGGTGTGGGGCTGGAGATGGGGGTGGTGGTGGGTGGTGTGGGGCTGGAGATGGGGGTGGTGGTGGGTGGTGGAGGACGTTAATAACAGTCAGCCACACGGAGCTCTAGTCTGGCCTTCCTGCCACCTAATTACCGGTCAGCTAATGTGAGGGAAAAGATGAGGAACTGAATGACGCCAACATCTGTGGAAGCGATTAAAGGATCACAGGACAGATGGAGGGGAAAGACAGACAGTTATTCAGTGATGCAGGGGCAGGAATGTGAATGGCAGCCATTTTTCTTTTTCATTTTCTACCATGACTTCAGCCGTGAACCTTTCGAGCGTGGTCCCAAATATCCTTCGGACATCTCAACCGTATTTTAACCACGTCTCTACCACCGATATATTTTCGAAACAACATGCGCGATGTGGAGTTTTCACAAGACGCTGGAACAGTCGGTCAAAAGATATGTCTCCAGATATGTCTCTAGCATGTTGGTGTACGTGTCTTGCTCGAACTGATTATTTTGTACTTTTCCACATGAGTACAAGCTCAGAGTCCAGCCTATAAAGGAACGTTTGAACTTCAAATTGCCTGTTGATTTATGATGTAATCGGATTTGGCACATGCAGTCGTGATAGCACTTAGTGTAAATTAATGTTGATATTGCATAAAGCTCCAAAAACTTCAAGGTCAAGTTCTTTTTACGAAGCACTTATAAAAACAAGAAATGCGAACGACCAAAGTGCCGATACAATAACAAATAATCCTTCATCCAAATGAAATAGGAAAGCGACATTCAAATGGACGTTCAATGTACAAAAGGAAAACCCCTGCGCATCTCAGACAGCATCAGAGTCCATAGACAAAAGATGTGTCTGTCATCTCGATTTAGATAGGGTCACGTGTCTCACACTTCCTGTTTGGCATTTTCGCGGTACATCGCCTACCCTGACTCACCTGCCCTGTTCACCTTCAACACAGTCATCGCTGTCATCCGTGGCATTACTAAAACGAACCGCGAGGTAGGCTTACCGTTTGCACTCGCACATTTGATAGATAAGTAAAAAAAGCGCTGCGGTCGATACGCGGGCGTGCGCCTAGCGCGCTCGCTCGCGCGCGTCCCGCTTCCTCGTGTCCGGAAAGTTACCTTCGTAATCGTGGTGCGCCGTTCAACTCCCCTGGCTCTTTTCTCAGTCTCGCTCCGATGCCATCCATCACCACGACAGCACCGCAGGGATGGCAACGGGAACGGAGTTGGCTTGCGGAGGAGGAGAAGAGAGCGAGCGGCGAGCGACAGATAAGGGACGAAAGAGAGACGTCTGAAAACACCTCGGGTTTCTCTTAAGGCCGGGTGCATCCAGGGTAAGAGCCGGCGAGTCTTCGCAGACCTCTAGGAGAACAGGGGTTGATTCGACTGAGGTCGATTTCACCTGATGAAGCGATCGACGGTAAATACGCAACGTTCACACGCAAATCACGCCAAGAAACATTCGTTGGGGTTCGGCGGGTCGCGAAACGGCGGAGGATGGGAGCTGGGAAGACACTTCATCGTGTCTTCACGATGTCTCTGCCGTGTCTCTATCAAAGTGCTGGTGTATAACCGGAGACAACGACCAATTCGGCAGAAGTCTACGCCTCGTCCATTTATTGATTCGAGACAAATGGTCCCGTCTCAATGGGACAAATGGTGGACATGCAAGACAGCCCTACGTTCATCTACAGTGAGGTTTCCTTTGCGAAAAATGGAGGAGTATAACCAAACAATTCAGTTGTCTCTTCATGTCCTCTTCTCTTCTGCTTTTTTTAATAAGCCCCCTCCTCCCTCTCTTATTTCAGCCTCCATTCCAGATAACCCACGGCGCGGTGAAATTAAACGCATAGAATCACGTCTCACGAGTCTTCCGGGCGGACACAGCGTTTTTGGCGCCAATACTGCCAACAGCGTTAGGAAAGAGCGTCAGTTTCGTCGAGCAACGGGAAGACAGAGGCGGCCGTTAGTGTGCACGTGCTAGCTCTGCTTGGGGTGGGGAGGCGGGGGAGGCGGGGAAGGCGGGGGGCGGAGGTGTGGGGGGCTGCAAGAAGCGGAAGGAGATTGAAAGCTGAGATGAGGAGAAAAAAAAGAAGACCGGATTGCCTGCTCTCCGCTCTCTCGTTCAACCTAATTCGGCCCCCCCCCCCGGCAACAGATCAGTCTGACTGCCGCTCGGACATAATATAACCCGTGTCTTTCCAATAACGGTGCTCTTCTAGTGGACTATAAAGCTCTATAAATGTCAGATGATGGAGTTTGGTGCTTTTTTTTGAGGGTATTCACGAACTGCTGCAAAGCACAAAAAGACCAGGAGAGACGAGATTCTGACCGGAAAACAGGCATACTTGACTCCCTATCCTGACCTCCAGGGCAGACCGCCGGTTTTGAAGAGAGCTTTGTGTCACGCAGCATAAATCAGAAGATAGTGGAGTCTGTTGCGAACCCTTTTTAACGTCTCCCCACGACAGCCTTCTCCGAGGAACAAAAGCTCGTGAAACATTGAGCCAACGCAACTTTGCGGTGCGTGCCGCGAGCTCGCCAGCACACGGGCGGGCTTCCTCGTCGCACGCTCGTATGGACGGGCACAAAGAAGGAGTCGTGGGTTCGGCTATCTTATCGGAGCGAAAGCACTCCTGAAATAGACGCCGCGAATACGAAGAAAGGCACGAGTCGCTTTGCTCGCCACGCAAAGTCTCTTTTGGGAGAGAGCGGCGAGGAGGAGGGGCCTATCTGGGCCAGGCGATTAGGCTACTCGGCACCTACGAGTGGCGAAAGAAAGAGAGAATCCATCCATTCATCCATCACTCCAGCCCCATTCTCTGACAGGGAGCGCGACTCGAGGTAATAGCTACTTAACGAGGTTGATTACCAAGGCCACCACCAACGCCGCTCAGCCTTCGACACTCAGCACAACGGCGTGAATGCCTTTCTCCCGCGTTGTGCAGTCGTAAACACGTACGAGTGCTCGTTCGTTAGCCAGAATGCTATTAGCGCCCTCAATTGATCAGGACGGCGCTAAAAAACAGCCGTGCCTTCCGTTCGCGCCATTGTAGATATGACATTAGTGGACACGCCCAGAGTATATCACCTGCCAACTTGGTTTGACCAGGGGAGAAAGGATGGCGCCAACGTGACTTGGCAACCTCCAAACAGAAATTCCTGGCATCAGCCAAAAGCTATGTTTTATTATGAATGAGAAGTCGTCTGACTCGGTGCCTGTTTTAATTGATGCCGGTCTGAAGGTCTTTGATGTTGGGGGGAGAACGAAGGGAGAAAGAGACAGAGAGAGAAAGAGAGAGAGACAGAGAGAGAGAGAGAGAGACAGAGACAGAGACAGAGAGAGAGAGAGAGAGAGAGATGGCCCTCTCATTACCACTGGCATAACATGTCACAGACGCCATGTGGGAGGAGGACTTCAAACGTCATTCAATCAAACGCTCCTCTCCCCCACACTTGGGGGAACCCCCTAGAAAAAAAGGTCGTTTTTCTTTATGACATGAGAACTCATAAACGAGGGGTAGAAATTTACTAGGAATACAGACACTCAAGCTGCCTGAATTCGCAGTTTTAACAATGGAATGCAGAGAGTTGGAAGCGCAAGCGAGCGAGGGAGGGAGAGAGGCGATGAGTCACAGGGATTGACATCCAAGGGCTCATTAGCATTTGGAATAGATTGTCTCGTCTCTTCTCTAAGACCTCGGTCTTATCTCAGGAGTGCCTCTGCCTACTCAATCAGAATTAGACCCCAAAATCCCAAATTGAACAAACCTTCTTTCATTAGCTTTCAGCCTTGCCAAGCATTTTTTTTTTCTTTTTCTTTCAGTCTTTCTTCCTTCACCTTCCTCCAGGTGAACGAATCATGCTGCTTTCGGTGACAGTGTGCACGCGTGTGTAACGTGTGTGAGGCGTGTGAGGTGTCTAAGTGTGTGGGTAGCAGTTCAGCTCATGCCTGCCTATGCGTGTTCATGATTAGGGCCAGATATGCCATTTTCGCGTTTAAATGACGTGAGCGAAACCGCATATACTGTGTGCATATATTTGCACGCAGGTTATAAGCATGTCCGGCAACGAGAAGTAATTAGCTTAGCAGAAAGGCCGTAGAGAAGGAAAAGATCTTTGGATCTTGGGTTTGTTACGCCACCCTTGAGCTCTCATTAACATCACACCGATGAAAGACAGAGAAAGATAGGGAGAAGGGGTGGGGGTAGAGAGAGATAGAACTAGAGAGCAAGATGGGGAGAGAGAGAGAGAGAGAGGGGGGGGAGAGGGAAGGGGGGGAGAAACAGATATAAATAGAAAGAGGGAGATGGAGAGAGAGAGAGAGACAACGTGAGAGCCAAGAACAGAGGGAGGGGGATGGAGAGAGAGTGTGATGGAAAGAGTGAGCGAGAGAAAAATGGATGGAGAGGCGGATTAGAAAGAGAATGGCATTTGAGAGAAAGGGGAAGTATTTTAGGATAATGTCCTCTTCGCGGACATGCTATCTATCACCTCAACTCTTCTCACACCTCAGGTCCACGCACAGGTGACCTTCTCCTTTCCTGCCCTCTTCTCAAACGTCCACCCCAATCCTAGTAATGACACAACCCCTATTGCACAACCCAGAAGTCGACGTTGATGTTTTTAACACCAACCACCCTTGTCTGCGTTAGCCTTGTAATTTCAATAGGAATTCCTACCAGTGATCCATCCATCCACACTGTACCAGATCATTTCTTTTTTCTTTTTTTTTGTACTTATGGGGACTCCTGATATTGACCATCTTTCAAAAGTTGTTGATGATTGGATTTACATTTTCAATTACCTTCAGGTCAACCTCATTTTTTGACAGGCTAGCACTTGCATTCTCAAACAGCCAAGAAAGGGAATTACTAGTCTCGATCTTAAACATTGTCCTCCAACGGAACCATATTATGAAATTTAGCTTGATAAATTTCCCGGCAGACTCCTGGATGGAGGTATAAATCCGTTTCCTGCCGGTCCTCCGAAGGGAAGTGACACGCCGTGCTAACATCCTGTCTTCCTGTGTCCATCAGGCTGCCGAACGGAGTGGGACGATATCCGCTGCTGGTTCCGTGCAGAGGTTGGCCAGGTCGTTAGCGTCTCCTGCGCTAACGTATCCCAACTCTTTGCCAACAACCAAGGTAACACCCCTTTGAACTTTGACCTCTCTGGGGAAAAAAACCCCCAGGATGTCGCTGAAGCATCGCAGGGGAGCATGCGAGGGAAGCTGGTGTTCACACGATTAGCAATCAAATAGCGCCAAACCAGCTGTGCGGTTCTGTTCCGAATGGCAGACGGTTATTTATTTGAACTTTGACCCCGGTTGCCACTGGCCTTTTAAAGCACAGCCAATGGGATAGCAGCTCAAGGTTAAGTCTTAGCATTCGATTGTAATAATAATAGAATACTGATCCTCAGTTTTCACCAAACTGTGTAAAAGCATCATGTTGGGGGAAGGAAGAGCAACACGTGACGAAATGTTACCCATCAGATGGGGTGTTTGGGCCGAATGGAGATTTTCCAGGACCTATCCTTCTTTTGAATAAAACTCAAATGCCTCTGGGTGCATGCCGTGGTTAGCGTCCATGTTGCCTAGAAGCACGCCAACAGCTAGCGCGCCTCTGCCTCTGCCTTGCCCCCCGTGGTGGACGAACGCCACATTCCTTATCTCGACTCCGCCCATTTACGTTTGGGTTTACTTCCAACGTCAAATCTTCCGACATCCATCTTTGGAGTTTATCGTTCGTCTGAGTGGCCGAGACAATATTTAGGCTGTCTGTGGATGTGTGTTATGGTCAAGATTGAGACAACGTTTTGGACGAAGAACCCGTCCCTTTGTGGATATTCTAGATTCCTCCACTGTGAGATAAAACTCTACTTTTCCAGGCTGTGTATACATGACCCCGCACCCGCCACCAACGCTCACCCAGCTGGCCCGCCCTGCTGAGGAAAACAAACAGCCGAAGTCTGTCCTGCCTCGTAAAATGGTTGATGTTAGATAAAGACTTGCCGTTGTAAACGCGCGTACGGCCATGCCGCAAGGTAACGTCTGTGCACATACAGACGCGTCTGTGTGTGTGTGTGTGTGTGCGGCGGCGGGCGTGACATCGGTCTGCTGTGTTTATCTCCTAAGAGTCCCGAACAAACTCAGGGACGTCCGTGTATATACGTAGGAAGACAGCTTTATGATGTGCATGGGGAGGGTTTTGTGGTTGGGCGCGCGCGCGTGTAAGCGTGTGCGTTGAGGAAGGGGCGCTGTGCGTGTGTGTGTTTGGGGGGGGGGGTTAAAGTTCTTGTTTTTTCTCAGCAAATGAGGGAGTGCTCCAGAACAGAGTAGGTGGGAATAAAAAAGAGATTGAATAGAGGGAGACAAAGAGAGAGAGAGAGAAAAGGACCCTGAGGGAGAGACCCTCCATAAAGCTTTTGCCGGAGAGCGAGTGAGCGAGACAGATAAGGAAGGAGCCCTCGTTAAAGCTCGCCGCGTAACTTGAGCTCGGGCTTCAGCGTGTGTAGGTGAGGGAGGGGTGGGGGCCGTGGAAAGGGTGGGGGGGAGGAGGGGGCGTGATGGTTAGGCATTCACAACTTCTTAACTCAGTTCAGAATCGATGCCATCTCCTCCTCCCCTCCTCTCCACGAGGTCCGTGGATCCCGCCTGGAGAGAGGGCAGAAACCCCCCCCCCCACACACACACACACAAAAACGGAGAATTAATGGGAAAATCAAAGGTTCCGCTGGGAGAGTCAAGAGTGTGAGGAAGGAGTGTTAGCACCGCTCGTTAGCCACATTGGTTCAGCGATGTTCTGTCTCGGGGGGGGTCTTAGCCCTGGCCCTGGCCTGCTCTTGGCTAGCTCGCTCAGCTAGCGAAATCAGCCGCCCCCTGCCAATGTCTTCAGGGCACCGAGCTACGCCTAAGCGCGCCGCAATATGCTAATGCTAATCCACGGAGAAGAATTCCGACAGGCTAAGTTTTGAGTTAAACCACCCACAACTCAATCCCCCACACTCTGCCACGGCGGTCTTGCGAGAGAGAGGGAAAAAAAACATGACGCTAATATCCATCATTCACACTCTGGGTTCAATGTCCTCCCTCCTCACAATCCCATACTTTCTACCTTTCTCTTCGTCTCCCTCTCTCTCTCTCTCTCTCTCTCTCTCTCTCTCTCGCATGCATACGCACGCGCATAGTTAACTTTGTGATCTTCAATATGGATCTTGTTTGCAGTAGAACTTGCGGGAGCGTGGTCCAGTCTAACTCTTAACCAGGAAGGGAGACGGTCCAATCCTCCGACGCTTATTCATATTCATCGCGTCCCTGCGGTCATTGGACCTCCAGCAGAGCTCCTAATGAAGTGGTCTGGGCGAAATCGCTGCTCCATTACGAACTATTGTAACGCGTCCGTGCAAACGCGTGCGCACTTGAACAGGATGTCATAGCGCGCTGGTTTGGAGATTTATGGCCAGCAGCTGGGAGGCTGCGTGCGTGTGTGTGGGCAGGCGTGGTTGCGCGAGCGTGCGCAAAGCATCGAGAACTAGGCCGTCGGTGTGCACGCGCGTGTGTGTGTGAGAGTGTGTGTGTGTGTGTGTTTTATGATGTGTGTTATCAGTCATCTTTCCTCTAGAGGATGAGGGAGAAGCGTATCGCCATACCACCCCCCCCACCACCAGCCCACCACCCTAGGCCCCCCTCCCGCCCCCTGCCCCCCCAACATGTTATTAGGAAGCAGATTGATTATGTCCTCCCATAAACCTGAAGAACAGAGCAGGAGGGCTATATCTCCTGTGACCAACACTCCTCGTCCATCATAGTATCAGCATATTGTCCACCTGTTTGTGTAATAGTGCGTGTGTGTGCATGTGTTGTGTTATGACGTGTGCTGCATGCTGTGTGTATTTTTTTTTTTTTTTTTTTTTTATTTTTTTTTTTTTTTTTGTGCGTGTTGTGCATGTGGGTATATGTGCGTGTGTGTGCATGTGTGTGTGTGTATATGTACGTGTGTGTGCATGAGTGTGTGTGTGTGTATACGTGCGTGTGTGTGCATGTGTGTGTGCGCGCCTGGCCAGCTCACTTCATCCATCACGGCCCCCGTCGCGTCAGTGAATTTCACCCGCCGCAGAAAAAATGGACGGCGGTCCACGGCGGGCAAATCGTCCCGTGCGCCCGAAAGGCGTCTCGGCGACAAAGGGAATCGCGGCACGGACGACCTCAAGCCCAACGTTTCCAGGATCCGGGGGGGAAACGCTGCTGGTCTTTAACCGGATGGGGGGGCAAAGCTCTCTGGGCGTTTGTCCAGGAGTCTACAATGGATCAGCCAAGATGACCTTCCATGTAATTCTGAACCTCGTTGACCCTTTGCTGCTGTGCATATTCATATCTGTCAAAACACACCAGTCCTGAAATGTTGGGAGCGCGACCCTGTTGGCGTTCCATGTCTCTTGAACTCGCATCAGAAAACGCACACGCAGTAGTAGCAGTTTTTGTTTGGTTTCAGTTGCTTTTTTAGACTGTTTGGACTACTTTGAAATGTACTCAACCTGCCATCTGGCCTTAGTGGGGATCTTTAGGTGTGTGTGCGTTGCGGCTGTACTCTTCCATCAACAGTCTTTATATCCTGTCAGCTGTCTTGTTTTATCAGCGACGTGGATATATGTTTTTAGTGTGTGTGTGTAAAAGTGAGGGCCCATAGTGTTGAAATATGATTTTACAATGTATGTGTTATGATTTTTCGTTTGACATTGACCCTGAGTCTGATTGGCTGCCACGTCTACCAGGTTACATCTACAGGAACTGTACGAAGGATGGCTGGACCGACCTGTACCCTTCGTACGAGGAGGCCTGCGAGTTTGCAGAGGACGCGGAGACGGAGGGCGAGGTAGACGCTCCCCGCTTTCCTTAGATGACGCCCGCCCGCCTGCTCGCCCGCCCGCTCGCCAACGACTAGTGGCCTTATGATGTTCGTCTTACATAAACTGTCTGCTTCCCCATACAGCTTCTTTATGGTCCATCTGTCTTTTTGTCTCCGTACCATCCTGTCTCACCGCCAGCCTGTCTCACTGTTAGTTTGTCTGTCTCGGTTAGTTCGCCTATCTCACTAGCGATCTGCCTGTCTCGCAGTTAGTCTGCCAGTCTCACAGATAGTTCGCTTGTCTCACAGTTAGTCTGCCTGTCTCACAGATAGTCTGTCTGTCTCACAGTTAGTCTGCCCGTCTCACAGTTAGTCTGCCCGTCTCACAGATAGTCTGTCTGTCTCACAGTCAATCTGCCCGTCTCACAGTTCGTCTGCCCGTCTCGCTGCATCCGCACTGCCCCTCTGCCGAACCCCCAGAGCGGATCCGATTTCTGACGAGTGCAGCCAAACAGCATTTCCCATCCCAACCAGGGATGGGAAATGCTGTTGTACCAGCTAGTCAGGGAGGATGCGACGCTTTCAGTCTGTGGACCGGCTCAGAAACGGGGAGGTTTTCAGGACGGGACAGATAAAGACGCGAGTTGCATACAGAGCCTCGGATGTGTCGGGCCTCGTTTTCAGTCCGCCCTCTTCTCCCGCCGTTTCCGACGGGGCCCTCCCTCGTTTGAACCCCCCCCCTGATCTGTTTATCCCCGTCCCCCGCTCTCTTTCGCAGTCCTCCCTCACGGCTGAACGGAGGTGTTTACACTGAGACACGCACGTTCGATTCCACTCTCCCACACACCGAAAGACCAGACAAGCAACGCACGCACGCACACGCACGCACGCACGCACTTTCCTGCCTGCCTAGCCAGGGGGGCCAAAGAGCTAGATGTGATCATGCTAATTAAGAACAGTCTCAGACAGAAATAAAACAGCCTGGCCCTGTCTGGAAAAATGAATTTGCTGCTCACGGTGTTTTTTTTTTTGTGGTTTCGTTGTCATTTGTGTTGAGCTAAACAGAATCGGGGGCCAGGTGGAAGGAGGAGATGAGCTCCTCCGCTTTCTCAGGACGTGAGATTCACGAAAGCTTTCGTCTCAATCTGTTCTTTTTTTTTCCTTTCCCCCCCAGACCATGTACTTCTCCACCTTCCAGCAGGTTTACACAGCAGGCTACGCCACTTCCCTCATCACCCTCATCAGTGCCATCTTTGTTTTCACCGCGTTCAGGTAAGCCGGACCCTCGAATGTAGCTTGAGAAATGCAGTGCGCAAGGAGACAGGAAATGCACTCCCTGTCAACAGGAAGTTCCACTGCACCAGGAATTACATCCACATCAACCTGTTCTCCTCCTTCATCCTGAGAGCCAGCGCCGTGTTCGTCAAAGATGGCGTGCTGTTTGCCGACGAGAACCTAGACCACTGTTTCATGTCTACGGTGAGTGTAGCGTCCCTCTCCACCCCTCAAGGTTCAAATCTGGTCACGGTCCGGCCCATCGAGCGTTGTTTCCGAGCCGTTAGACGGTGGACGCTTCGTCTCCGAGGGTCAGCCACGGCGAGCAAAAGAGCAACTGTAGGAACCAGGCACAGCAGCGTGGTTGGGGTGGGGGTGAGGGGGGGGGGCATAGAGATGATCTACCACTCTTTCCCGGGCCCACTGCTCCTCCGATAGAATAATGGGATGGCAAACTTTAAAAAGCCCCTTCTACCTCCCCCTTTTTTTCTGCACTTGCCCCCTCCCCTATACCCCACGACCCCCCACCCCTGCTCCTAATCCACTCCGTGCTTCTGGGAGGATTTAGGGAGCACCTGATCAGCGACGGAAAGTCTCAGGGTAACGTAGGAGACTGGTTTAGAGAAGAAGGGCCTTGCTTGGGAAAGATAGTGTGTTTATGTGTGTGTGCGTGTGTGTGTGCGTGTGCGTGCGTGTGTGCGCGTGTGTGTGTCGTTCACCGTGGGACAGCAGCAGGCTGAATTTAGAAAGCAAATCCACCCAGGAAGCCACGCTGGGACCCGACTGAGAGATTAGGGGGATAGAAATCTAAACGCGCGTGAGGGTAGGAGATACAGTGCGATTGTGACTCAGGGGGGTGGAATAGAAGAGGGAAGCGCTTCGCACAGAGCAGTTAGGGGAGGTTGGTAGCCCAGGGCGGGTGGGCGAAGCTTGGGCGGGGGGAGGGACTGGGGCAAGGGGGGGGAGGGGGGGGGGGGGGGGGAATCGGAGGGGGTAGGGAGGCGCGAGGGAGTGGCATGGAGCTGATCTCTCTGTAGATAGGCACAGGGCCTCATCCTTAAAGGCTTTTGAAATCCCCACCTCACAAGAGAACGACCGTCCGAGAGTCTTGAATGTCCTTGCTCTTCGAACACACACGCGCGCGCGCACCCGGATAATTGGACCATGGCAATAAGGACCTTGCTTAGAGAATCGATTGGAACCACCAAGCACGCAGCGCATCAGTTGTAGCATTGGGTGAGACACCACACAGAAACGAGAAAGACCCCTCCTGCGTTTACCTACCGAACCTTCACACACAGACACGCGCGTCATCGAGCTTCAGACGCGCTAGTTAGATCTATCGCACTTCGCGGTGATGGATTAACGAAATCGCCGTTACGGCACAGCGCGCAAACTCCGGCTACGGCACACCACTCTAAGTCACTTGGAAATGAGACGCGAGTGACAAATTGCACGGCGCATACAAAAAAAAAGGGGGGCAAACATGAATGCTTTCTTCCTGCAGACGTCCTGCAAGTCAGAGCGGGTGGCCTTTTCCCGCAGTTCATGTATCGCTGGTAACGTACTTCTGGCTGCACTGGTGGAGAGGGCATAGTGCAACCTTCCAACCGCCTGCTGGCTCTCAACGCTTTGTCTCCAGAAGAGCAAGTATTTTCTGGTGTGAACACTCTCGATACGGCTGGGGCAGCGTGCGCTCTCATCTCTCTTCTCTCTCTTTCTTTCTCTCATCTGCATCTTTTCCTCCCATTTCTCCTCTTTCTTCTTTTCTCTCTCTCTCTCTCTCTCTTTCTCTCTCTCTTTCTCTCTTTCTTTTTCTCTCTCTCTCTCTCTCTCTCTCTGTCTCGGCCCACTCTGTGTCGAGGTCTCTCTCTCCCTCCATTTCTGTGGCACAACCTCTGTATTTGTTTGTATCTCTCTCTGTCTCACCATCTTTGTTGCCCCTTTCTGTGTTTGGATTGGTACTTGTCTCTCTCTCCATCTCAGTCTATCTAACTTCTGTAGTATTTTGCAGCGTTTATCCCTATATCTGTATCTTTCGCTCTCTCTCTCTGGTTCACGCCTGTGGTCTTATGTCGCAGGTCTCCCAGCTCTGATACTGATGGTGTGGGTTCTGACGCGCAACTTCTACGACAACCGAGGGTGAGGATGAATCTCACACAAAGCAGATGCGATCGAAATCAAAAAGCTACCTGCTTTTTACGGTCACGTTGTGGACGATCGCGGGATGATGTTTGGATGATGTTGCTCTGCCTCACCTGTAGATGTTGGGACGACACGGACGTGGCCTTCATTTGGTGGATCATCAAAGGACCCATCACCGCATCGCTGCTGGTGAGACTGCATGAACAAATGGAACAACAAATCCCATCGCAACGTAGCGCGTGTTTTGCACGTGAAGTCATTGGATGGAATGTGTGTCATGAAAGGGGTGAATCACAGGGTTTTTAGGCTATTTCAGCGTTCCTTATCGTCTCTGAAGAGGGCGTGTAACATTGGTTGGGGCTGAAAATGGCCCGAGTGCGGTTTTATGCGACCTCGTGCAACCTTGGAAAATGGTCGTGGCGTGAACAGTTTGCTGGGTATGCTAATTAGTATGTAGATGAGCTAGGCGCTGATTGGTTGGTGTAGAAGGAGCAAAATGACAGAGCAAAGACAGACAAACATGCATCGCAAATTGTAGATCTACATGGCTACACGAGTTGCTTTCTCAGGCAAATGAGAATGAAACAAGTTTGGTTAAAGAAATCTGAGATGTTGGCTATCTTCAACAGGCTTCAAAAAGCAGTCTTTCCGGATGTTTCTGAAGTAGAATGGAATGAAACACAACATTGTGAACACACTGTCGCTGAGAGAACCGAGTCTGACTCGCAGTCTAAAGTAACAGCTAGTTAACGGGGGCCGAAGTCTCACACAGATTGCCAGTTTTACACAAATCCCAAAAATGAACAGACCACCTGGCTAAAAGTGACAGACATAGACATAGACAGACATCAGTGCCTGTCCGAGTATTTGGTTCCTTGGGATAAATATGGAAAGTTTCATAATTGCCTGTAAAGCCTGCAACTGCATTTCCAAAGGCGGTCCAGGTTTTCAATATTCTGTAAACAATTAAAAACGTTCATATTTGTTATTCCCATGGAAGTAAACAGAGCAGGGTGCAGCTAAACTTGTGACTGAGATTCACATCGATTCCATTTACTTTCCTGGGCCAGAATACCTTTGGCTGGTTTGAATGCAAATTTCGGGGGCGTGAGAAAGGTACATACCTGAGCCTAAAAAGGTGGGGCCATGTTTGCGAGGTCGCAAACACCAACATACAAACGTAGCTTTAACACAAACAGAGCAAACAAAGAAATACCAAATAGCTTAAAAGACAAACAGGGCTTTTCTCCGTGCGAATTTACATCGAGATGTCAATGGGCTGTGAGATTCAATGTGCGTCCATTTGACCCCCCCCCTCCCCCCCAGCTTCCATTATTCAACAATGCCAAGGTCAAATGGGTTTTGCGGTGAATGACCCCTTTAAAAAAAAAAGAGGAATAGAGACTGTGCTGACGGTATATACTCTGCCTAACTACTGCACCTGCTCAGGTCAATTTCATCATCTTCATCAACGTGATTCGAATTTTGGTCCAAAAGCTCAAATCCCCTGGGGTCGGAGGGAACGACGCCAGTCATTTCATGTGAGTCTCCGAAAAATATCCTTCCGTAAGAAGGCGCACTCACGCCCGCACGCACGTTGACACCCCCTCCTTTATACGCTGGTGGCACACATTCGTATCTCCGCCGCGTGTGTGAGTTTGTGTCCGTTCGTTCAGGAGGCTGGCCAAATCCACTCTGTTCCTCATCCCTCTGTTCGGGATGCACTACATGGTGTTTGCCTTCCTGCCGGAGAACACCGGAGAGGAGGCCCGCATCCTCATCGAACTGGGCCTGGGCTCCTTTCAGGTGTGTGCACGCGCCGACAAACTAGGCGAGGAGTGTTTTAGTCACTTTTTTACAAGGACTTTTATTGCCGGAAGCGTTGCGTGGAATTTATTGCCAATTCCCTCAGGGCTTCGTCGTGGCTCTGCTGTACTGTTTCCTGAACGGAGAAGTAAGCGCGGAGTTCTACATAACGGAGACGAAGTCAGAGATCAATTTGAAGTCAGAAACATATATCATATTTCCTCTCCGAGTTGTAAATGTCTTAGTGACAGTAGTATTTGTGTGTGTGTGTGTGTGTGTGTGTCAAGGTCCAAGCAGAGCTGAAGAAGAGACTTTGGAAATGGCAGACCCAGGGTTACCTGAGCTACAGCAAGCGGCGTCGCACCCTGTTTACCGAGAGCAGCACGGTCACCCAGATCTCCGTCCTGGAGAAGTCCAGCCCTAAGGAACTGGCCAACACGGAAACCCTGGTCAACAACACCGTGTCCTCAGTATGAAAGGAGGCGAAACCCCCCCCCCCCCCCCCCTTACCCTTCTTCTCTCACTCCCCTGCTCTCGCTCTGCTCGGCCCTTTTCAAGAGCAGATGACACCCTGCGGTGGCCAGGCCTCAGATATTTCTCTGAATGTTAGCATGAGGAGTTTTATTTCGCTGATGCGAAGGGTCGCTGGATACGTTCGGAAAACTGTTCGACGGCTCCCTCTCGTCGGGTGCCTGTTAACGATTTCCTGCAATTTATTGGATGACAAAAGAAAAAGATACATTGTCGATGGTTTCTAGATGGGCCTGCGTATCGCTATGGTTACAGAACACGTTGCTGTGAATGTTCCAGGTTACCGTCAGGCAGCAGAACTGTCCTCCAGCAGTCAAGGAGGACTGATACAGAATGGGTCCACCGGGGCAATAAGGTTGAGCTTCAGCTTCGGGCGGGCATTGTGTTCAGGCTAGCATGGTGAAAGTCCCACAAAAGATGGAGGAATCCTATGCTTGTTACGTTTGTGTCAGCGCAGGCGTAGGCTAGAGGAGGCCGTCTGCGAGGTTCCAGATGGAAGGAAGCCTCCGGAACAGTGTTCGCTCTCACAAAGGGTGGACGGTGTTTACAGAGAGACAGGGCTGTTGTAGACCATCGATGCCATTACAACACTGCCAGGGACATTGGCTGTGCCGAAACAGCCGCAGCAACATTTTAGCATCCTCCTCATCAACTAAACTGTACAGCGCCGCTTCAACCTTACTGATTTCGACGACATGCGAGATGTTGCACAGTGCACTAGCGCACATCTGGAGCACTAGACTGTAAAACGTGTTTTTCTTTCCGATTCGGGAGGTTTTCCCGAACGTCGTGTGGACGACTATAGTGCGGTTGTAAATAGACGCAAGTGAGTTTTGAGGCGCAAGTGGGCTCGTGCCATTTGTAATCCGTTGCTTCAAAAAAGTTTACAAGGCAGGTTAGCCTGCTTAAGGATTTTGTTCGAATCCTGCCTTTTTTGTATGGCAAAACATATGTACACTGCTGAAAAATAAGTGGTAATCCAATTATATTATGAAATCAATCTATAATATTTTATATGTACAGTATATTAACAGAAAGAATTCTAAAAAATAATAAATGTTTCATTGTTAGGTACTGTATAGAGGAGAGGGTTAGGAAACTGGTTTTATGTCAAATTATTTGTTACATTAACTATTTGTAAAAGTGCAATGCTCAAATGTTTAATTTGTGATACATGAGAAATATATATTCTAACAAGGACAAACACGCTAAAGCTAATGTTATAAATTGGCTAGAAGTATTCATTCCAGTCGAACTATTCTTAGTTATCGGAGGATTTTTGTCTGATTTCAAAGCAATGTCTGGCCACCAACTACACATGCTAATGAAACTGGATAGTATTGGCCTCAGCGATGTTGCCAAAGCTCTGTGTAAGGACTAAGCGATCATCATCTTTACCTAACTCCTTATGTTTGTGAACCTTGTAGAACAATACTGCCAGTCCAAACCATCACCACCAGCCCCCCCCCGCCCCGCCCCAAACAAGACAGGGTCTGTGCTTATAAACACATTTGGCTATAGGTGCATGGTGGCTGTGCGGTTAGAGCCCTTGCCTCCCAGGAAGGAGATCATGGGTTACATTCTTGGGCCAAATCCAACATCACATCATCTCTCTGGGTGGAGTCTGCATATCCTCCCCATGTTACCGTGGGGTCTCTCCGGGCACTCCGGCTTCCTCCCACCATCCGAAGACATGCATGTGATAGGTTAATTGATATATTGAAATTACCCCTAGAGAATGGATGTGTGGGTGAATGGTTGTGTCTGTGTTAGCCATGCGACTTGCTGGCCCCAGTCCAGGGTGTACCCCGCCTATGGCTCGAAAGCCACTGGGTTAGGCTCCAGTCACCCGTGACCCCAAAATGGGAACAAGCGGCACTGCAATCCCTCCCAGGGATCAGCAGTAGACAATGTATGTATGTATTTGTATTTTCCGTGGTCGGTGTAGGAAGGGTTAGGCTCTGCGTGGTTTGTTGGCATGTAGGTTTGAATGGACTTCTGCTGGACTTTGATTGGTTCCGGTGGCCATGTAAGAAGAACTCGATCACGTTCTCATTGGCTGAGGTAAGCCTCACCTCAGCAGATACCAAAAGGGTCACTAATGGATTCATTTAGTTCATTTTCTCGCGGGATGAGCGGTACCGCAGATTTACCGATCAGAGAACTGTATTTATTTACGGGTGGCTGCGGACTGAGGTTTGGAAAGACAGAATTGCATCCTTACAGTCGTCCACATACAGTAAAATCAATAGGATTATTTGAGACACATAAGCAGTGACCTGAAAACCAGAGAGCTCACAACCAACAGTGCCTTCACTGTGTACCTGGGTCTATATGATCTCCACTCTAAGAGGCGATGCCTTTTGGTTCATAGCTCATTCATTGAATTGTATAAATAATCTTAATTTGTACAATATATATACAGGTATATATATTAATACGGATGGCCATACAATGGTAGATCAACATGTATATATGACCACGTATTGTTCCTCTGTATATTGTAGCTGTGGATTCATAAGAACGTCACTTTGTTCACAAGGGGACTGCACACAGCTTTGGATTGACTGTACGATAGTAAGGTGACGACACGATCAATTGAGAACGTTTGACGTCATTCGAGAACTCTTGAGTTGTGTCATGGCGTGGATCTTTTGCCGTTTGTAAAATGTGGTTCTTTTCGCCCTCTGTAACTGTGCAATTTTCCATTCCCAGGTTTCTGACGACTACATGACTTAAAGTTTGTGAGTGATGTCATTTCTTTGGGGGTGGGGTGTGGGTGGGGGGGACACATTCGTCACAAACACGACGGCGCAAAACACCCCCAGCCAAATCCGCGAGTCAACAAGTCCAAAACATTTAATAATGTCAATCAAATGTACAAAACTCATCTAATATGTACAACAAAAGACAACAAAAAAATAACAAAAAGAAACACTCTTACGAACGCATTGTAGCAGGCAACGCTCAATAACAAGCATGATATCACGGGTCCTTTGTTACATTCATCATTCATGAAAAGACTGTTGACTCCCTGTGGAGCGTTCCACATCTGTCTGGACCACGGTCCCACACTAAAAACTAAAAATACAACCCCTTAAACAAGATCTCTTGCATTTTTGCAATTGTAAGACTTGATGGATCACTTTTCCGTATCGTGCGATTCCACCCAGAGGAGGTTTTTCAAACGGAAAACTGGAAAAGAAGGCTGTTTGTCCTCATAGAAATATATACAGTTATGACATCTATCTGTGACTGGTACGAAAGTAATAACTATGCGATTACACGTCTACTTTTTTCATAGACATTTATGGCACTCACTTTTCATCTTCATATCAAATGCCACAGCACAATTGACATTCATAGGAAACGGACTGAGAATGCATTCGCAAAGAATTGCGAAGGTATTTCGGTAACACAGATGACTGTCTGGTGAATAAGAAGCCATTGGATCAGACCTGGCCCCTTGTATAACATCATTCACAGTTGAAAGTGGCTTTAATTTTCCTGCCAGTAAAATGCGTTCTGGAGGTTATACCCCACAACCGAGAGGTTGAAACAGATGGGATTTCCGCAGAGGTCATTTCTTCAGCAGCAAAAACCACAATGTCATTTTCTCAGCACGGCAAATGGGATCGAGCGATTTAAGACGCATGCACCGGTCAACAGGAGATTATAGGTAGCAATACACGATATGCTTAACATCTAAAAACAAACACTCTCCATGGAATAGAGAGAAAATACAACTCTAAATCTAATGACCGCTATTCACTTGCACCGTTGACAACACAATTTACACGATACAGCAAAAAAAGTAACTCGTTTCTCTGTGTTACACAATTCAACTGCAAATTCATTTCCATCGCAAGCCACAATCAAAGGCGGTGGCTTTTTTTTTTTTAAACACTTTCACTATTCAGAATACTATTTATATATTCAAATGAAAAGCTTGGAACTAAGTTCCGTATTCTATCAATGACAACACCTCATGTTTGACATCAACATAGACTGACAATAAGGATCCCCTTTATATTACACAATACTTCATACCATAAATGCTTCAATATATTGGCTCATGACATACTGGGATTGTCATGCTGGTTGGTATGAATTCATTAGGTGTTTTAAGACCTTCAACATTCAGTTATGACAGAATCAGTTGTCTGATTGTCCAGTCCAGCCTACACACTCCAGAAGTGGTGAAACAGGGACACCTTGTGGTCAATGTTTGTGACGCACACGCACACAGCAGAAAGACTTGAGACAAGAATGTAGACGCAACCTACTCGCTGTCAGAAAATGTCCCGACAGTTAATCAGTTAAGGATATGTATTCTCACGTACCGGAAGAGCTGTGTGCTCTTCACGTTTCTCTGTAAGATGTTAAGAGTACTTCATGGATCTGAAAACACTGGATATTCCAACGTCTACAGTTAACAAAAAAATGTGTTTTCGAATTCGTTTGACTCCATTTAACACAGTATAAAAATTTAAACAGACAAAACCCTGTTTTATTTAAATGTAGTCTTTGTATCCTTTTCTTTTGTGAATTAGAATATGTGTTATATAATAAAGGTAAATGTTCAATTATGATGTGGCCAAACCAAATTTATTGTGGCCATGCACACATTGTGTGGAGAATGGTGAAGCCCATTTGAAATTCATTGAGAAACCTGATCTGTATTAATAGATAGGAATTTCACCTGGTCTCATTTCCAGTGTCAATGGATGTCCTAAATGACTGAATCCCGTCAACTAGATTGGATACATAATAATAATAATTTTCAAAGTCTAAAACTTTGAAGTGTGAATTGAGTTAAAGGCATCTATGCAATCCATTATCACGTGACACTGAGAGATCATTCTTGAATGATTCTTGATCGTGCATGTGTTTTTGTTTACACTTGATACCATTTGTGTATGTCATAAAAGGTTGCAGGTAGTGGTTCTGACCAGCAACACAAATGAGTTGAAGGTACTCTGAAGGCCCCCGGGTTTATAATATCGACTTATCTTAACGTCATCAAAAGCACTTTTGTTGAAAGCGTGGTTTTTATTCATTGTTGTTTTGTTTCTTTTTTTGACGTATTTTGCATTTTCGTTTGTTTTTTTTCTCCTAAAGAGTCACCCAAAAATCTCGTGAACGTACATACTATTTTTGTGCGTGAAGGCACTTTGGCTACATGAATGAAGAGAGGACACAGGTATCTGAGGATATTTTAGTCAGACCCTAAAATGGAAATCTGCGGTGACATCAGTTGCAAAGGTCGGCTAGGCGTTCGCAAACGGATACGGCCGTGCAAGTTCCGTGAAGAAGTCGATCATTCATCTTTGGAATGAGATAATCAGCCCCGTGTAAAAACACGTCTCTCTATCAACATGCTTCCTCTTAAGAGATGCCCGTAGAGAAAAAAAAAACAAGAGTGAAAAAGAATGCGAGATATACTTTAAAAAGAAACGCTTCAAGTCAAATAAACAATTATAAGAAGCCCTATTACATCTTAGAGTACCACAGGGCTGTAAATTTAGACAATTATATTTACTCAAGAAGGTGTTTGAATTCGTCCTGTTTCGTTCAAATGAATATCCTCTTCGATGCACATCCCATGCTTCTAAAAGGGCTTTGCTTTCAAACCGCAAAAGTCCAATTGAAAAGTAATGCAGCCAGTGAAATCACAACAGAACGAGAACCAGTTGAAAAATTAAAGTCAAAATAACGTTGTCAGTCATGCAAAACCACACCGTATTACACTGGACCCATAATACCACTTATGAGTCATTTCTCATTGACATTTTTTGTACTAGCGGCTGTTAGCATTCGCACCTCGGGTAATTACCCTGAATGCTGTGATTTCTCAAGATCTGTTGAACGTAAATGGTCGTAGATGACAAACCTTCGCATTGCAGGCTACCTGTCGCAGACAGAAGATGCTTTCAGGCAAGCATCGACCTGTAATCAATGTGTTTGGCATCTTGTTAAATGGTAAAAAATATACTGTACCTCTCTTGTAAATAATGTTTTGTTCCTTTTAGCCAGAGGGGAATATACCTCAGCATCCCTGTTTCTGGAGGGATAGAGACAAGTAGCATTAGCGAGGGATCATTCACTTCGGTAGAATACCTCCATAATCACAGCTTTTACTAGAACGAGTGGATGGTGACTCCGAATTCCAATTCCGAGAACTGTAATTGGCATAGAAAACTGCCAGCGATCGAGTTTTGTCCTCTAATTCCACTTTCCTGGTGAGTTAGTCTGTCTCGCTGGCCCTTTAAGAAGTATTTATTTCTAGGGCCTAAGTCGCTTGATGCAGTCGTTGAGGTGAGATGCGGACACGTTCTAGCGAGGGTTTTCACCCCCTCGCTTCAG
Organism: Plecoglossus altivelis; assembly: GCA_036571765.1. NCBI lineage: Eukaryota > Metazoa > Chordata > Actinopteri > Osmeriformes > Plecoglossidae > Plecoglossus > Plecoglossus altivelis. Next base: position 5,469,630 of record BROE01000026.1, read on the forward strand.
TCTTTCAACCGGGCGGTCATTATCCCCCGCCTTGGTTGACCGGTCGATTACCTACCATTACATGACCTCTCGCCACTCCAGATTCAGACGTCTGTCATGCAGATGCCAGAGTTGTCATAGCAACGGTTATAGCCAACCTCGAAGCGACGAAACAAAACAAAGTAAGGAATTACGGCCTGTTTAGACAGGATGGATGTATCAAAGGCGGTGTCCCATCGCCGCGTTAGTTCACTTTGTCCTTTCCGTGTAACGCGAACACTGTATGTACAGTACAGAGCAGGTAACAAGTCTGTTCCTTTACCAGATGGCCCTTGCTATCGGTTCACATTCAGAGCGTGGCCCCACCCACATGGCTGGCAGCTCCACCAGTAAGATGCTTGTAACCAGGCAGAATGCCAACTGCACCCCAGCATGATGGGACTGGCTACTGGGGTGGCTTCAAGGTCAGTACGGATTGGAGGACATTGGGTTGGTTGGGATGGATGGCCTGTTGTTTTCGTTTTTCAGGCCAGTATAAATTGAATTTCCGTGAGGTTCACGTGATATACACGATTTCACATCAACCGAAGTTTACTAAGTTTATATGCAGTGTGTGAGGTGCCAGTTGATTTTGGGGGTCAAACTATAGGCACAGTTATAGCGGTTGGGTCTTGATCCAGTGGGTTTGGTTCAGGCTGAGGATTGGGTCTGCTATGGTTCGAGAGTACTGGGGCGTGCATGGGGATGGCGGTGGGAAGGTTGGTGGCAGAGGCGGAGGGGTCATTGGCGGCGGTGACGGAGGGGTGGTCGGCCAGGCTGGAGAGGGGGTCCGGTCCCGCGCAGACATGGCCGTCAGGGGGGCCGGCGTTCCCGGGGGGGCTCAGGTGGCGGGGGTCTCGGCCTGCAGGCTGGACATGCGGATCTGGGAGCTGCTCTTGCTCAGGATGGAGAGCTGCGTCCCCCCGTTCACCCCGCTGCTGGCCAGTGAGGGATGCCGGTGCTTCAGGTCCACAGCAAAGTATCGGTTCACCGTCCAGCTGCGCCATTTCCTCTTGATCTCCGACTGCACCTTCAGGGAGATACTTCACACAGTCATTATTAATGGACCTTTCCGGAATGGCTCTCTCTCTCACTCGTTCTCGTTCCGTGTCAAACAACGACAAAATGTTTTTTTTAAGGATAAATAGTTTGTATAAAAGTGACTCTTACCTCTCCGTTCAAGAAGCAGTAGAGCACAGCCACAACGAAGCCCTACAGGGCAAGAAAAAGAACAGGGTGCAAAAGTAAGCAAACACTCCCATCCCCTGCCTGGGATAACGGGATTGCTTTCAAGCTGACCTTCGCAATCTTCCCACCCCTACGCACACACACACACACACAAAAACGACCAATCGGAGAACGTTGGCTAACCTGGAAGGAGCCTAGGCCCAGCTCAAACACCAGCCTCTCTCTCTTGCTGACATTCTCGGGGGAGAAGGCGAACACCGTGTAGTGGATGCCGAACAGCGGGATGAGGAGCAGAGTGGAGCGAGCCAGCCTCCTGCCAATCAACGCACGCCACATCATCAAAAGTGGACCGCAAGCAGCGCCGTTGGGAATTGAGACTGTGGCAGGCTGATATTAACAACAGGCTGATATTGAACACGGATCCGAAACAAACTCTCGTCTCATTCTTTCAAAACAACGTCGGAAGCGCGTTTGAACCGCGAAAAGCCCTTTACCGACGGAACCTAAAACGACTTACAGGTAAATGCTGGATTCATTTCCACCGATGTCTGGCGACTGCAGTTTCTGGACGAGGATGATGATGATGCCAATGAAGAGGACGAAGTTGATCTGCGGAAAAGTTCCAGACCAAAGTTAGGTGACGATCCAGGGTTGAGAAAACCAGGAACGTGCACAAAGAAAAATGCTTATCACCATGATGGAGGCCAGAACAGGTCCTTTAATCATCCACCAGATAGCAGAGTTGTCGTTCATATCCCAACACCTAGGCAACAGGTAGCGTCGGGGAACAGAAAACATGACAATAAAATATTTTTAAAAAACGACCCGAACAAGAACGCAGAACGAAGAACACCTGAACTAATTCCACTTGTTTCCCTGCCGGATAAGTTAGTTGCCTGTACTGTTGTATGCCTGTACTTATGTAGCACCGTGGCTCTGTGAGGCACGACATTTCGTTCCACTGTATGCCCCCGCATGTAGCGGAATTACAATAAAGCTAAACTTGACTTGACTTGACTTGATAAGGAAACCCACCCTTTATCGTCGAAGTGAAGCCGGAGGACAGCCCATATAGTCACGCACACCGTGGGGGTCCCTGGATGCGAAACAAACGCACACGAGCAGAAGCGCCCCAACGCACACATGAACACGCATGACCTTTAAACGTAAGGTGTGCTCAGATACGACCCCTGACCGTGCTTGGAGCTGATGGATGAACTCTCACCCCATCCGATAATGGTGTACCAGTAGAAGTATCTTCTCTCTGGGAAGAAGGTTTCCACCAGCAGGGTGAACAGGTACAAGCCCTCGATGAACAGCCAGAAGTAGTTCGATAGCACACAGTAATGGAAGAACACCATCACTGTCTTACACTCCACCTGTGGGTTGGGGGGGTGGGGGGGGGGGGGGGGACATACAAGCTGAGTTACCGGCCGTGCGTCGGCACGCGTGCGTGTCGCGCTCGCGCGGGTCGCCCTTCTCACGGTGTGTATGAAGCAGTGCTCGCTGTCCTCCTTGGCGTACAGCACACCGTCCTTGATGAACACGGAGATGGCTCGCAGGATGAACGACACGAACAGGTTCATGTGGATGAAGTTCCTGGTGCAGTGCAGCTTCCTGCGGAGGCAACCCGTTAGAGGTCAGCGAACCCTCCCTGGCTAAAGCTGGCCCCCTTGGCATGTGTGCAGCCATTTGTCCATTTGAAGCTGGAGATACCTCACCTGAACCTGCAGAGAATGACCATGGCTGTTGTTAGGGAGACCAGAGAGGTGCTGTACCCAACCGTGTACAAGGCCTTCACGGACACGTAGTACATGTCCTACAACAACAACAACATCAGCCAGCTGACGGCACAACGTGACAACAGTTGTTCATGTTAGATCAACAGGTGATGCTTTTATTCATCTCCAAGCAGGGGGGGAAAGGGGCAGGGAGATGTCTTTTCCACGCAGCTAGCGATGCTAGCTAGCGCTTACGCGGACAGCGGAAGTTGCTGTGGACTCTGCTGCCAGACCGCAGAGAGGAGAGATGCTCACCGTGCCGTTGGTGTCGTCGAAGAGACAGGCGTCGACGTAGTGGGGAAACGTGTCCGTCCAGCCGAACTCTGTACAGTTTCGACTCACGGTCCCCAGCTCTGATCGCACGCACGCACACACACACACGCACACACACATGCACCACAAGATACAGACACACACCCGCAAAAACACACATTGTTGAAAGGCTAGGCCCGCCCCTCTCAAGACCACCGTACGGCAGCACGTGGAACGACAATGGCGTTGAGGTCACGGGTAAAAAGCTTTTTTTTCCCGCCAATTTGGGGCCTTTTGCTCACCTTCCTCTCCTTCGTTGAGGAACTCGTGGAAGAGCTCGGGGCAGTTGACCTCCACCACGTCTCCCACCCTTGCCGGCTGCCAGCACGTCAGGTTATCCCACATCCACGGGCACCCTGCAGAGACATACAAATCCAATAGACATGGAGAAATAGACATCTGAATCTGGAGTGGCGAGAGGTCAGATAGCGTGGTGCAGATAAGATTGAAGCCAGGGGTGAAGCCCTCTTCTGAACATGTCTGCAACCCACTTCAACGACTGCAGGAAACAATTCAGGCCCTAGAACTGAATAACATGCATTTATTAAACGTACTTGTCATCTAGAAGCAAATGAATAGTGACATTTATGAAAAGGGAACAAAAAACAAAAATGACAAACGAAAAATACGTTTTCTTTGAACATTCTCCTTGTCAACCCCCTTTTTTAAAATCATGGATTTTAGTTCACTCAACTCTCCACCAGGTAGCGCTCAAGCACTGCGAAGCGGCCACTGATGTGACAGGCTTTCATGTTACACACAAGAAGGGAGAAGGAGAGAGAGGCTCTGGTAGCTGCATCTGTGAGTGTGCGTAGCATGATTAGATTGGTCAGGCTCACTTGGAGGGCTGCGAGGACTGAATACAAACACACACCGAACGGAAGGGTCACAGACGTTATGGGCTGACTGTGTGTGTGTGTGTGTGTGTGTGTGTGTGTGTGTGTGTGTGTGTGTGTGTGTGTGTGTGTGCGGGGTGCTCGCTCTACAGTAGGGTCATAGCCGTAATAAGTCTGCGTCCCTACTCCGGAGGTGACCTTGCTAAACTCTCATTGATATTCACAGCCTTCCTTCGCTTCCCTCCCCAGTCCCTGCACTCACGCCTCCCCCTGCCACCACCCCCCCTCACATCCCCCATCCCCCAACCACCCCGACCCCCCCTGTTTATCTCTCAGCTGAGCCTGCACAGTCATGATCAGGCCACACAAGAAGACCAGCGATACGGACTCCAATTCCTGTAGCTTCTCTCCTTCTCTTGCTCCTTTTCTCTAAGTCGCTCTATCCATGTCCCTATTTCTCATCTTCCATACCTCACTCTCTCTATCTTCTCCTACCGTGTATCTCCCTCTCGCTCCCTGTCTCTCTCTCTCTCTGCCTCGCTCTCCCTTCCTCCCGTCCCCTCTCTCTGTCACCATCTTGCCCTCCTGTCTCCCTCTCTCTCTTTCACACCCCCCGCTCTCCCTTGATCTCTTCCTTCCTTTTGCATGCTAAAGGTCAAGGTGTCTGTGTGCTGTCAGAAGCTGACTGCAGAGAGGATGTCAGTACAGTAAGTGAGGTTCATAGACGGTAGAGCAATTGGCAATGCTCCAGCACCAGTGCCCGGACTATATATATATATAGTATATATAGACTGTACATCGATAGGTGAGGAGGCTGGGGACCCGCCAGGTGGACACTGCAGGGATCTTGCCAAGACAGACAAGCAGCAAAAGCAGAAAAACAAGGTGAAAAAGAGGGGGGGAGAGAGATAAAGAGAGAGAGAGGGAGAGTAAGAGGGAGAGTGAGAGAGTGAGAGGGAGGGAGAGAGACAGAGAGAGAGAGGGGGGGGATGGAGAGAGAGAGAGACATAGAGAGAGAGAGAGAGAGAGAACGAGTAAGAGACAGGCAAAATGTGTGAGAAAAATAGTGTAAGAAAAGACAGAGCCATCGATGAGGAGAGAAAGAGACAGAGAACGGAGACGGCGAGAGCGCAATTGACACCTCTGAGGGGGAAACAAGAGAGAAAACAAGAGGGAAACAGAAAAAGGAGACCGAGACGGAGGCAGAGGCAGAGCAAGAGGAAGAGGGAGCCATGGGGAGAGTGAGAGAGAGTAAGATGGAGAACGCCTCTCCAGCATCTGTTTGCCATGCCTCCTTTCGGTTTCTCTTCAAACCACATCAGCATCACCAAGCAGCTCCCCCAGCGCCCTCCCCAATGTTCCCCTCGTGTTCTCCCGATGTTGTTGTGGGCTCACGATCCACATCAATTAACCAACACACACACACACAGGACGGCTGTCTTTATCTTCACATCCAGGCCGCGCCTCTATCTTCCATCTCTCTGGAGGTTCACCTAGAGGACTCTCTGAGCCAAACCTCAATCTTCCCCCGACAGACCGTATACACACACACACACACACACACTGTGACTCCTACACACGCACACGCAAACAGACACCCAGGCGCGGCCACTCAGCGCTCGCCATCTTCGTACACACTCAGTGTTTTGACAGTGGCAGCGTTCCGGGCCTTGAAAGAAAGAAGTGCACCGAGAGGGTCGAGACCGCAGTCCCCTTCCAGCGAGCGGAGTGCGGAGCTTTCATCTGGGGTCAGGGGGGTTCAAGGGTCTGTCTCGGAAGACTCTGTTCTTATTAGCCGAGAGCCTGGGGGGGAGGGGGAGAGCAGGGCCAATCCATCACCCCCCCCCCTCCTTCCATCTCCTTGTCAGCAAGGGACCGCTGTCAATCATTAGATGTCAGATCCCGTTGAAGCGTCAACACGAGACGGGCCAATATTATTTCTGTCTCATATACAAGCTGTGTGTCTCTCTCTATGAATACAAATATACATACAGTGTATATATACAGTATGCATGTATACAGATAGATATTTCTATATGTTGATTTAAAGAGAGAGTGACAGACAGAGATAGAGGGGAGAGAGCGCAAGAGAGAGTAGAAGAGGGTGAAGACGGACAGACAGACATATAGATAGACAGATATATAGATAGGCTGACATATAGACAATAGGAATATCAGCTTTATCATTGAGATGTGTGAGGCAAACTTCAGAATACGCAATGGTGTAAATGCTTTTTTGTAACACACACACACACACACCATACACACTCTTTCAAAGGCGAAGCAGTGCAAGCTAACTAACGATCGGTGTTCATATTCTTCGAGTGCGGGGTCAGAGTCAGCGGGGCAGAATGCGTGCGCTAACTCGCAGCATTATCTCATTTTCTCATTAGCCTGCTGCGGTCGCTCATCTAATTACGCTTCACGTCCGTTTGTTTCGTATTCCTCTCTCGTTCCTGCAAGAATCGGCGACCGACACCGAAAAAAAACAAACGAAAACAGGAGGAGCTAGGGAGCTAAGCTAGCGCTGTAGGCTAAACGGACCGCTAACGCGCGGCGCTTAAAGTGACTTGCTTACAGCTTAGCGCTGCATGATCAATGGCGCTAAGCCGCTAACCAAAACAAAGTGCTGCGTCAATATTTAATTAGAATATATGTTCCCACGTCCATTGGGCCCATCACAGAAGAATAACCGCTCACAAAAAAGCCATGAAACTCACCAAAGAAGGGAAACGATGATCATAACACACATAAATGGTACACACTCACACATGCGTACACACTCATACGCACACATACACACGCATACACACGCATACGCACGGAGAAGAAGAGAGCAGGACGTACCGAACTCGGGGTCATTTCCGGGGTCGTCTGAGGTAATCCTCTCCATGCATTTCTCCTGCTCTCTCTTGAGGATGCAGTCTGATTGCATTGTGTGAAGACCTGGTATCTGCCATGTGACGCACACACACACACACACAAACACCCATATACACACCCACAAACACACACACAGACAGAAGTTAAAGATCCAATTCCTCCACTCTGACAAAACAACCAGACAGCTAAACGAAGCAAAAAAATGAAAAACAACATTTCATGACCACCTGTATCTCAACCTGCTGATGGCAGAACACACACACTCACGCTCAAGGTCACACTCGACTGTCAAAGGTTTCACCCTCCTGTCCCAAACCATCACAGTCAACTCAAATGACACCAGACGTCCAGGCCCAAGATGATACCGCTCAAAGCCGCCCCGCTGGAGAGGTGCGGAAGGGACAGGGAAAACCTTGGCAGGAAACTACTGGTGCCACGGATCTGACCCCCCCCCATCACCACCCCCAACCCCCACCCCACCACTCCTTACTACTATTGGGTCTCAAAACCAGGCAGCAGGAAGTGATTGCGGTATCATGTGTGTGTGTAGGGGAGGTGTCGTTGCTGAAGCCAGACCGTCGGGAGATGGGAACGGAGGGTGTGAGGTGGCCGGGCAGGGAGGGGGGGGGTGGTGGTGGTGGCGGCTGGAGGGAGGTGCTCGACGGCACTGACAGCCTCCGGTGGAAATCTCGCGTCGTTCTCTGCGGTGGCACTGACGCAGGCGGCACCCCCCAGCAGGCCTGGGCACGTAGGCCGGCCGCCGCTGCCCGCCACACAAGCCCCCCCCCCGCCGCTGCGTTTAAGGGAGCTTGACGTCGCCGCAACGGAGTAACCTTGGCAACCGAAACATTCCCAGTTCGCCTCCTCGTTCAACAGGACCTACCGCTGAACCGGCAGCCTGTGTTGCAATCAAAGAAATCTTCCATTTTTACATCTGCATATGCGTGTGAATATGCAAATGGGTAACTGTGTACTGTCCATGCCCTGGGGGGATGGTAAGAGGTGTCGAAGGAGAAACAAAGGACTATTGGCACAGGTGGCGTGGAGCAGTGTGTGTCTGTGCATGCGTGCGTGCGTGCGCGCGCGCGACGGCGACAGCTTAGCAGCTGGAGCCGGAGAGAGGCGCCAGGGCAGGGTCATGTGATCAGGTCTCCTGTGACTGATTATATCACTGTCTGTTCATCCTGGATCACAATACTTCACACTCTAATTAGGTCATAATGTGTATGCGTGAACCCTGCTTGTGTGTGTGTGTTTGCGTGTGTGTGTGTGTGTGTGTGTGAGGGTGTGTGTCCGCTGGTGTGTGGGCGTACATATTCCCAAGCATTGCAACATAACTCAATGTAACAACCCTGTAGATTGTTATTGCTCAATTATACTCACTCTCGCCGTTTGTGTCACAAATCTGTGGTTATTAGACGAAGCTGAACGATGGAAATCTTGCCTGCAATGCATTCAAATCAACAAAAGATGGTTCCGTACGTTTAAAAATTCTTGTCAGGGCAATTCAACGATCCCTGCACTGATCTTTCAGCGATGCAGACAGCTTGTCAGCCTCCGACCACACGATTTGATAACCTCATCATCGGCTAATTGCCCTGGATCAAGACTTGATTCAATCCTTCTACGTAGCATTGAACTATTGTCACGCTAGCTCGCTACTATTACTGAGGACTGAAAATCCTCTAGAGAGAACATAGTGACACCAGTACTCCCAGTGCCTGAGTAAGTGGCCTTTTATTAATACAAATAAAATTAAAGTCGATAAAAATGGCACCATTTTTTTTACACATAGTCCATTGATGCTGCGAATCCATTTTGTTTGCACATTCTCCGGCCGGTTACGTACGTGTTAATTGGTTGTTGGTGTTTTGCTTGTAAAACTATGGCACAAATACACACAGCAATAAATAAATCCAGGCACGCACACACACGTGCACACACACGCACACAGGAACACACACACACACACAGCTTGGCTATACACTGCCAATCATGCAGAAAATGAAAAGAATTCTTTGTGCACAGACTCATAATAGTCATAATAGCTATGACGCAAGTCTGTCTCCCCCCTCACTCCCTCTTCTTCTTCTTCTTCTCTCTCTCTCTCTCTCTCTCTCTCTGTCTCTGTCTCTCTGTCTCTGTCTCTCTCTCTCACACACACACGCACAAACACAGGCACGCACACATGCACACGCACGCGCACACACGCACGCACGCACGCACGCACACCGACAAAGTGAAGTTTATTTGTGGAGATGTGACCTCCGCAACACTATTCAGCAGTTGTGAATTCGCTAAGCAGCCATGGGACTATGGCCGTTAAGAGATGGGAGATGAGAGGACCGCCAGGGCAGCCTTGCAAAAGAAACGAGCTCCTCTTCAATTAACATAATGCAGGATTAGCGTCGAGTAACACATAGAGCCGAACAGTCTTCGGTAAACTCGCCACCCCCCCCTCCTTGCCTCCTGCTCATGCTTATCTCACAGCTCAGACGTCTCTCGTCCTCTTCGCCCTCTGTGCCTTGCGGCCTCTCCTGCCTGTGTGCACGTGCTCTCTCTGGCTCTCTCCATCTCCAAAATCTCGCCCTCTCTCTGCGTGGTGATCATGCGGCAGTACGCCAAAAGACGTGGCCGTCATGGGATGGATCACATGAACCCCTACTCCAGCGGTGCTTACCACCGATCCCGACCTCTTCTCCACCGCCCCCTGGCGTGTCCTGTGTGTCTCTCATCACCGTCCATATGGCACTATCGCTACCATAGCCCCCCCACGCTACCCCTCCCCCCCCCCATTCTCTGACTGTTAGCTGTATCCCTCGCCACTTGGGCCCATATGCAAAAATGCACGCCTGTCAAGAAAAACCTCTGGAACCGAGTTAACAGGAAGCATCTGTCCGAGATCCCAACATGGAGCTGGCTGTGCACCAATGGAACGGGATAATCCCCACAGAAAGCAGGGTCCGGCCAGGCCCCCCCCCAGCCCACCAGCCCCCCCAACCCTCTCCACGAAAGTTAGCAAAAACGGCCTACTCCGCACTGTTCCACGACCTCCCCCCCCCGCGCTTTTCCGCGGCACAGCCCCCCTCCAGTGGCGTCCGATCTTGCGCTGAATCGCCAAAAACACGCCGGTCTCGCAGAGGGCATCGCTAGTACCTCCGAACCCGTTCAGTTGTCTCGCAAGGCAGGCACCCTCTAAGAGAAAGAACTTAGCGCCAACACCATACGGCTGCCCTCCACGCGGATCGTATGACCACGGCCTCCTTGACAACCAAACGGCATAAAAATCGTATACTATCGATGTCCTCTTTCAGATCCCCCCCCCCCCACCCCCTCTCTCTTTCTTTCGTCAGTCTTCGTCGTACCTTCCAGAAGTACCAACGAGTTTACCTCGATTCCTCTGAAAACAGCATCTCAAAGCTCCCCTAAGTCTGCCTCAGAGCAATCCAAAAAGTCATAACTGACTCTGCTCCATCACTACGGCCAGCGATACAGTAGACGGTCTCTGCATGCATGCGTCGTCTTCTCCGTCTCTCTCTCTCTGTCTCTCTCTGTCTACCTCGCTCTTTCTGTCTCTTTCTTGCTCCTCTCTTCGTTACCCTTTCGCAAACAGATGCGCACGCCCGCACACCTACGCGAAAGCACCGCCCACACACACACACACACACACACACACACACCAGCCCCCTTACTCTACCACGCAAAGAAATCCAACTCTGTTCAAACATAGCCGCGGTGACACTCTAATCCTCAGCCAACGCTTCACTCTGAGAGGAGAGTGACTCATAACCAACTATTGTCAACAGGGAAATTTGCACACCATTGTATTTCAATATTCCATGTGGAATGCAAAGGGGGAGAGAAGGGGAAAGGAGGGAGAGTACCCAGACCAAGAATACCTGCAACTTTAGTCTCTCTTCCCTGTTCTCTGCACCTTTACACCTGTGAGATTAATGTGAGCTATTATTACAATGCAAAGCTATATCATTCTGAAAATATGAGTATGAGAGAGAGAGAGAGAAAGAAAGAGAGTGAAGAAATGAAAAGAAAAAGCAATAGAAGACCGATAGAAATGAAAAGAGAGAGAGACAAAGATGGAGAGAAATGAAAAGAGAGAAAGAAGACAGAGAGAAATAAAAGAGAGAGAAGACAGAGAGAAATAGAAGGGAGAGAAGACAGAGAGAAATGAAAAGAGAGAAGGGAGAGAAGATCGGAAGCCATGCTGCCACCAGTCCCGGCTCCATGGCAACCATCGTCATGTGTTTGCACCATCCCAAGCCTTGCCGTCAACCCTGCCACAGGTTATCCGCAAGCGCCGACCCGCCTGGGTCAACGACCCTTCACCTTGACCTTTCGTCGAAACCTGCCCTCTCCCCCTCCCCCCTCCCCTCAACCTCCCATCGCACTTCTCCTTCTAGGCTGCATAAGAAAGACAAGGACTCGCAAACAACAAGACAACAACAACAAAACACCCATCGCGCATCAGGAAGGACTTCTGTCTTAAAAAACCGACAGACGCCAGTACTGCTGGCAGCCTTTGACACCGAATGTAGCGGTGGGAAACAGCTTACCAAGGCCAGGAGGATGAAGGGCAGCAAGGACACTGCGCTCAAAGCGGCAGACATTTTGTTTCCACCCTGACTCAGGACTTTCCTCCAATCAGATGTCCAAGAGGGCTGGGTGGGTGGAGGAGGGGGGGTTGGGGGGGTGTTGACAGACCGGATAGGACGCTGGTCAGCTTTCTCTGCTCACCTTGGGATCTGAAAACAGAGATTCGTGAGAGATGAGCATCAGTACACCCAATCGCCGGCGAGCATGTCAGCGTTCTGGACCACAGCACATTGAGGTTAAGTCAAAAACGTTTCTTTTTTTTACATTAAAACGCAAACATACGGACACATACACACCGATCCACACATTCTGCCTTAAAGTCAAGCCCTGCTGGTTTTGATACGTTGTGTAGGAGTGTTTTGGCTCGCCTGACGCTCTATTGGTGTCAAAGAAAGAACACCAGACAAAAGATATGTGACGTTTCCATGGCACCATGGCTAAGCTAATCAAAAAGCTTTTTTTCGTCACAGCCTGTCCTTGGATTCAAAGACATTTTTGCATTTGTGGATGTGTCTCTCCGGTATATGTGCGTCAACCATCCGATGCGTCCGCCTGTCTCGTTGCGCTGTGTGACAGGCGTAGATTTCCTGGGCAGGCGCGCACGCACGCGCGAGGCGCTAACGGACGCTTAGCTATCGGCGGTTATCCCCACGCAGGCCGCTTCACAGACGCCCTCCATCTCCCTACATGGGGGGGGGGGGAGGCAACTTGGCTTTCAGTACCCGGGAAGCTCTGCCAACGGTCCCCCCTCTACCCCTCCCCTCCTCCTCCCGTTGTCAACGGCAACAGCTGAGGGCACGGCGGAGTCTTGGACCGAGGGCTGGACCACGTGCGACTGTGCCACCGTCACCAACCTCCTGCTCCTGCGGAGGACCCCGGCCCTCGCTTCCAGCCTCTATTCTGTCTCACTCTTAAACATCAGTCAGTCCGTCTGTCTGTTTGTCTGTCTGTTTAGAGTGAAGGCCTGTTTTAGTGTCGGCAACTATGTCTGGGTTTACAGGCAGGGTAGGTCTTGTTGTTAAGATACATTTTTTTGGGACACTTTGAAAAGTACAGCGATGGAAACTCAGGCTACTGTAGCCCAGAAGTGATTTTGCGCGAGCGTTAGAGCGTGTGCGTGCATGCGGGTAGGCCTGTGTGTTGATTGGAAGCAAAGCCGACGTGAAGAGTGGACATGTTTTTTTGTGGAAGCAAGTTTGTGTCTGTGTCTGTGCTTGTCTGTTTTTCTTTGTGTGTCTCGGTGTATGGCTGCGCGTGTGTGGATGCCTAAGTGAGTGTGTGTGTGGATGCATAAGTGAGTGTGTGTGAGTGAGTGTGTGGATGTGTAGCAGCTGCTCTGAAGGCTTTCTTGACTGTAATCATTGGTCTAATGAGTCTCAGTGGCTATTACAGCCCCCGGTGACTCCCGGAGTGTGTGAGCACTTTCTCTCTCTCTCTCTCTCTCTCTTCCACACACACACATGCACACACAAACACACCATGACATCTTGAGAGATTCAAAGGCCTCCTCTCCAAAAAAAGAAGTGTTTCCTGCCATTGGTTTGATAGAGTAGCCATTATTTAACTTGTGACACTGGCTTCCGTGGTGTTTTTCTCCCGACCTACCTGCCCTCCCTCCCTCTCCCCCTCTCTCGCTCCATCTTTATCCATCTCTCCCTCTGAGAGAAAATCTTTACCAAACCCCGCCTCCTGCTCGTGGCGAGGGGGAGAGGCTTCCCCACAGAGGAAAGAGGCAGCTAACGATAACCCCACCACCACCACCCGCAACCCCCCCCTTCCGCGCCACCCTCCATCCCAGGCCCAGCTGCCCCCCCCCCCACCGCCCACCAATCACAGAAGCCGCGTCCGTCCCGCTCGCTCCGCGCACGCCATGCCGGCGTCCCGGCGCAGAGGGGTGAAGGAGAGAACGAGGACCTTGCAGGGTCCTTGTCCTCGTGCGCACAAGGACCCTTTGATGTTGTGATCCTGTCATGGTCACGGGTCTAGGAGCGGCAGCTGTTGAAGGCGTGTTGAAGCGGATCCTCTATGCATGCCCATCTAGCCGGTCCCCATTTCCACTTCTCCCTCACACACACACACACACACATTCCCCTTCTCCCAGAGCTGGCCCTCAGCGAGAGGTGGTAATCACTGTTCTTTTTTTGGGAGCTACAAGAGATATTCGAGGGGAGTATGTTTTTCTGATGTTCGCAAGCCCCTAAGCAATATGGGCAATATCCTATCACGATGTGACGGGTGATAACAATTCTCACAATCATAAAGAATAACAATATGCAGCGGTACACTTCAATGCCGGCAACTTCCCTGTACACTTGAGTGCAAGAAACTTCCATCATGGCAGCCAGACGAAAGTTGTTCTCAAGGGGATCCCCTCTCCTCCCTCCGATCCAACTTTCAGAATCATTTTAGAGCGTGCTGTTAATCCAGGACTAGAAGGGCTAATGCCCTGCCAATCCTTGGGTAAGTCACTGAAGTCCACAGCTCTATATTTAGCCTGAGGAATTATGAGAGGAATTAACATACAGAGACATAACTCTATCTTCATTATTAATGAGGGGCGAGAAAGAGAGGGAGGGCGAGAGAGAGAGGGAGAGAGAGAGAGAGAGAGAGAGGGGGAGAGAGAGGTAAAGGAAGAAAACAGACTTTGAAAGGGAACAAGAGTGAAAGTGAGAGACAGAGAAAGCAAGAAAGACAGAATGAGAAAAGAAACAGAGAGAGAGAGAGAAAGAGAGAGACAGAGAAAAGGGGGGCAAGACAGACAGACAGAGAGAGAGAGACAATGAGAGACAGAGAGAGCGAGAAGGAGAGAGAGAGCGAGGAGAGAGCATCAAAGCTGCCCTGGTTTCTCACTCCCATTATGTCTCATTTTCCCCAAAGTCATCAGAGGGTTGCAGAAGTGTAGGGGACCCTCGGGAGAAGACACCCTAGACCTAAACAACCACAACAGTTGCTAAATGGGTGTTCCGTGCTGAGAGCACCACAGCTACAGGGCCAAAACTTCCGGTTGCGTTTTTCTCCGGTGCAACAAACGCCAAGGGCCGGGTAAGGTGAAGTAAAGTCACTCGGATGGGCCGCATCAGTCAGCGTAGCATGACACAATCAGTGCGTATGAGTAAATAAGAAGGGGGGGGGGGCAGGGGGCAGAGGGGGAGGGGGAGAGAGGGAAGGTGGGAGGGATCTCACTCAAGAGAATACTTATCTACGGTGGAGTAAGTATTACATAATTGTAATAAAAAAGGGGCAGGCGTGTGTGGTGAAGGAAGCCAGTAGCCATTGGAGGGGAGGGGGGATGGAGCTCACGACCAGACACGGGAAGAGCCAGGAAGCCGAGGGGCACCAGAGATGGCCCTTGAAGCTCACACGCGTCCTCGGCGAAAGTCGGGACGCTTCGCCCACCGCTGACATGCCACACAGCCTCAGAGGTTAAAAAAAAGACGAGGGAAGCGTCACTCCGTGGCTCACGTGAGGCCGTGCTGAAACTGGGTCTTGCGCCTCACGTTCCGTAGGCCTTTCATCTTAAACAAACATTTTAGACCGTAGCCAAAAGAGGATTGCAAATATTTACCAGCAGGGCCATAGACGGTACCATCCATCCCATGGTTGGGAGTGGTGAACTGCCATGCAACACACAAGAGATGACCCTGGCTCCGAAAGGCTTGCTTTTCACCATCATAGGTGGGAGCTGGAGAAGATGTTGCCAAGGCACGCACGGCAGACGCACGGATATGCACGCCGACGCGGCGTTCCCGCTCTTTCTTGCCGTGGGGCAGCGGTTAATTGACTGCCTGCCTCTGTGACAGCGACAAGATGAGAGTCCGCCAGACACAGGAGGAAGCAGGAGATGAGAAACAGAAAGAGCCTTGACACTCTGTTACTGCAAATCTGACCTCTTCGAAACACTCTATTACTGTAAATCTGACCTCTCCGAAACACTCTGTCACTGTAGGTCTGCTCCCTCCGAAACACTCTGTTAATGCAAGTCTGCTCCCTCCGAAACACTCAGTTACTGCAAGTCTGCCCTCTGAGAAACACTCTGTTACTGCAATTCTGACCACTCCAAAACACCCTGTTACTGCAAGTCTGACCTCTCAGAAACACTCGCAGACCAAGGGGAGGGAGCAGAGAAAAGACTTGAGTGTTTCTGATGAAAAGGCGAAAAGGACACATTAGATTGTCACTGTCCTTCAGGAAAGAATATTTACAGGAAGCATAGAGGCTGTCTCTTTTATTTAAGGTGTTCCTTAAGGGTTACTCAGTGACCGAGTTTGGTGTTGTTTGCAATCCTAAAATAAATACATTCTCAAGATGTGGGGAGCTTTAGGGGGAGATAGGTATGAAATGGCTATTTAACCAGACAATCGTACAGCATGTTAAGACATGCAATGAGTAAACATGAATAGGGCTCTCGTTCCTGCAATTAAATGAAAAGGTGAGGTCGAAAACTAGTTTTTAAATGATTGATGAGGGTGATTGCGTGTCGGGGTGTGGTATAGCACACTGTACTGCAGCTATATGATAGTCAACATATCCTGAGTGGGCCAAATGGACAGCATACTGTATAGACATTATCATTGTCTCGGAATAATGATTTCAGTACGGATTTATTTTAAGATAAGGCTACAAGGCACAAAATACATGTTGAAATATTAGCATTTCATTTAGCATAAGACTTGATTAACTTGATAAGACCTGTGCATTAACCTACCACATTATTGCTATTTTCAATATCTCTGTTATGGCACACAAGCTTCAACATCGATTCAAATGATTAAATATTCTTTTGAATTTCTTGATTCCTAAGACGCAAGATCTTTGAAACACATGCACCTTTGCATCATATTTGAAGCACGCACTAATAACCGCGCAATAATCTGCTTCTCTTTTCTCGAAATGCATTCTTGGTGCTAATTTGTCG
Organism: Plecoglossus altivelis; assembly: GCA_036571765.1. Taxonomy (NCBI): domain Eukaryota; kingdom Metazoa; phylum Chordata; class Actinopteri; order Osmeriformes; family Plecoglossidae; genus Plecoglossus; species Plecoglossus altivelis. Next base: position 5,486,174 of record BROE01000026.1, read on the forward strand.
GCCACTGTTTTCTTCCAGCCTAGCCCCTTGATTGAACCTCAACATACCGCAAAATCCTAGTTTCCCCGAGGCGATGACTGTCATGCACGCTTATTTACGTGGTATTCCATATACTTCACTGAAGCACGTTGGTCATGTCGTGTTCAGCGGTGAGGTTACGTTTCAGCAGGTTCTCGGTAACCGAGAAGATCGATGTAGGATTACGGAATGTACAGTGTTGAATAGTGCAAGACGACTGTAATTGATCAAGACTAGCATTCCCAGCATGCGCCCATCAATTAGGATATTCCGATTCCTTTTAGGGCTGTTATAATGAGAAATACATCTTACCATCACAGCGGAAACTGCAGCTTAATTTGACACCCCTCACGGTTGTTGAGAGCGAGTACCCCGATGTGAACGGGATACTCAGATTTTGTAGAGCAGGATTGATGCACTCTCGGACTGATAGAGCAAACAAACTCCCCCGCGGCAGAGACGGAAACTTGGGGAGCGTAGCAGGTATAAAACCGAGACCCTTTAGTGCTGATTTCACGTCCAAAGGGGGAAAGCGATAGACTTCACGGTACTGGAGATGAGACACATTTACAGCAGATATCTGCCGTGTTTCATAACGATACCGAGGAATTACCACTGGCGTTGATATTTCATGCCATTCCGTTGCCCTGCAGTAAGCCGCAAGTAGTCACGCCGAGTGCTCGGGAAGTATGCGCCGCGCATTTAAACTAAACATCTCTCTCTCTCTCTCTCTCTCTCCTCTCTCTCTCGCGCTCTCGCTCTCTCGCGCTCTCGCTCTCTCTCGCTCGCTCGCTCGCTTTCTGTTTCACTCTCTTGTTCACAGACAGATCACTGCTACAGAACAGCTGAGCAGTGAGGCTTGTAGTACCCAACAACCGAAAACACATGCTACTACACTCCCCTCCACTCGATCGCATGCGCGCGCACGCGCACACACACGTAGGTTTAGGACGCAAGGTAGCCTACTAATCCCCACCTATATTTTAAGATGATAAAATCTTCCACACCAATATTTTTGCGAACTCCTTTATGTGGCTAAATCAAGGGTAAAGGCTGGAGGGGGTGTCTCCACCAAAGCTAAGACCAAACCTACGCCCTCGCGCACATACCACACGCACATAAAGTATAATATTTAAACCTGGTGCCCTCAAAGTCATGTTCTAACACATACCTGCACGGATGCTTGCACCGATGACGCAATTGAATGGGCCGGAATCACAACATTTCCTCTAATCTTCAAAAGGCCATTCATAATACCATGACTAACTTCTGATTATTGATAATAAACTGGTCGTTTTTGTTCTCAGGCTGTTTACGCTTTAGAATAAAGTATCAAAGAGTCGTTTGGCTGACTTAAACACAAACTAGTAATTAAATCGTGAATGAAATTCTAAAACCGTCAAATAAATCAGTCAACATAAGTGAGTCAAGGTGCCAGTTAACAAGAAATCAGCGTAAGTGCATTTTGATATTCCAGTGCGTGAATTGGAAATTAATTACAAATGTTACATGGGTAGGCTACTTTACAGTTCGACAGAAATGAGACAGCCAACCTCATTAGTTCTAGCGTGGATGCTTGTTCAAATTTAGGAGGAGACTAGCTTCATGGAACAGCGGGCACACGGGGAGTGTGTGCAACCTAGACGAGAACACCAGAAGTGGATTGTTAACATGGGTCATGTTCATCTTTAAGCAGAAATATTGTCAGGAGGACAATGCCAGGAAGATGTTCAGCAGGAATATAAACGCTGACCGCTCAAAACAGAACCACTTTTGACTGCATGATGACCGCATCAGATATATCAAATGCTTTTTAAAGGCAGGCCTTCCCAGGAAGGAGATCATGGGTTTGATTCTTGGGCCAAACCCAACATCACATGATCTCCCTGGGTGGAGTCTGCATGTCTTCCCCATGTTACCGTGGGTTCTCTCCAGGCACTCCAGATTCCTCTCACCATCCAAAGACATGCATGTGATAGGTTAATTGGTATATTTAAATTTGCCCGTAGAGAGTGGATGTGTGAGTGAATGGTTGTGTGTCTCTGTGTTAGCCCTGCAACTTGCTGGCCCCAGTCTAGGGTGAACCCCACCTATGGCCTGAAAGCTACTGGGTTAGGCTCCAGTCACCCATGACCCCAAAATGGGAACAAGCAGCACTGCAATCCCTCCCAGGAATCAGCAGTAGACAATGGATGGATGGATCTTTGAGGCCCTCAGAGGCATGGACTCTTCCAGAACACCCTTCCTGATTGCATGTTACAGGCATATTACATGGTAGCATTGAACTTTGTTTTGAGCGTTTAATTGATCGTTTAAGCATGTCATTCATCCTTTGAGGATTTTCATGTTTGGATCAAAAAAGAACGTTCATAACCAGCACCATGGACAGCACCAGTCTTTGAATTTGCAATGCACCTTGAATTGAAAACAAATGTGATTCCTGTCTCATACCAGCATGTTTCACTTTAACAAGCCATATTAATGTTATATTCCCTGCAGTCAATTTGAAGTTTAACTACTTTGCAGGTAGAATCAACTTATGTAACCCATTCATTAATACAGACCCAAAGCCTTTACACTCAATACCAGGTCTGATATGTAGTCGGGATTTCTGAAACCCAAATCTCAGTGACCTTTTCAGGGATAATCGGTTGAGTGTAAATTGCGGTGACGCACCGATGTGGGTGGAAGAACGGCGCTTTAGAAAAGTGTGTCTAAAAATACGTTCCGTCTGATGGACACGAGTGCTTGATTTCTCTGCTGGAGAGGGGGGGGGGGAAATAGGAAGCTGATGTCTTAGAGAAAACACCCACAACCCAGGCATCTACTGCCTCAGAGGATGCAGGTGGGAGGATGTGACAGACCAGGCTTGCCAGTTCCAAAAAAAAAAGACTTAGAGTAAAATAAGCCAGCCCTTTGACCAGACTCCATTCTGTCGAACCCATTAAAACATCTGTATAGATTTGTGTTCAAATCTTTATTGAGTTTTTTTTTTAAATAGAGCCCTTTTAACTCAAATTATAGCTGCATGAACCATGTTTGGACTTAGACCACGGAAGACAATCTATGAAGGGCTGATGAGTTTTGCGCTAGTCTTTCCGTTTTTTAGGGTTAAGAAGGGATTTGTGGATTCAATACTCATATTGCTTTGGAAAAACCGAGCATCTCGAAAAAAAGTGGAATCGCTTTGTTTGGGCCTTGTAGAAAGGTTTGAACCAGAGAGATAGCGGGGATTTGCAAACAAACAACGTTTTGTTTTCGTACTCGATAACTTTGGCGTCCGCGCAGGCAGCCGTCGCCACCTCGTTCCCGTCTCTCTCGTTCTCCCTCTCTTCACCCTGACATCTCTCCCACACAGATTGCAGTGACTCAGGCACCTCTAGCATGCTTGAATATTCCACTGTAACAGCGAGAGAGGCTTTCGCTAAGGCCAGTAACTAGGATCCATACGCGCAAACGTGCACCCACACATGTATGCTTTCTCTGACTTACTTTGTCCGTCAATTTTCCTCGCGCACACGTACATAAATCCTACATGCTCCTAGACAAATGTCAAATACTCACATGCACTTGCTCTCCCTCTCTCTCTCTCTCTCTCTCTCTCTCTCTCTCTCTCTCTCTCTCTCTCTCTCTCTCTCTCTCTCTCTCTGTCTCTCTCTCTCTCTGGCTGTCAAATATACCATCACAAACATGTGACAACCTTAGCTTGATTTGAGGGTCTCCAAATAGACCTCCAGAACCCTCACAGACGGGCTCATTCGCGCTGGCACATACTCCAGCTCTGACCAGCCCTGGCAGGCAGGCAGTGGCGTCATCGCTAATTGATCTGCTTTTGAAAACCTGAACAAGAGGGAATCATACGCGGTGGATGGGTAACCATAACAACTGGATTGTATCAATGCGGGGGGGGTGGGGGTAGGAGGGCAGTGCAGTGGGGTGGCAGATGCTTGGGGCGATAAGGGGACGGGAATGAAGGTGGGGGGCAGGATGGGGTTGTGAGTAAGGAATCGGGAGGGTGTGTGGGGGGGGGGTTGTGATGAGGAGAGAGAGTGCAAGTCTCGCTCTATCAGTCTGTAATAGGTCGCGTTGTGGTCTCTAATCAACTAACGACCAAAGATGAATAGAAATCATTGATTTCTGGTGGGTAACTACCATTCACGTGCATACAGCTCTTTATCCTGGAAGGAGCTACAGTCATGTACACTGCACGTCACTCATACATGCAGGCACGTGGGTCAGAATTGACAACGCACCCCAACTGAGCTACGGTGTGATTTGATTCATGGTCAGGGAAGGGCCATGCGGGTAACATCCTGGAAGGAAACCAGAGCAAAAAAGAACAGACCAGAGTAGAGTAGAGCAGAGCAAAGTAGAGCAGAGTAAGGCAGAGTAGGGCAGAGTAGGGCAGAGTAGAGCGGAAGATGGCCGTTCCTGCCAAAAGAAACTGTCCTGCGAACACACAGATTCATTGTTAAAGCAACAGAGAGCGACTGGGACTCCCATTAGCACTGACACTGAGAGACTAACTTTTGCCAACCACGGTGCACACTGGACGATTCAGAACTAGAGAATTGTTGATTAGGTCCACCCGATTAGGTCTGCACCCCTCCGTCATTCTGTTTCTCTCCTTGTCCACCGCGGGGACAAGAGTGAGGCTCTCCGTGTTAAGGGCTCAGTATTTATAGCAGGCCCCATGCTAGCCTGTGGACTGTTTCACATAGTGTTTGGATGAGAGACAGGGGAGGGGCTGGACTAGGTGGGAGGGGGAGGGGGGCGAGGGTGCTGGCTGGCGCTAGCAGGGCGATAAATGATGGCAGAGATGGCAAAAGAGAATGCGCCGGAATGTAAATATAACCCGCTTTTCCTCCCTGCCAATGACGGTAGCGCTGTGGCAATAACAGCAATTGAAATTACCATGGCAACAGAGTTCTACCTGAGAGCAAGGCCATGGAAAAGTAAGAGGGAGAGAGGAGAGGGTGAAGGGGGTTGGACAGACAGAGAAGAGAGAAAGAGCAAGAGAGGAGATGGAGGGTGAGAGAGAGAGAGAGAGAGAGAGAGGGAGGGAGAGAGAGAGGGAGAGAGAGAGAGAGAGAGAGAGAAGGGGGGGATGGGCGTTCTCATAACACTGAATGATTTATGGAGGTCTGGTCTTTGTTTCATTGAGAAAGAGCCTCTGAAGGCCAAGAAAATCAGTGTTTTCAGTATTTCTCTTCTTTTAGGGAATATTGATTGATCTTCCTCCCCCCGTGGAAAAAGAACTGTAACTGTGATTTTACAAGTATCATTACGAGCATTATGCTGTCAACAGAACAGTTTCCATGGCGATCAGATTAACGTGGCAGGGCATTGGCTGCAGAGTGCTGTATAGGATTTCCTTTGTTCAAACATTGATTCTATTGAACGTCAGGCAATTGTTGATTGATTGGTCGATTGCTGTTAAGAAAACAACACGTTAAACCACAGTTACCAAAGTGATCCCACCGAGGGATTTGGTGTGGAGGTTTGGTTTGGGGGTGGGGGGGTGGGTGAGGGGTGGGGGGGGTCGAAGGACCCCAGACAGCTGTTTTGTCTCAGTTGTTTCTCCTCACAGCAAGTTGGGAGGGGGGGGGTGTGTACCTCCATGGCTAGTCGACACCTCCACCTCCAAGAGTGCGAAGCTAGCGTCAGTAAGCTACCAACAAGATGGAAACCCAATCGTGGGAGACGTGAGACACCGTCGTCTTTCATCGGCGAACGTGCTGGCTTGAGCTTCTCCATCTTTCTTTTTTCATCTCCTTCCTTCCTTCCTCTCTCTCGCTCTTGCTTTTCTTACATTTTCTTCCTCTCTTTCTCTGCGGCGCACCCTCCTCTCTTTGTTTGTCTTGTTTTCCGAGTGCGAGTGATTCATCCTCTCATCCCTCGCCTCTCCTCCAGCTCAATGGAGATCTCCACAAGGGTTCTCAGACAAGACACCACTCCACCATCACCATGGAGACGTGGAGCGAGATGACAGGGACTCGCCACGAGATGAATCTGAGCACTTCAGGAACACATCCACACACGGACAAAATTAAGTATTAAGACGAGAACAGGGCAGATGTTCTCTGTCTGTTTTTTTTGGTTCTCATTTCATTCTCATCCTTCCTGCCTTTGGTTTCAGAATCGTCCAGAGAGGGTTTGTTGACTTGGCCGACAATCTTGCCTCTTTCGGGGGTTTGGCAATCTGGGGGGTTTTGTGGGTAGGATAGCATATGTTCAGAGATTGACAGCAACATTGAGGCTCCCGTACCTAAATATCCACTGAACTAACTCATTTTGCCTAACTCTTCGCTATACAGGGAAGCGATTTAGCACCCTGTATATGCAGTTCCAAACTGCACACATGAGAAGGGACACTATCCAATGCATGCAAGGCTCAGCATTACAGGAGGGACCCTTCAAATCTGGGGGCTGAGTTGGATTCGAACCCATGATCTGGTGTTCACAGAGCTCCTCGAAGGAACAGCCACCAAAGATACAAATGCAGTGGTACACAGAGGTACTTTTCCGGATCTTTTTTCCGAAACTGTCAAATGTGTTTCTTCCGCCAAACTCCACCACACATTCAACCATCGTAGCTCTCACTTTTCTGTTTAAGAGTAGCCTGAGGGGAACAAATGTGCGAACTGTTTGCCTTAAAGGTCCCTCATATACATAACCAGGTGTTACATGAGGGTTTTTTTTTCTTCTTCTTTGGTCCCTGCCTCCATTCTTCCTCAGATGTCTGGGCCGTCAGTCTGGAGGTTGAAACAGTTGTTGATATTTGTTTTGACAGGTTGTTTGTTACCTTGCCGAAAAATACAGTGAGCTTGCACATCAAACACAAAGTGGGGGGGAGAAGATTCCGGATCCAGACTCAGAGACAGAGTGAGAGAAGGAGGGACAGATAGACAGACAGACAGAGAGAGGGCGAGAGAAACAGACAGACAGTACATACATAAGTGTGAATCTGTGTAGAAACACAGGTGGACTTCGGTAGACAAGAAAAGCAAGTATGTGTTCGTGCCCGCATTCGTGCAGGCGACAATAAAGAGAAACAAGCACAGGAGAAAACAGGCAAGTGACAAATGGCGGCGGCCAACTATGCTACACAACTCGGGACGAGACGAAGAAAAAGGATGGCGCCGAGTCTTTTCCCCCGAAACCGGTGTTAAAACAACTCGTCGACGGCTGAATAAAACATGAAGCGGACCCATTACTCCCTCGTCTACGAGCGATCCGGCGGGCGGGGGTTGACAAACGAGAAGTGGAGCGGCGGCGAGGATACATCGCCGCTTGTTTGTCACAACGCGCCGTGCTTCTGTGCCGCCGGGGGAAAATTTTAAACAGGCGCTACTTGTGTGGTCGGCTTGCTGACAGGCCAGGAATAGAGAATCTGTTCCGGGGGATGAGGGGAGAGCAGTCGATGACAGACAGGCAATCTTCTCCGTTTTTTCATCTGCAGATACCCTCTCATGCTGTTGCAAGAATTCAATGCACTCTGTTGTAAGACACAAACAGAGGATGAGAGACAGTATACAGCGAAGGACAAATGGTCCAACTAGCTATCTTATCCGGTTAAGCACAAGAAACAGAAAATGCATTGAAAACCCCCAGAATCGTTTGATAACTCGAGTCTGTGCTGAGTAACAGGGAGCCGAAAGTAGACAAGGAACGCAGGGGGTTTGGTACAGGCCTGTTTATATGAGGAAGAGAGGGGGCATTGGATTGAGGAAATGGGAGTTTGGGAGAATTTCGAAGGATGGAAGGATGTGAAGTAATCCTGACTGACTGAGTCTCTTCTAGAAAGCAATTACTTGACTTAACAAGAGGTTTTTTTTTGGCCGGGGTAAGTCCTCTTCGTGGGACTTGGGAAATGATCCACAGCTGAAAACATAGCAAAAGGGTACAGACTGAGATACTGTTAGCACAAAATTTGAAGTAACCACAGCGGAGGAGGATTCCCTTCCCTGTTTTGAACAGTTCTGGTCCACGCTATCGTCGCCCATCATCGCAGTCAGGTTAGGTCAGTGAAAGCACTCTGAATCAGCTTATCTCAGTAGAGCCAATGGATCAAGTCAGATGGGCACCAGCCCCGCAACTTAATTCACACAACAGGAAAGCGCTCCGGACAAAAAAGAGCGTTTATCCATTAAGAGCTACGTCCACCTATTTATATAAACACGTCCGGGAGATCGCGTTATTGTTTGGGAACGAGGAAATGTCTTCATTGTGGCCTTGACGACGCACACTCTGTAGCAGGCTATGTTTGGCATGGTTCTAATGGTGGCCTATTTCAGAACAGTAATCACTATTATTGCACTGTCTCCCCTCACTTTGACAGTCACCCTAAGGAACGGGCTCCAGGTCTATTTTAGGTAGCCTTGCAAATGACTGGTTTTAGGCTGGCCCTCCTGAGCATTACTTGAGCCCACTTTCGCAACAGGCTCGATACTGTTCCGCTAGCAGATGCAGTCTGTTACTTTGGTAGTACGCAGCATTACAGCACGCTCTCGACGCTTCGGACGGTAATCGCGTTATCCTAGTCTATCGAGGGTTATGAAATAAATGTTTCCCCAGGCTTTACATTTTCTCTGTCCCATTTGCTTGGCTAACACGTCACGTGGAACATCGCCCCAAGCGTCGGGGATTTTTCCGCACCCACTTTGATGCCGATTGTGTCGTTGGGAAGGTTATTGTTTCCCCCACTGAAAGGATAAGTTCATTTTTATGAGAAGAAGACGGGGGGAAAAAGAAAATTCCCAGGGTGATATGTGGGGTGCCGTGTTTTTTTTTTTCAAAACTTGCAATGTAGATTGGAGCCGTCTGACGCGCTTTCATCCAGGCTATGAAAAATGCATGCTATGATCTCATTATCCTGTTCTCTTCTCTGAGTTGCTACATCAAATCAATTCTAGGCAGAGAAGGGGCGAGGGCTCTACAGTTGCCTCTGATATTGAACCAAGAAAGCCAGTGCGAGAGTGAGATGCTGTCTGATAGCGTGTGAGCGAAGGCGAACGTGTTCATTAATTTTTGATCTCGCTGTTGGGGTCAAAGTGCTAACTGTCGATCTTCACTTGAGGGTATTTTCATTCTCACCGGGAGCAATATGTCTGACTTAAAACCCTTTTTGGTGCATGGTCCTTCTACTTAAGGCAGGGGGGGGATCGTTATTTACAATACAATTGTCACGCTAAGTGCAAGGGCAGTTTTCTTTATTCGCACTTTCGACGTGATTCATCTTGTACTCGTTCGACACGGAGCACTCTGTAAGACTTGAATTTGACAACTTTCCACATTAAAAACAGCCGAACATTAATTTCTGTTTTCCAAGGGGAATATTTCTGTTCATTGGCCAACTTGGTTTTCCAGAGGTGTATTGACACTTCGTACTGTCTAACGTTGCTAGAAAATCTCACAAGAATCATTTTCAAAACTTTCATCTAAGACTAGATATTAAAATATCTCACATGTACACGTATAACTGTCCATATCTGAAAAAAAAAACATAAGGACAAACAAGTTCGTTTCTGGCGTATCATTCCATCACAAGGCAACACTACAGTAACTCAGCAATGTAATCAGTTGTATGGTGTATTTTTTGTTGTTGCCCAGAACACATATTGCTAAATTGGTTGCAGGTGTGGAGACCAATCGAACTGTGTTTAGCACAATTACGGTAATGATGGGTAAAGGCTTTGTCTCGCATCTTTTGTAATCGGGGCTGCACATGAACAGACGTTATTAAAACACCTTGGGGTACAAACCAGCCTTGACAACCCTTACACAGTGTGTAACATTACACTCACTATAATCTTGTATCACAGTAGTTGCACTGGCGGTAGTTGCACTATATAAACAGTATATAGGCGTTGGCAAGCGTGCGGTGTCTGTGTGTTCATGCGTGTGTGTGTGTCTCTCTCTGTGTGTGGAGGAGGTCCCGTGCTTGTTCGCCTGTGGTTGCTATGGAGACTGTTGGCCATTGGTTAACTCCAACAATGTTCTTGGCTTGACAAGGAACGGATGCTCCATTCAGAGAAATCTCTTGATTGGATCTCATCCTTAGTGTCAATACAAACACCACCATCTTTGACAACGCACATATGCAATCATACACACACATACAGTAACCATGGCGATTAACCCACTCAATGCGACACAAAGGATCAGTGATATACTCCCTAACAATGTCCATTGTAATTCTGCCTAATCTTCATATCCACTGGTTCAAATCAAGGCCAGTGTGGACTTAAAGTTGACCTATCCATACTGCACAGCATTCACACTGTCCAGTACAGTATCGACTTGATCACTGCTTAAATCTCATTGGTTAATGGACTGTGTAGAATGCGTTGGGTCCATTCTCAGCCCACAGCTCATTCAATCACCCTCCGCTCTAACTTCGTTAGGCCGGTCTTGTTACCCTTATTGTTATGGATCACGCAAATTATATCATTACAATGTACTTGTGGGAGGTGAAGACGTCAGCGGTGATTCAGTGACGCACTGAATTGTCCTGACGGGGAACATACTGAGGAGGAAGACCTGATCAATGGTTCAGTCGACCCGTGACACAGCAGGACATCGAACGGAGTCGGCTGGCAGGCGGCATGCTCAGCAGGTGGTCAGATCTTGGGACCCTTAGCTTTCGCTGTCCCGTCACTTGGAATCCGCTAGCATGTCGACCGGTCAAAGTTGACCGAACTCGCGTTCTGACCACGGAGAAAACGACGTATAAATACCTGGTTGGTAGGCGTGACGTTTCTGTCACAGGGACTAAACACCAGCCCGAAGCAAGACTTCGGATTCTCTTCTGATGTTGATCGGAAAGGTGTAGTTAATCCCATCTCCAAGCTTTCCCCTCCACCGAACATGCTTAGACGGACGAATTACGATTCATTACCGAATCCCTCGAAAGTTTCTAATCGCGTAATCACAAGCCAGTGTAATACTTTTAGTCTTTGTCTGCACAAAGCACATCGCAAAGTCTCTCTAATAGGTTATTTGTGAAGAGAGCAAAAGCCCTCATTGGTTTAATTAGGTTTCCGTAGGAGAAGGACCTGTGATTAAAATGATTAATATTTCATCTGTGTGAATATAATGAAAGGGAGGAAGTTGGTGGGTTGCCTAGAGACTGATACGATGGGATGCATATAGATTTCATCAGCCACAACAGCCTTGGTTCTCTGCTCAGGAGATCTTGTCTTTGTTTGGTGGGATGTATTGCTGTTGCCCCCAAAAAAACGCTTTCCTTCCTTCGCAACACGCAGCGCGGGCCCGCTCTGTACGGGAAACGTTGGCCGCTTGCTTCGTGGAACGCCACAGGTGGGAGTCAACGACTGAGACGTCACCGGGACGAAAGGTTAAAGGTGAAAGCGGTTATAGTGATCGTGGCGATCGCGAGTCCCTCCCCTGTCAACCCCCCCGAACGCTTTCGGTGGGACGCCCTCGCTCAATGGTGGAGCCACATAACTCCTGTCTCCGTGTCATGGGGGTTCGGTTATAGATGACTGTCTATATCTTAATTGGAAAAGAGATCAAGGTTTTAAATTGCCCGCAGAGGGTTGCTCCACCTGCCAAGTCGCCACTGGCGTGGTCGCTGTCCTCTGTGCTGCCTCTGGGGTCTCTGTGCTCTATCTGCACTATGCTCTTTGCTCTCTAGGATGCTCCACATATGTTAGGATGCTCTATGTGCTCTCTGTCCTCTACGTGTCAAGTGTGTAGAGTAGATAGACAGCTTTATTGCCATTGCACAGCAGCACAACGAAATTGAAGTGCCACATCTGACCAGTGCCAAAGAACCTAAAAATGAGCACACGAACAAAAAAACTGTCACACTGTATGTCAAAAAATTGTGCATTGCACATTCAAATGCCGTTGGATGTCAAAAGCCAAATCGTCTGTCCATGTCTTGTTTATGTCCACGAGTCTGTGCCTCTGTGCGCTTGAAGATGCTTTGAACCCTGTACGTGCTCTACGTGGACCTCCAGGCGTCGAAAGGTGCTCTGAGATCTCTGCGCTCTGGGATGGGGCCACGTGTTTAAAAGCTGCTGTGTGGCCTGGCGAGGCAAATCAGATGGTAGGGTGACGGTGGCGGAGCAGTCAGAGAGTCAGAGCAGAGGAATCTCGTCTGAGACGCATCTCGATCAGTCTCCAGCTCGGAGGCTCACGCCAGCCCTTTTCCTCCCTCTTCTTTCCCTCTCCTGAAGTTCCTCCTCCTCCCTCCCTCCACCCATCGCTACAGGTCGATACGGCAAGCGCTCCTGTTCTGACGCGGATTCCAACGTAGCGGAAGAAAAACCGGATGCTGGTTTCCCCTCAAATCTGTTTCTGCCACCGGTTCTGTGATATAGCCTCAGACGCTATGACCAGCTTACGCATGCAGACACGGGGTAATTAGTCACCAGAACCAAAGAGCAATCTGGGCCACGGCAGGGCCTGAGGATCTGGAGTTCTGTGTGCTGAGAGACTCCGATTAAGAACAGTTAGTTTCCTGCAAAGCCTATTATCACACGGCATTCAGGCAGGCCACAACAATACGGAGGGCATTCACACTAGGATGAGATATGCAGGAACCCAAAGCATTTGTATAATAATGCGTGCAAAAGGGTTGAAAAAACATCTTCCGAAGCCATGCTAAAGCCTTGTGCAAAGATTTATTGTTTTAGTTCGGCAGAGGACAGAAATATGGGGAAAGAGGTTGACTGGAGGCAATTAAACTGTTCGTCCCACCGTCTAGTTATACGTGTCCGTCCGTCCGGGTGAGGACCGCTCAGGACGCAGTATGGGCATTGCTCGGGCTTGACCGAGCGACTTGGGCCGAGTGTGAAACGTCACTACGGGTGGTTTGTTGGAAAGATATGGAAAAAGTGAAAAGTAAGAAGGTGAGGTAGAGCTGAGATGCTCCTACAAACACACACACACACACGTTCTGCACCCCCTACTCCCACGCAAGGAAGACACTGCAAACAAACCCCAGTGCGTCTTGATTTTCTTTTGTGAGCTGCGATTTCTTTCGTGTCTATCCTTGAAAACGTCTGCCACGTTTAACCCCCGTGACGGATGAGCAACAGTTGGGAAATACATCCGCAAGCAACGTCTAGCAGACGAGTCTTACTTGACCACTTTTCCGCGCCAACCAACTGAGCAGACAACAGTGTCTGAAAGTATGCAACAAAATCCATGGAACTGTGTGGATGCTGTGTCTCTCCAAACACTAAATATAGCGTCTCGCCTTAGGGAGTCATACAAGTTTTTTGTTGTTTTTTTTTTTTGGGGGGGGGGGTTGCTTTGCATATTTGATGAGTCGCTGAGGGGAAGTGATTGAGGAGATGAGAGCCACTGGCTTTCGCTTTGACTGCAGCGCTGCGACTGCAGCTGCAACCGCCACGACGGAGGCAAGAGGTTCCAGAGGAGAGAGAGAGAGAGGGGGGGGGGGAGAAGAGAGATAGATGTCGGAGAGAGAGAGAGAGAGAAGAAGAGAGAGAGAGAGCGTAGGTGCCGAGAGAGATAGAGAGAGAAGAGGGGAGGGAGAGAGAGAGAGAGAGAGAGAGAGAGAGAGAGAGAGGAGGAGAGGGGAGAGGAAGAGAGAGGAGAGAGAGAGAGAGAGGAGGAGGAGAAGAGAGAGAGAGAGGACGGAGAGAGGGAGGGAGGGGAGAAGAGACGGAGAGCGAGGAGGAGAGAGAGGGAGTAAGAGGAGAGAGAGAGAGAGAGAGTGAAGAGAGGGAGAGAGAGAGAGGGAGATTAGAGAGAGGACTGAGTGAGAGAGAGAGAGACTAGAGATACCGAGAGGAGAGAGGAGGATAAGAGAAAGATTCTGTCCAGAGACTTCCCAGGAGTCAGTGCGGTAGACAGGCAGACACAGATGTTGAAATTCAGATCACATACACACGCCTGCAAACCCCGCTGTTCACCCAGGAGAGTAGAGGAGGAGGGAGGGAGAGAGAGAGGGAGAGATATGCGGAGGGAGAGAGTGACGGGGAGTGAGAGAGTGAGAGAGGGAGAAAGAGAGATGAGGGGGGAGAGAGCGATCAAGAGAAATAGAGGGAGAGTGATGGGGAGAGAGAGGGAGAGAGAGAGATGAGGAGGGAGAGAACGATACAGAGAAACAGAGGGAGAGTGATGGGAGAGAGAGAGAGAGAGAGAGATGAAGAGAACTGGAGGAAGAGAGATGGGAGGGCAAGGAATAATGAGGGAGTGAGGCAGGGGAGGAGCAAGATTGGGAGGTGGAGAGAAAGTGAGAGGAGAGAAAGGGGTCTGTAGAAAACCTAAAGACAGCAACGCACGGGGCAGAGTGTGAAGAGAGAAGTCTTGGTGTCCCGGTTCGAATCGAAACAGCAAACCGCCCAGAACACAACTGCACCATCCACGTCTTAGAATCGGTACAGATGTGACGTGAAATACAGTAGGCACGGTGCTGGATGGACGTCATTCAATTAGAAAAAAAACCTGGTTTGACGCATCCCTCCGCACTCTCACTCAGACCGCCCACCCATTAGAACGGCGCTTACAAAAGATTGTGTAAATATTTGGACCGCTGGCAATGAGTGGTGGACCGACCACACTATGGGAATGTGTTTGTCAGGCACAGGACATGGAGAAACAGAGAGAGCGACAGAGGGGAAGAGAGAAAGAGAGAATGAGAGAGATAGGGAAAAGAGAGTGAGAGAAATAGAGAGGAAGGGTGAGAGAGGCAGAGAGACAGGGAGTGAGTGAAAGATAGAGAGAAAGAGGGCGAGAGGGAGATAGAGAGAGTGAGAGGGAGAGAGAGAAGAGCGTGCCCAGGACGGAGAGATGGACCTCGTTATTGTTGGAGAGCTGTGCACACACGCTGTGTTTACACATTGAGAAGGGCAGATGGGTGAATGAGCAGGGCGAAGCAAAACACACACTCGCTCGCCGGTCAACATGCGAGTAACGCACGCACACACTCGTAAGCAAACACGCGCACGTCACACACGCGCGTGCATTCTTACACAATCAGACAGCCGCGGAGCCGTAAAAACGTCCGTCGAGATGCGTCGATGGCTGCGCACGAATCGCACACAACACACGCAGGAAGTAGCGCGTTGAATCGTATTACTCCCGGAAATCACAAAGCCGTGAAACGGCGGCTCGTTTTTCTGCGGGTAAACACGGGACTCCAGCTGCGTCTCTGATTGGGTTTCTTGTGCTCGCGTTCCTATTTACAGTATCCGTCCGTCTATATTTGTCCTTTTTGTCTTTCCTACTCTCTCTCTCTTTCGCTCGCTCCGTTCTTCATGCCTCCAAACCCAATGACAAAAGCGCCCTGACGATGATGATTTCTAATCAAGCACTCCTCCGTGACTCTGGAGAAAAGCAATGGGTGGTTGGTGGGAGGGGAGGGGAAGGGGGGGGGACGGGGGAGGGCAGAAGCCAGCGGAGCAGAGAGGAAGTGCTGACCGCTCCAAAAGGGGGGGGGCGACTTTTGGGCCAGCGGGTCCAATCGCTTGGGGTGAGCTTGACCCGGCTGACTCATCTCCACGCCTCTTACAGAAAACCCCATTATTCCCTTCCCCCTCTACCCAGACCCGCCCAACCGAGCGACTCCTGGCCCCCCCCCCTGCCCCCCACCTCACATGAGTTGTTGATGCCTTTCACTGAGCACAGGGGGGGGGGGTCAGTTTGGCTAAGTTTGGACCCACTTCTCAAGGACCGGCACGGAGCCCGCTGTGAATGGTCCCCATTGATCCCAGGGTCCGGGGACTTGCGGGCCAATTTTAGCCACGTCGCTTTTGGGAGTGAGCTGGAGTTCGCGCGCTGCCGCTGTTCGTGTCATTTGGTTGGACTCGCAGCTTTGCTTATAGCTTGCGATGGAGATGCAACACTGTACCAAGTCAAGCAGAGGGTCACCATTAACGGCCCGGCGTAGCGCACGGGGCTTCGGCGCCAGGGCGCGGCGCGCCTCGCGGCCGCGGCGCGCGTGTTTGCCGCCTCGGTCCCGCCGTCGGCCGCCGGGGGTGCTGTGGCTCGTGGGGCACGGGCGGGGCAGGGGGCGCTGGTCGCGCGTGCATCGAGGGCCGCCCACCCAGCTCTGACGGGGGACATGAAGCGCACGGACGTTCTAATAGAGCTCTCGCGTCTGTAGACGGACCTTGTTGAGACGGGAGCGTCGCCGCAGCGCGGTGAGGGCGTCCCGAGAGGCGAGCGTCGGTCTGAGAAGCGAAGTAGGCATGAGTGCAGAGAGGCGCGTCGGAGGGGCACCAGATGAAGAGGATGAGACAGCGAAAAGAGACGCGGCGCAGGATGCGGATGTAGGAAAGCACCGAGGAGAAAGAGGCAGGGTATACATACTTCGCGCGACGCCGAAGGCGCGGGAGCACCGAGGGCAGCAGCGTTGAGACAAGCGCGCGGTGACAAGAGGAGGCAAGGAAAGAGCGGGGAAGGAGAAAGCGAGCGAAAGGAGAAAGTGAGAACCCCTCTGTGTCTCGAACTCGAGCTGTAATTACGGCTGGGCTGTTTCTCTGGGGCTGACCCAAGCTGATTGAGTTTGGAAGTGAGGGAGATTTGGAAGGCGAGAAGCGGAGAAGAAAGGAGAAGGGAGAAGGAGAGGGCAGTGTGGAGGGTGGGGGGGGGGGGGCGCGGGAGACCGGAAATGCGCCGTGGGCGGCGAGGAAAGCAATTTTTGCAGCATGAATCAAGCATCGCTTTTCCCGCGTATGAGCTGTTTAATTCAGTTTTTATTTTTTTTTTCGCCTTACTGCCCAGCGCCTCGGACTGGCGTCTTAAGGAATGTATCAGAGCCTGGCTTAAGGGAATCCACGTCGTCATCAAACCTCCGCCCCGCCTCCCCTCTCACCCTCTCCCCCTACCCTTCTCCACATCCCAGTTTGAGGCCAACAGCAGATCCATGAAGGAGGGCTCCACCCCCCCCCCCCCCCCAGCCACCAGTAGTAGCAGGAACATCTCATCGACCCCTTTGACCAGGCGCTCGGCTGTAGCAGTAAACACTGTGTTGGTACGGTCCAAGGGGCAGCCATCCGTCTCTGACAGACAACCAGCAAGGTGAAAGGTTTCGCTTTCAGGAGCCAAAGGAATTGAAGCGCGCCTGGAAAAAGTCGTTGTTTCAGGTTGGCCGGTGAGCTACACCTGT